>WOXC01008659.1:185000-323825 GCA_011680675.1 Gymnobelideus leadbeateri | reverse complement strand
GCTAACCTCCTGCCGAGGACAGCCCAGCAGCCCTGCAGGGAGCGGCCAGCACAGCACAACGCAACATTCTGGGAGCCAAGTGCAGGCCCCCGTGAACTGTGGTTTTAGCCCCAGGGTGGTTGAGCCAGCAGCCACCTGGAGGGACCCCAGAACTCCAGAAGCTGTGGCGATTCCAGAATTATCAACACAGATATGCCTAGGACAAAGTGAGAGGTTAGTGCCCTATGGACTTTGGTACCAGTATTTGGGGAATGCTTCGACTTCTTCCCCTGGGGGCAAGAAGTGGCTGAGGAGTTGTGGCACAGAAGCCATTTTGCAGCTTCAGTGGAAGCTTCAGCTCCTTGTCTGTGAATTGTAGGGATATCCAGCAATCAGTCTAGGGGTTAATTGCTCTTGCTTTAACCTCCTTGGATCTGGATTGTGGTCTGGGGTGGAGATCAAGGAGAAAATACCACAAGCAGCCAGAAAGAAACAATTTCAATACTGTGGAAACACAATCAGAATAGCATAGGACCTGGCAGCTTCTACACTGAGGGACAGAAGGGCATGGAATATGATATTCCACAGGGCAGAGGATTAAAACCAAGAATCACCTACCCAGTAAAACTGAGTATCTTGTTGTAATGGAAATGCAGATTTGAAGATCTTCCCTGCCCCTAGGCCCTTTGATTGGCTTAAGAGACTTTGATTGACTTAAATGACTCTGAGAACCTTCCTTGATTTGAAAATATACTCTGCCTCCTAATAGGCTGAATGTGGTCACATGGAGCCTGTGGTAGAAGGCTTGGTTTTCAGGAATGACCACACCTTGATGCTGTGTGATTGGCAGTGGGTCAAGAGGGTGGTTACATTCTCTGAGCCAGGAGAAGACTATATAATCCCTGATTTGAGGCTTTGCTTTGGGGCTCACTTTGAGAAGTGTTGTGTGATTTGACCAGATGAGACTCTGGGAAGCCATTGTTGAGAGCTCTCTAGCTTTGAAAACCCAGATGTTGATGCTTCCCTCTCTGGTAACTGTGATTTTGATATTGATAATGGTTGGACAGTTTGGAAGCCTGTCTGTTTGATCTGTCTGTATACTCTGAAGTTTGGGGTGCTGATCTTTTCCCCTGAACTAAGTAATATATGTTTGTTTGATTAAAGTAAGCTTGTTAACCCATTTTGAGTTGCTTTCCTTTTGAAAAGCAGATCTAAGAACCTGTGTTGGCAGCCACTCTGGGGATGCTGGGGTGCTTGCTGCTACACTTGTTTCAGGGGAAAATATGATCATTTAGTGGAATAGAGGACTTTCAAGCATTCTCGAGGAAAAAACCAGAGTTGAATAGAAAATTTGACATTCAGACACAAGAAGCAAGAGATGCTTGAGAAGGTAAACAGGGAAAAGAAATCAAAAGGAACTCATCAAAGTTGAACTATTTACATTCCTACATGGAAAAACAATAAGTGTGACTGATGAAACCTTCCTCATTAGAAAATAATTGAAGTGTATACGGGCATATGAATACATACGTGAATGTGTGTATATATGTTTACAGGTATACATGTATAGAGGGCACAGGTTGAATTTGTTGGGAAGGAATGATACTTAAGGGGTGAAGTTAAGAGGTGAGAGAGGAAAGTCATAAGAGAAGATGGGGAGAGACAAGGTAGGGTAAACTATCTCATGTAGAAGAGGCAAGGGGAAGTAGTTGCAGGGGAGGGGAAGAACAGGAAGGCAAAAAGACAAAATCATATTCTCATTGAATTTGTCTCAGGGAGAGAATGACATACATACTAAATGGGATATCTCACCCTGCAGGAGAGTAGGAGGAAGGGGGATGAGAGAGGGGATGCTAGAGGGGAGGGCATTCTGGGGGCAGGAGAGGTTGAAAGTACCCACTATAGTAGAGGGGCAGGATAAAAGTAGGGAATGGACCAGTTCGGGGGTGGAATGGGTGGGAGGGAAATGTAAGCACTCTTTTACAATATATCTACTATGGTAATGTTTTGCATAGCTATACATGTACAACACATACTGAATTGCTTATCTTCCCAGAGGGAATGGGTGACAAGGGCGGAAGGGAATGGATCTGAAATTTGAAGTTTTAAAATTAAATGTTTCAAATGTATATAAATACTATTATATAGTATATATAGTATATAAATGTATATAAATACTATTATTAATACTATTTTGCATGTAATTGGGAGATAGGATGTGCAGGCATTGGGGCACAGAGATTCACCTTGCCCTAATGGCAGAGTCAAAGGGGGTATGGGAGAAGATACGGGAGAGAGCAGATTGGATGAGGGGATATCTTGTGGGACTGCTATTCTGGGGTGGTGGGTAGGGGAAAAATGGGGGAAAAAGTGTAACTCAAAATCTGGCGGAAATGAATGATGTAAACCAGAAGTTGATAAAGCATTTGTTAAAGTAAAAATAAAAAAACAGACAAACAAACAAAAAACTTTTCACAGGTTAGGTGAAGTCAAAATGATGTAGTGTAGGCATCAACCCAACTAAACTCTACTAACATTCCCCTCTGAACAACTAAAATAACTCCTAAGATCAAATTTTGGAATAGCAGAGTCAACAGAAGGTCAAAGTGAAACATCCTTCCAGCCCAAGACATCTTAAGAGGTTGGCAGGAGAGGTCTGTGATGCCAAGGTGGGAGCCTGTCTGGAGTGTAACAACAGTAGCATCATCAGCAATGGGCTTTGGAGGTGACTGAAGCTTCAGGAGCTCTTAGCCCAGAGACTGTAAGGGAATCAGACAACTTATGAGAAAGAGATTACAGGGGACCTTTTGCTGGACCTAGGTGCAGCTGGCACTTATTGGCAATACTTATTGTTTCTATGCAATTCTGGGTCAGGGTTCCAGGGCCGAGAGGAACACCTGTTGTTAATTATAAGGGAGCAGAGGCCCTGGTTGCAATTCTGGGGTAAAGAGTAGCACTAGTGTTTGTGGCTGCAGGAAAGCAGGGTGCCTGATTATAGTTCCAGGGTCAAGAGGAGTGTTAGTACTTGGGGCTGCATGGGAACAGGGAGTCTTCCTGGGTAAAGACCACCAAGAGAGCAATGACCACATCTCTCCCTGGAGCACATCTTGTAAGCACAAAAAATTTGCAAACCCTTGTAACTGTCTCTGAAAAGAACAGCATGGAAAAAGCTTGAAGCTTGGGACAGTCTTCCCTACCCTCAGGTGAGCAGAGTCCAGCTTTAACTTAATATTAAGAAATAGACTGGGAAAATGAGTAAACCACAACAATAACAAAGAACTTGACCATAGGAAGATACTATGGTAGCAGAGAAGACCACATGACCAAAACTCAGAAGAAGATAGCAATGTGAAAACAATTATAAACAAAGCCTCAAAGAATATGCTAATTAGACCCAAGCCTAAAAAGAATTCCAGGCAGAGTTAAAGAAAGTGATGGGTGATAAAGCTAATGAATCCATGAAACATCAAGAAACAATAGAACAAAATCAAAAGAATGGAAAAAAATCTCATTGGGAAAACAACTAAATAATAATTAAATCTGGAAAATAGATTGAGGAAATATAATTTAAGAATCATTAGAGTACCTGAAATTCCTGCTCAAAAAAAGAACCTAGACATAATTTTTCAAAAACTTATAAAGGAAAACTACCTTAGATCTAGGGGGTAAAATAGAAATTGAAAGAATCCACTGATCACCCACTGAAAAAGATACTAAAATAAAAACTCCAAGGAATATTATAGCCAAACTCCAGAGCTCCCAGATTAAGGAAAAAATACCACAAACATCCAGAAAGAACCAATTTAAATATCATAGACACAGGATAACACAAGATTTAGCAGCTTCCATGTTAAAGGAGTAGATGGCTTAGAATATAATATTCCAGAAGAAAGAGGAGACAGGATTACAACCAAGAATCACCTGCCCTGTAAAACAGTATAATCTTTCAGGGGAAAAATGACAATGAGACTTTAAAACATTTATGATGAAAAGAACAGAGCTAAATAGAAAATTTGATATCAAACACAAGACTGAAAGAAAGAAATCATAAAAGACTCAAAATTAAACTGTCTGCATTTCTTTTTTTATTTGAAAAGAATTTACTTTTAGTTTTCAATATTCAATTCCACAAGCTTTTGAGTTCCAAATTTTCTTCCCCTTCCTCTCCTTCCCCCCCACCATGGTGGCATGCACTCCAATAGAGGTTCTACATATATCTTCACACCAAACATTAGTCAAGTTTGTTTACATTTCTTTATGATATATATATATATATATATATATATATATATATATATATATATATATATATAACTCTTAAGAACTTTATCATTTTTTAGGACAGTTAGAGGGAGTCTTTATAGACAAAGGGCACAAGTGTGACTTTATTATGTTGGGATGACCTCCAAAAAAAAAGATGAATGAGTGAGGAAAAGGCATACACTGGGAAAAGGGAAAAGAGAGAGGAACAATAGAGAAAGTTTTTTCATATAAAAGGCATACAGGGAATAACTTTTATAGTGGAGAGAAAAAAGTTGGGGAGGGGGTTAGCCAATTCTTGAACCTCACTCTCATTGGAATTAGTCCAAAGAGGAAAGAATATATATACACACTCAACTTGGTATAGAAATCTATCTTATCCAGTAGGAAAGTAGGCAGGAAGAGGATAAAATATATGGGAGAGGGTTTAGATGATAAAAGGGAAGGCACATTAAGGGAGGTGGTGGTAAGAAGCAAAACAGACTTTTGAGAAGGGATAGGATAAAAAGAGAGAGAAAACAAAATAAAAATAGGATGAAGGGAAATACACAATAACCATAGCAATCTTTTTTTACCCATAAGATATATAAGTGGGAAGCAGAATGGGTAAGAAACTAGAGTCCAATAATTTGTTTATAAGAGACATATTTGAAACAGAAAGACACACAGAATTAAAATAAAGGGTTGGAGTACAATCTAATATGCTTCAGCTAATGTAAAAACAAGGCAGGAGTAGAAATCATGACCTCAGAAAAAGCAAAAGCAAAAATAGCCTTAATTAAAAGAGAAAATTAGAGAAAATATATTTTACTAAACAGTACCATAGACAATGCAGTAATAAAAAAAAAAATTACAGCAAGTTTCTCAAAGGCCTCATTACTCAAATATACAAAACTGAGACAGATTTAGAAAAATAAATAGCCATTGCTCAATTGGTAAATGGTCAAGGGATATGAACAGGCAGTTTTCAAAAGAAAAAAATCAAAATTGTCTATGTTCATATGAAAAAATGTTCTAAATCGCTATTAACTAAAGAAATGCCAACTAAAAGAATTCTGAGATAGCACCTCACACATATTAGAAATGACAAATGCTAGAAGGGATGAAGGAAAATGGGTACTTTTCTGTTGATAATGTTGTGAACTGGTCCAACAATTCTGGTCCAACTTGAAACTAGGCCCAAAGGACTATCAAACTTTTGACTCAGCAACAGCACTATGAGGTTTGTACTCCAAAGAAATCAAAGAACAAAAGATAAGAACCTAAAGGTATGAAAATATTCACAGCAATTCTTTGTAGTGGCAAAGAGTTGGAAATTGAGAGGATGTTCATCAATTAGGGGATGGCTGAACAGGTTGTGTTTTATGATTTTTGATTTAGTGTTATTCTGCTATAAGAAATGACACAGGGGTTCTTTTCAAGGGGGGAAAATATGGGGAACACTTAAATGAACCCATACAAAGTGAAATGAGAAGAAATGGGAAATCATTGTGCATAGTAGCAACAATGGTGTAATGAGGGGCGGAGCCAAGATGGCAGAGTAGAAACAGCTCCTCCAAGCCTCTCTGCCCCCAGATTCCTCCCAAACTATGTAAAAGGGGACTCTGAACAACTTCTGGAGCCCCAGCACCCACAGAACGACACAGAGAAGCTAACCTCCCGCTGAGGACAGCCCATCAGCTCTGCAGGAAGGACCAGCGGAGCGATCTGGGACCTGGCAGCGGGCAGAACGCAGGAGCCAAGCCGAGCCCAGGTCCTTGTGAGCCGAGGTTTTAGCCCCAGGGCGTCAGGGCCAGCAGCCGGCTGGAGGAACCCCAGAACACCAGGAGCTGTGGCAACTCCAGAATTATCAACATAGACATGCCTAGGACAAAGTAAGAGGTTAGTGTCCTATGGACTTTGGGACCCTTATTTAGGGAATGCGTCATCTCCCTCCCCTGGGGGCTAGAAGCCACTGAGGAGACACGACATTTTGTAGTTTTCAGAGGCAACTCCAGCTCCTGGCCTGCAAATCATAGGGAGATCCAGCTATCAGTCTTGGGGGGTAATCACTCTTGCTTTAACCTCCCTGGCTCTGGATTGTGACCTAGGGTGGAAGTCTTGGGTGGGTTTACAGCTTGCCAGAAACAGAAGTTGCACCCCACACGTTTGGGACGAAAATTCCTCTATCTGGCCTTAAAGCCATAGTGTGGCAACAAGCCCAAAAGTCAAGTAATTAAGTGGCAACATGCCAAGGCAAAGGAAACAGAAAAATGCAACCCTAGACTCCTATTTTGGGGGCATAGAGCGGGAAAAGGACTGTGAGGTCAGAAGTCCTGCTCCAAAAGCCCCAGGGAAAAACATGAGCAGGTTGCAGGCCATAGAGGACCTTAAGAAGGACTTTAAAAATCAAATAAGAGAAGTGGAGGAAAAATTGGAAAGAGAAATGAAAAGGATGAAGGAAAAGTATGAAATGAGGGTCAACAGCCTGACTGAGGAAAACAATACCTTAAAAAATAAACTAACTCAAATGGCAAAGGAGGCCCAAAAGGGCAATGAGGAGAAGAATGCCTTAAAAAGTTGAATTTGCCAGATGAAAAAAGAATCTCAAAAGTTCACTGAGGAGATTCATTCCTTCAGAGTGAGACTGGAGCAAATGGAAGCTAATGACTTTATGAGAAATCAAGATGCTGTTAAGCAGATCCAAACAAATGAAAGATTAGAAGGCAATGTGAAATATCTCATGGGAAAAACCACTGACCTGGAAAATAGATCCAGGAGAGACAATTTAAAAATTATTGGACTACCTGAAAGCCATGATCAAAGAAAGAACCTAGAAATCACCCTTCAAGAAATTCTCAAGGAAAACTGCCCTGATGTTTTAGATCCAGAGGGCAAAATAGAGGTTGAAAGAATCCACAGATCACCTCCTGAAAAAGATCCCAAAAAGAAAACTCCCAGGAATATCATAGCCAGGTTCCAGAATCCCCAGATCAAGGAGAAAATACTACAAGCAGCCAGGAAGAAACAATTTCAATATTGTGGAAACACAATCAGAATAGCCCAGGACCTGGCAGCTTCTACACTGAGGGATCTAAGGGCATGGAATATGATATTCCAGAGGGCAAAAGAGCTGGGAATGAACCCAAGGGTCACCTACCCAGCAAAACTGAGTATTTTGTTTCAGGGGAAAATATGGTCATTCAGTGGAATAGAGGACTTTCAGGCATTCTTGAGGAAAAAACCAGAAGTGAATAGAAAATTTGACATCCAGACACAAGAAGCAAGAGATGCCTGAGAAGGTAATCAGGGAAAAGAAATCAAAAGGAACTTATCAAAGTTGAACTATTTACATTCCTATATGGAAAAGCAATAACTGTGACTGATGATATCTTTCTCACTATGAAAATAATGGAAGGGGGTGTGGTCATCTGAATACATATGTGAATGTGTGTGTATATGGTTACAGTTATATATGGATAGAGGGCATAGGTTGAATTTGTTGGGAAGGGAGAATACTCAAGGGATAAAATTATGAGGTGAGAGAGGAAAGTAGCAAGAGGAGATGGGGAGAGACAGGGTAGGGTAAACTATCCCATGTAGAAGAAGCAAGGGGAAGTGGTTGCAAAGGAGGGGGAGAATAAGGAAGGCTAAAAAGGCAAAACCACATTCACATTGAATTTGGTTTAGGGAGAAAATGACATACATACTAAATGGGATATCTCAACCTGCAGCAGGATAGGGGAAGGGGGATGAGAGGAGGGATGATGGATGGGAGGGCATCCTTGGGGTGAGGGGAGGTTGGAAGTACCCACTATAGAAGAGGGACAGGATCATGTAGGGAATGGACCAGGTGGGGGGTGGGATGAGTGGGAGGGAATTATAAGCAGCCTTGTACAATATATCTACTATGATAATGTTTTGCATAGCTAGACATGTACAAAATATACTGAATTACTTATCTCCCAAGAAGGAATGGGTGACAAGGGAGGAAGGAAATGGATCTGAAATTCGAGGTCGTAACATTAAATGTTTCAAATATATATAAATACTATTATTAATACTCTTTTGCTTGTAATAGGGAGATAAGATATGTAGGCATTGGGACACAAAGACTCACCTTCCTCTAATGGAAAAGTCAAAGGGGGTATGGGAGAGAGCAGATTGGAGGAAGCGATATCTTGTGGGACTACTATTCAGGGAGGTTGGGTAGGGGAATAATGGGGGGAAAATGATTGTAACTCAAAATCTGGCGGAAATGAACAATGTAAAACAGAAGTTAATAAAGCATTTGTTTAAATTAAAAAAAAAAAACCAATGGTGTAATGATCAGCTGTGTAAGACTTGGCTACTCTGATCAGTACAAGGATCCAAGACAATTCCAAATGACTCATGTTGAAAAATACTACCTCCAGAGAGAGAACTGATGATATCTGACTGCAAATTGAAATATGATATTCTCTCTCTCTCTCTCTCTCCCTCCCTCCCACCCTCCCACTCTCCCTCTCTCTCTCTCTCTCTCTCTCTCTCTCTCTCTCTCTCTCTCTCTCCCCTCTCTCCTTTTCCCTCCCTCCCTCTTTCTCTCTCCCTGTCTGACTGTAGTCGATCAGACCAAAATGAGCCTAGAAGACACTGTTGTAAATTGGGCACACATAGGCCACATCCACTAATTAGAGTCTCAACTATTAATCTTTCTTCTCTTCAATCTATTATCCACACAGTTGACAATATTGTCTTTCTAAAACATATCATGTCAGTCCCCTGATTAAGAAACCATTTTCCCCTAGAATAAAATATAAATCCTCAAACTGCCATTTACAATGCCTCACAGTCTTGGCTGCATCCTGGAACTTTTCCAGATGTTTTTGACCAGGTTAGCCTACTTAAGATCATAGAATCATGAACTTATATATTGAAAGGAACCATAGGGACCATCTAATTCAGTCCTTTCATTTTATAGTTGAAGAAATGGAGGCCCACTGAGAATAAGTGACTTGCCTGTGGTCACAGTTAGTAAATGGAAGATCCGGGATTTGGAACAAGGTTCTCTTTCCTAGCTCTTACTCCTACAACAAACTACCTTTTTTGTTGATTTTCCCCTGAATCAGAATTCTATTTTTCACCTCTGTACCTTTGGACAGACTGTCTTTCATGTCTGAAACATACTCTGTCCTCACCTCTGTCTCTTTTCACTAAGTTCCAGTGGCTTACTTTCAACTCTAAGATTACATATAAATTCCTTTATTTGACTTTTTAAAACCTTTACAACTTGACCTCAACCTGTCTCTCCAGTTTTATAATACATTACTCTTCTTCCTGTACTTGACTGTCCTGTCAAACTGTCCTTCTTGTTGTTCTTCATACACTTTACTTCATCTTTCATCTCTGTGCTGTTCCACTGGCTGGAATGCTCTTCTTCCTGACCTCCTCTTTTTAGAATCCTTTGTTTCTTTAGAAGTTCTACTCAGGGGGCAGCTAGGTGGCACAGTGAATAAAGCACTGGCCCTGGAATCAGGAGGACCCGAGTTCAAATCCTGCCTCAGACACTTAACACTTACTAGCCATGTGACCCAGGGCAAGTCACTTAATCCTAATTTCCCTGTATTCCCCCCTCCAAAAAGCAAAAAATAAAAAAAAGTTTTGCTCATGATCTACCTTCTGATACCTACTTTTCTGATTTCCCCAGTCCATCCAGTTGCAAAATACTATCTCCCTCATAAAATATATACATATATACATAGACATACATACATATATATTTACACTTATTTAGGTACATATCTCTCTTGATAGAATGTGAGCAGGGACAGTTTTATTCTTGTCTTTGTATCTCAGCACCTTCCCCTTGCAAGCACATTGCTTGATTGAATGATTAGAATCTCTGACTACCTTCAAGGCAAAGTTAGAGGATCCCTCGTAAAGGAATCCTTTGTTCATCTCTTTAGCTGGTAGCCCTCTCTCTCCCTCTCTCTCTTCTCTCAGATAATCATGTGTATCTGTTTAGATATTTCATCCTCACTCTATACCCCAAATAGTATTTAAACTCTTTAAAGGCAAGGATTATTTTTTTGTTTGTTTTATCTTTGTTTCTTAAGGACCTAGTACATAATAGGTGTTTAATAAATGGCTATTGCACTGAACAATCCAAAGGGAAGGGAAGGAAGCTGCATTAGAAGAAACAAGTTCTTTCTTGGCTTAAAATCAGTTCCCTGAAAGAAAAGCACATATATAAGATAAGAAATACTTCTTAGTGAACATAGTAAAGTAGAGAAGCATACATATTTCATCTTTCAATTTAATAAAGATGTATTGTTTCTTCTATGTTTAATTTAAGAGCCAGTTGTGGCATAATTGATGGAGAGTTGACCTTGGAGTCAAGAAGACCTGGGTTCAGGTCTCACCTCAGATATGTAACAGGTTTCCCTGGTGACAGCTAACTTTTCAGTGTCTAAGCCACTGTTTTAAGTTTGTAAACCACACAGAATAAGATGAACTGACTTGATAGAGAAAGTTTATCATTCCAATCTTTGTGTACCACGAAGACACTAATCCAATAATCAGTCCAAAATACACACATGCGTGCATGTGTGCATATGAATACACACACACACACATAAACACACACACATATACTACTCTGTTAGGAATTAAGGGAAACATGGTCCCTGACCTACCAAAAAGGTTAGGGCTAGAAGAGAAAGTAGTACCATTCAGCTTAGTCAATAGGAAAAAGAGATGAATGTGTTTATGGTAATCCACAATTAGTTTCTATACATAATACACATTAAATCTCTGGATTGCAACACTAGGCATATCTGTTTCTCCTATTGCAGGAGTCAAAGGAGGAATACAAGTTCCAATGATGATGAGTTACATTTATTTAGAGTTCTTTGTACCTAACTCTACAGAACTCTAAAAGTGTAATTTATTCCCTTTCATTGAATGAGCTTATATCATTTAGGTGACTAGTGATGAAAACCAGAACCATATTTATCTATTGGTTGAGTAGAACTACATTGCTAGAGTCCCCAGGCAACTAGGTGACAGCAAAATGGAGAGGGAGCTGTTGAAAACAGGGACATTTATAGACGTATGTGGTCATAAAAGGTGTTACTATTTGTGAAGGTGGATGTTGTATTTTCTCTTCTTGAAGACAGGGATTAATTGTTTCATTTTTGTCCTTTTATCTCTAGTACTGTAGCACAAAGTAGACACTTAATAAATGCTCATTGGATTAGATTGAATCTAGAATCTGGAATTAATGATGATGATCATGCCCCTGCCTTATCTTGACAAGCTCTACTCTATCTAGAAAACATTTTCAAGCTGTGATCTTGTACTACTGTGATAGAAGTTAATTCCATGCTTGTTAGAACAACTTCAGTGAAGTAAAATCATGTCAAAAGTTGCTGAGAAATTGGTAGTTGCAGTCCTAAAAATTTATGGTTTTGTTTTAGAAGCCCCAGCTCCAAAAAGGATCCTTCCATTATTTTGGTAGCTCTTTGATTAACCCCTCTAGAAGCCTAGTCTTCGAGCCTTAGCCAGAACCTTTCCATTTATGAGATGTAGCAGCCTTCTTACTTCTTCAGAACAAACCATGATATGGCTCTCCCTTTGCCACATGCTGCACACATGGGAAGCTGTCCTCACAGCTTTCAGATTCCATCCTGAACTTGGATGAAGTCCCAACTATGCATGCCACCAAGTGCAGAGAAAGGCCTAATAACCTCTGTTCTAAAGCATCTGACTTGTTGGCAGTGAGTCTTAAGCAGCAGTGTCAACCTTACATTTTTTGTCAGACATGAATAAGGTACACAGAACCAATTTCACCTCCCTCAGTTTCAAAAGATTCAATTTCTCACCACACAACAGTGAGCTATTCCTCCACCCTCTGCTAATTTGCCTACTTAAATAGGATCCAGGAAGCTATGCCACTTGTTCCAAAGCCCTACAGCAAAATTACTTTTCCCTCTGTGTGAGTCCTTGTTCTTACCAGTGAACAACTTGGTGTTTCATGGAATTCGAAGAGGAGGTGTTCCCACACCTCCTAAAGGCAGGAAAATGACTTTGTTTGCTGTAGCTGAAGGAAAACCTTCCCCCTGAAGGAGGTTGGTGTGGAGATGAGGAGAAATGGGTTCACATTCTACCACTGTTAATTATTAGGCTTTAGAGACTTTATTTAACCCTTTCTATATAAAATGAGCCGGTTGGATTAAATAATCCTGAGGTTCCTTTAGGCCCTAAATTTCACAATTCACAACTATACTTCTAAGTAAAAGTACACTTTGTTGAATGTACATCTGCCCCCAAACAGGTGGATGGGATCACTTTTACTCTCAGTATATTAAGATTTCCAGAATGCATTTCTCCTGGAACTGGACCCTTGAAGGAAATCATTTCTAAGAGCTTTCTATAAATATTTGACATGGTTACAATGTTGTCTTCAGTAAGCTAATACTACTATCAAGGGTTCTACCCTGAGTGACTGGCATATCAAAGCCTTTTTCTCAGCAGATATGAAGAGCTTCCAAGAAGGCACACATAGAAGAACAGGTTTTAAAGGTACTGCTAAGACACCTGGTGGCGAAATGTCCAAAAACTCTGTTTCCTGGAACTCCCGAGCAAGAAATGCTTTAGGTTGTAAGTACCTCAATGGAAACTCAACTTCGTTTAAAGTTAAGTTGTAAGCCCCAACAGTACTGTCACTAATCAATGCATGGCTAGTCCACCTGAGCAAAATGCCATTCATACCACATTATCTCAGCAAAAAGGATTTTGCTTTCACTCCATTTTTGCTTTGTTTCCATCTCCAAATGTACATGATGTATAGGGCTAGGGACTGAAGATGATTTGGACCAAGGAAGGTCCTCACTCATGCCTCAGTCCCACTTCCTTCCCAAATTTCAAGAGAGAAAATAAAAGGTCACATAACTCTCCCTGTTTCCTATGATAAATATATATCAGAAGAAAAAAAGTTTCTCTTCTTCCTAGAGAAAATTTGATCCAATCTTCTACCCAATTTCAATTGAGAAAATTTCAAACAAGTGGTAGCTAGAGCAAAAAAAAAATTGAAAACGATAGAGGAATATATACTTAAGGCACTGTAGATAAGGACAGTCTTAAATTGCTTAATGAGTCACTTTGAATAGATCCAAATGGACTTAGCAGAGATCATTTAAGTAAAGCAAGGAGAAGAAAATTGGTTCTTACCTGTGTTTCTCTAATGATCCCATTTCTTTTATGGTTTCCATTTTGGGAGCCATTACTCTGTTTCTGGTGATTGTGAAGTTTTCCATTACAGACAGTACCACTTTCTGGATTAGCCATTTGTTTAAATGAGTGATCCTGTCAAGTTTTCTTCTTCCAGTTTCTCTCGGATCTTGGCTTTTGAAGTTAGTGAATGATGGGATAAAAAGTTTTGGGTTGAGCCCTAAAGGAATCCTACTGGTCTATCAGGCTTTTCCAGAAGAGGAGTGACTGCCTATCTTTTTGCTAGATCTTTGAAACTAAAAACAAACTGTTACCTTTACACACCTTCAACCTCAATAATTCAGAATGCAGCCTCCATAGCAACTAAACTGTTTCTAAAACTACTTCTTATGCTGGTTTCTAGCATGGACAGAGGTAGCCAGCTCAGTCTATTGTAGGCTAAATAAAAGTGGGCGGGTAGGAAGGTGGAGAGTCATTTAAAGACACAGGGCCTCTGAATTAGTCTGTTCAAAATTGTTGACTTCTCTCCTGGCTTGCTCCCTCTCCTGGCCTTCCCCCTCCCCACCTCATGTATGCATTCACAGTATAATAGATTTGGAGTTGGAAGATACTTCAGAGGTCATCTAATACAATTCTTCCGTTTTACAGGTGAGGAAACAGACCCAGAGACTTGACCAAGGTTATACAACTAATATGTGGGGAAATCAAGATTTGATATGATGTCCTTAAATTCCAGATCTAGCTTTCTTCCCAGCTTTCCCTCCTTTATGTCTAGTGTAATTCCTGTGGTCACTAACTCAAAGTAAAACCTTCACATGAACATTTCTAGAATTGATCGATTACAGTATTAGAGGAAATATTTCTTGTCTAATATTGCATCACTAATGGCTTGCATACAATTATAGCAATGGAATAATTTGTCTTTTATAAGGAAAAGACCTTAGTGATCATCCAAGTTCAGTCGCCTCATTTTATAAATAAGTTAACTGAGATTTGATGGGGTAGAGCAATTTATCCAAGGTCACATAGTTATTAGTCAAACTGGACTAGAACTCAGGTCTGTGATTTACATTTTGCTTATGATATGAACAGTTTGAACCCACCAAAGATTAAAGTCTAGGAGATAAGGGATTAAGAATAAGGAAATCACCTGAGTTAATGGTCTTCCATACTTTGAGAAGCAAGTAATTTAATTTTAGCAGTGGTTTTTGGGTCACATTTATCATGTGATTGCAGACAAATCATTTAGTCCTCTTTATCTCATATTTTCTGCCTGCAAAATAAGGGAATTGATTCCTAGCAAGCTTGCCTGGATGCCAGCCAACTTTATTTGCCCAATGCAGTCCTAGTTGAGCAGAATGAGGTTAAGGTAAGTGGTCAGTTTTAGTAGACATCCTTGAAAGATTGAACTAGATTAGCACAAGGAATCAGTTGGAATCCAGGAGGCTGGTGCTGAGAGGAAGAAAGGAAAGCAAAGATATGTAAAACAAATGGTCACAATTAGGACATGCTGAGAAATGAATCTATCTTTAATTCAATATTTGAATCTGTAATAAAGGTAGAAGATACCAAGACACCAACATACTAAGACCAACATATGAAAACATTTGTATTTTGTGAAGAATATGGTCTGGTGAAATTTTCAGAATGCAGGTGATTCTAGTTGAGTGGATATCTTCAGCAATAAGTTGAAGTGACAATGGTATCAGGAAGAAAGATAAAAACAAGAAGTAATTTTCAAAACAATATGGGAAATATGAGTTCTGGCTTATAGCAAAACCTAAGCAAGTAATTTTCTGTGTTTATGATGACCTCACAAAAGTGGAAATATATCTCCGTGTCCTGACCATAACTAGGACTGTTAGTGTAGTAACTTTCCCTGTCTCTAATGGAGAATCTGAGTGTTGTGGTGGATCAAACATCTGGATTTTTTTTTCCTATGCCACTGGAGCACAAGTCTTAGCAGCTATGAACTAGAAAGGCTCCAAGGGCAATCCTTGTGATTGACTATACTTCTCTCTTGTCCAAGGACTGATCTAATCAGTTATTGGGACTCATCAGTCATCAGCAATTGGCTACAAGATAAGGATTTTTTTTTGGGGGGGGTGGTCCACAGGGATCCATATTGCCACACTTGCATTTTATATGATAGAGATTAATAAGCACTGGTGGAAATACTCTTGAGTATTTGTGGTGAAATCTCAACAAAATGATTAAGCAAGTGAAGTGTTAAACACTCTGTGGGAAGCTGGAAATAAACATCTTTCTGTTACTAATCCCTCAAAACACTGCCCTTGAGCATTTATTGTTGTTTATACGTTAACAGTAAAATGAGGGGAACCTAAGCAGTCCCCCCTACTCCTTGGGCAAGATCTGAAGATAGAAAGAAATGTGAAAGACAGTCCCCACTCTCAAGGAGCTCTCCGTCTAATAGGGAAGATCACATGCAAACATATATGTACAGACAAACTATACAGGACAAATTGGAGATAATCAACAGAGGGAAGATAATAGCATTAAAAGGTATTGGGACAAACTTCCTGTGGAAAGCAGGACTTGAAGGAAGCCGGGAGGAAGAGATGAAGAAAGAGAATATTACAGGCTTGGGGGACAGCCAGTGAAAATGTCTCAGTTCAGGAGATGAAGTGTCTTGCTCAAGCAACAGCCAGGAGGCCGGTTTCAACACTCATGCTTAGCAAGCATATCCTGGCTGAAAATCTAGCAAAGAAGAAAGAGAGGTGACAAGCAGATAGGTAGGAGGAGAACCAGGAAAGCAATATCACAAAAACCTGGTGAGAAGAGAATATGGAGAACAATAAGGTGATTAACAGTGTCAAAGGCTGCATAAAGTTCAAGAATAAAGATTGAGACAGGGCCATTAGATCTGACGATTAAGAAATTGTAACTTTTTAGGGGCCGCTAGGTGGCGAAGTGAGTAGAGCGTCAGCCCTGGAGTCAGAAAGACCTGAGTTCGGATCTGGCCTCAGACACTTAATGCACACACAAACAAAAACCTAGCCGTGTGACCCTGGGCAAGTTACTTAACCCCAACTGACCTCCAAAAAGCAAAAAAAGAAAAAAAAAAGAAATTGTAACTTTGGAGAGAGAAGTTTTGGTTGAATGAGTAAGCTGGGGAACCATATTGTTAAGAACGTGAGAGGAAAGGAGGTGGCACCAATTGTAGATGGCTTTCTCAAGGAGTTTTTCCCCAAATTGAGGGATAGATATGGAAATATGACCAGCAGGATTGGGTGGTTAAAGTGACAATGTTTTTGAAGATGAGAGAGATGGGCATATTTGTAGGCAGCAAATAAATAGCCACTAGACAGGGAGAGATTGAAGATAAATGAGATAGTGGGGGGTAGTAGGTGTGCTGAAGAAGATCACATGAAATGTTATCACCTGTACAGGTATTCTGCCTTGGTAAGAAGTGCCATCTTAACATGTGAGACAAGGGTAAAGACAAAGATAATGGCAAAAGGGAACTGAGTAATTGAAATGGGGAAGGGGGAAGAAAAGGGAGCTCTTGGTTTTGCAGTATGAGGGCCCATTTGAGATTGTGTAACATAAATTTGTAGTGGACTGAGTTCATGTGGTTTTGTGATTTTTCTCCAGTTTCATTTTGTAGCCTGAGAGTAGGATTTAAGGCAGCAGATGGTGGGAGTAATCCAAGGCAGAGGCTTGACAGGGTGAACTAGTGAGGCCTGAGGCTGATACTGCTGGCTTAAAGTCATTGGCTACTTCTTTTGCTTTATGTTCCTTTTCTTGAACATAGGTGACTGAACAGCCATCCTGAGTCATGGGTATTTCTATCCTTGATGATTAACTTGTGAATTCTGCAGATTGGAATTCCAAGTTAGTGTTGGTTGCCCCTCAGGAAGTGCTTCTTTCAGTTATACCTTCTCAGAAAAAATAAATGCTTACTGCTAGGAAAATTTTACTGGTGAGAAGACTAAAAAAGCCCAAACTGTGCACTAGCAGGGCAGCAGGTCTGGGTCTTGAGAATAGTCTGAGTTGAAAATAAAGTGTTTTGCAGTCCTACAAAACTATCTTTGCTTCTTGGGAGACTATAATAGGTGATCTAGTTATTGTTTATTCTTTTAACTGTGGGTTAATGCAAGTTTATGAGTCTTTTGTATTTTAAGTATTTCTTTTATGGAAGAGGAAATAAATGTCCTGATATCTACCTTGAGTAGCTTTTCTAGATGAGATCTTATTAATCACTTTCAGAGAAGATCCTAGATGTGAGCAATACTCAGTCTTAATTTAAGAGATTTTTTGGGGGGGGATTTGGATGGGTGCAAGATGCTCCAAAGAATGCAGGAAAAGCTTGAATCCCTCTATTTGGGATGGAACTTCCCCAGGTCTGAGCTAGGTCTACTTGAGTCCAGAGCTTGAGCCTATTTTCTAGGAAGTCTATTCACCCCAGCACATTAGAAAAGGTAAAAAGCTGAAGATCCTAAAGTTTTGAAGTAGCCTCATAGTTGAGTTAAAACCTAGCATTCTGGGAGTAGAAACAGTATGTCCAAGGCACTCTCCCCCCAGATCACCTCCAAATTATGTAAAAGGGGACTCTGAACAACTTCTGGAGCCCTAGCACCCACAGAACCACACAGAGAGGCTAAGCTCACACTGAGGACAGCCCAGCAGCCCTTCAGGAAGGACCAGCGCAGTGCTTTGGGAGCCGGCAGCGCAGCTCGAAGCTCGTGGAGAGCTGAGCCCAGGTCCACCTGAGCCTTGGTTTTAGCCCCAGGGTGGCCAGGCCAGCAGCCGGCTGAAGGGACCCCAGAACACCAGCAGCTGTGGCGATTCCAGAATTATCAACACAGACATGCCTAGGACAAAGTGAGAGGTTAGTGCCCTATGGACTTTGGGACCAGTATTTGGGGAACTCGTTGGCTTCCTCCCCTGGGGGCTAGAAGCTGCTGAGGAGAAACGCCAATTTGTAGTTTTCAGTGGCAGCTCCAGCTCCTGGCCTGGGAACTGTAGGGAGATCCAGCGATCAGTCTTGGGGGGTAATCACTCTTGCTTTAATCTCCCTGGATCTGGATTGTGGTCTAGGGTGGAGGTCGTGGGGTGGATATCCAGCTTGCCAGAAACGGAAGTTGTCCCCCCACACGTTTGGGAAAGAAGCTCCCCTGTCTGATGGCAGAGTTCTACTGTGGCAACAAGCCCAAAAGTCAAGTAATTAAGTGGCAACATGCCTAGGCAAAGGAAACAAAATAAACAGAAAATGCAACATTAGACTCCTATTTTGGGGGCAAAGAGGATCAAAGCATAAAACAGGAGGAGGACTGTGAGGTCAAAAATCCTGCTCCAAAAGCCCCAAAGGAAATTATGAGCAGGTTATAGGCCATAGAGGATCTTAAGAAGGATTTTAAAAATGAAATTAGAGAAGTGGAGGAAAAATTGGGAAAAGAAATGAGAAGGATGCAGGAAAAGTATGAAATGAGAGTCAACAGCCTGACTGAGGAAAACAACACCTTAAAAATAGACTAAAACCTAGCATTCCACAAGCCTTTTTAGTGGCCTAGAATTTTTTTTTAAAAGACAAGGTGATGTACTGGGTAGTAGGTTGGCCTTGGCATCAAGGTGATGATAGGTTCAAGTCTTGCTTCATGCCCATACTACCTTTGTTGCTTAACTTCTCAGTGCCCTCAGGGAACTAAGACTCTATTGGTGTACTTGGAATAAAGATGTTTTCTTAGTATTTAAAATATAATAATGTACATAGGTTAGATATGTTTTATTTCATTGGTGCACATATGTGCAGGTGTACTTAACCTGGGGGTGGGGTAGAATTTTTTTATATAGCGCCTATTATGTGTGAACTACTGTGATAAGCATTAGAATTACAAAAAAAAAAGGTAAAAAGGCAGTCCCTGCCTTCAAGGAGCTTATCATCTGATGAAAGAGACAACATGCAGTCACACACACACACACACACACACACACACACACACACACACACACACACCCATGATAAATGGTAAATAAAAGAAGGAAGACACTGGAATTAAGAGGGGTTCTAGATACTATTATTATCCTCCCCTTTTTTCCTACAGTTGAGGAAACTAAGGCAAACAGAGGTCACACAGCTAATAAATGTGTAAGGCTATCTTTGAACTCAGTTCTTCTTGACTTCAAGCCTACCCGTCTATCTATTATGTCACTAGCTGTTTCTTCAGGCTCTTCAGGCTCTATAGGCAGTCTGGTGCTGAGCTCCTTGAAATTCAGTTAGGGTGGTCATCATACAATAGCACATGGGTGATCCCAGGGCCCATATTCAAAAACTTCCTGGCTTGGGAAAAAGCTGCTCGAACTTCATTGGCATGGTCATAGAGAATCTGGGCATATTTCCAACCCCAACCGTCTCCCTAATTTTTATTATTGTCAAGGGTATACTCCCAGTATATATACTCCCCATCACTCAGGCTCCCAATCTAGGTGTCATCCTTGATTCCTTGCTAAGTCATGTGAATTCTGCCTTTTTTTTTTTTTTTGAAAGCAATTGGGGTTAAGTAACTTGCTCAAGGTTACATGGCTAGTCATTATTTATTCGTGGGTGCTCATTTTCTGAGGCCGGATCTCATCCAAACTCTGAGGCCGGCGCTCTTACTCACTGCACCACCTAGCTGCCCCTTTAGGGCAATTGGGGTTAAGTAACTTGCCCAAGGTTACACGGCTAGGTTTTTGTTTGTGTGGGTTAAGTGTTGGAGGCTGGCTCTGAACTCAGGACCTTCTGATTCCAGGGCCGGCGCTCCATTCACTGCGCCACCTAGCCGCCCCATGAATTCTGCCTTTTAACCTCTTTTGTACTGATGCTCCCTTCTCTCCTCTGACATTGCCACCACCCTGATGTATGATCTCATCTCTTTGCACCTGGACTATTGCAATAGCTTTCTGTTTGGTCTGTCTGCCTCAAGTCTCTCCCCATTCCAGTCTGTTTTCCATTATTCATCTGTCAAAAATATTTTATCACTTTATCAAATTAATCAGATCTGATCATGTCACTAAAGTATTCAAAGAACTCTAGTGGCTCCCTATTAAATATAAAGTCCTTTATTTGGTGTTCAAAGGCCTTTCATAATCTGATCCCTTCCTTCCTTTACAGAATTCTTACATCTTGCCTTTGTAGGCTATGTAATCCAGTGATACTGGCCTCTTTGTTCCTTGAACAAGATGCACTGTCTCTCGACTGAATTTTCCCTGGTTGTCCCCCAGGTCTGGAATTCTCTCCCTCCTCATTTCCCTTACCTGACTTCCCTGGCTTCCTACAACTCCCAGCTAAAATTGCACCTTCTACAGGATCCCTTTCCTGGTTTCTCTTAATTCTGGTATCTTTCCTTTATTATTTATTTCCTGTTTATTCTACTGTAACTGTGACTTGTGTACATGAGACAGTTTTATTGAATAGGTCCCTCATTGTGTGATTGCACATTTAGAAGACTGGTTGTGAAGTGATTCATGCTTATGTCCTTATTTATAAAACACCACTCTCAAACAATGCACTGAGGGTTGAGTTGCCATCCCTGTGTTAGGAAATAGTTCTCTATTCTGCATGGCTCCCATTATACTCCCATGCTGTAAACAAAGGGACACCTGGCAAAATAAGGACAAATTTAGCCACAGATATAGATGAAAGATAGTATAAATTTGGCAGATATTCTTTAACAGAATAAAGTGGAAAAGATAAAAAGCAAACAAAAAAACCCCCAAAACCACAGAAGAAAGACTGGAGTGGGGTAGGGCCTGATGGATATCTTGTTTCAGCTCATCTACTACTGGAGTGAGCACCTATGATTAAAAAAAATGCATTCTCACAGATCCTAGCTTGTTCATGTAAAAGTTAGTTATGGTCTAAAGAAAGAGCAATGCAGATGGGGCAGACTCTGACTGTTGCTGTTGTTACTGCTACCGAGGGACCGCTGCCATCTTTCTCTTCTCTCCTCTTTGAGAATTCAACCATCCTGTCCATGAAAACCTCTGTCTCCTTATTTGAGGGATGATCCTAAATTAGTTTCCTCTATTTCTAACTTGGAAGAACTACATAAATCAGAGTTGTATTTTTTTTTTTAGCCAGCTAACACTTTTCTAGAGTTGTACTCTTTATATCTTTTTTAAAATTTTATTTTTTTCACTGTTTATATCTTGTATGTATGTAGTGTTTGTATTGTTTCCTCCCATTAGTTCCTTTAGAGCAAGGGCTATTTTTTTTTGCCTTTTTTGTATCCCCAGGGCTTAAGCACAGTGGCTAGTACTTAAGAAATGCCTTTTAGCTAAAGAAGATACTTTCTCAGATACCTATGTTTATTCCCTCCTTGCTTCTGTATAGAAAGGTTAATACTAGGACTACTCAAAAAGAGCATTTGAAAAAAGACCACCAGAAAGATATTATCACTGTATATGTCTATATCTGTTGCAAAGGAAAAGGAAGTATAGAAATTCTAAGAATATCCAGTCTTCCAAATTAAATCAGCATATACTTTAATATTTGATTATTTCAAGTGTCTGCTGAAGAAAGAATGGTGAAAAATATGTTTGAAATTATGATTCAGAATTAAAAAAGAGAAGGGGTCAGAGACAACATAGAAGTTTCATCTGTATATGTCATAAATACTTTCAGAATACAGGCATGAGGTTAGGCATAGCAAGCTCCAAACCATTACAAAACTATCACCAAAAATGAAACTGCATCTTAATAATCAGGAAATGACTGGTTACTGAAGTGAAAGTCATTGCCAAAACATCTGTCTTTGTAAAGTCAGATTATTTATTTGTTAGTGCAAGAATAAAATTCAGTGCCAAATTAGGAGAAAGGATAAAAATGAGAAAATATAGAATGTAATTGAAAGCTCCAACTTGATCTTTTAAAATAAGTAAATGTCTGAGAATACAAGTGGCAGCTAGAAGACAAGAAATTCAAAAAAGAAAGAAACCAAATATGGGAAATGGCTATTCACCAGAAACTATTACTATTTCCTAAAGAAGTTTAACTGAAGTAAATAAGTCAGCACTTTGAGGAGATCAAAGGAGCCTAGAAATTCTCAGCCAGGATTTCTTGATCTTCCTGCCAAGTAGAAAAATACAAAAACTATGAGACATCCAGCTTTGAATATAAACATTCCAGTAAATCTTATGGAAGAGAATAGTGGAAGATTATGATAAGTATCACCTCATAAAGAATTCTGGTTTTCACTTAAAGATTTTACTATTTTTTCTTTACTCTTCTTTGTTGGTTTATCTGCCTACATGCTAGGTTTTTCAATGAATTTTTCTGTATTCAATTTCTTTTCTTACAATCTTTTTCTTATATTCTTAGTCATTTATCCCTGAATTCCCTGTTGAGTTTCTTGTCCCTCTCCTTTTCACTACTGCCCAGATCCCCAGGGCTAAGCTGCTGAATATATTTAGTGTCAAACTTTAGGGGTAAAGCGGAGTTGCTCATCACATTTTTCTCAGATACCTATGTTTATTCCCTTCTTGCTTCTGGCTCTGAGTGTAGGTATTACGGTACACTTACTTCTGCATCCCCTTCAATCATTTTCCCTTTTCTTCATGGCTAGGAAGACTCATTGTCTGCTACCTATTATAAATATTAGAGTGGTTCAAGTCAGGTCATTTCTTTTTTTTTTTTGTGGAGGGCAATTGGGGTTAAGTAACTTGCCCAAGGTCACAGGGCTAGGTTTTTTTTTGTTTGTTTGTTTGTTTTTGTTTTTGTGTGTTAAGTGTCTAAGGCCGGATCCGAACTCAGGTCCTTCTGACTCCAGGGCCATCGCTCTACTCACTTCACCACCTAGCCACCCCAAGTCAAGTCATTTCTATCAGATATGCCTCAATCACAAGTCTTGTATATTGTAAATATTGTAAGTATCATGTTACTTTACAAAAAAATACAAACAGCATTACAAAAACTTTTTAAAACCATTAATTAAATGAATGAGTGATCTCCTCTGAAAATTCTGTTCAGACCCCAACTAAACTGAGGACAATACATTTTTAGAAAGTATAATTCTACATAGTTGTCAGTTAACAGTTAACAAGCATTTATTAATTACTTACTAGGCATTATGCTAAACACCAGGAATATGAAAACAAGCAAAAACCCCCCAAAAATTAGTTCCTGCCTTCCATGAACTTACATTCTAATAGGAAAGACAACCCATAAAAGAATGCTGAAAAGGGAGGGGGGATGGGGAGAGAAGGTACTGGATGAAGGGACATGATAGAGAAGTTGAGGGGAGTATGGCTTGGTGGGTGTAGCAGCAAGCACTCTAGCATACCCAGGATGGCTGCTGGCACAGGTTCCTAGATCTGCTTTTCTAAAGGAAAGCAACTCAAAGTGGGTTAACAACCTTGCTTTAATCAAACATGTGTCATTTACCTAGTTCAGGGGAAGAAGGTCAGTACCCCAAACTTCAGAGAATACAAATAAGTTACAGGCAGAAGTTACAAGCAGACAGAGAAACAGATCAGCATACAGGCCTCCGGCTGTCTGACTATTACATTCATACCTGGTCAGTTACCAGAGAGAGAAGCACCAATATCTGGGTTTTCAAAGCCAGGGGCTCAATGGCTGCCCAGAGTCTCATCTGGTTAAATCACACAACTTGGGGCAGAGTCAAGATGGTGGAGTAGAAACAGGACTTCCACAGGGCTCCATCTCTCACCTCCTCCAATTCATGTAAAAGGTGACTCTGAACAAACTTTGGAGCTACAGAACCCACAAAATGACACAGAGAAGCTAACCTCCTGCTGAGGACAGCCCATCAGGCTGGCAGGGAGCAGCCAGCACAGTGCTCTGGGAGCCAGCCCCAGCCCTGCTACAGCCAGAAGTTTTAGCCCTAGGGCAGGCCTGACTAGCCACCAGCTGGAGGGACTTCAGATCACCAGCAGCTGTGGTGTTTTCCAGAATTATCAACCCATAGATGCTAAAGACAAAGTGAGAGGTCAGTGCAGTGTGGACTTTGGTATCCCATAGTTTAGGAGTGTAGTTGGCCTTTATCCCCTGGAGGGAGAAACTGCTGAGGTGCTGCCATGTGGCCACCACGTGGCAGCTTCAGCTCCTGGTATACAGACTGTAGGGGGACCAAGCAACCAGTCTGAGGTGTAATTGCTCTTGCTTTAACCTGCTTGGATCTGGATTGCAGTCTAAGGTGGACTTAGGGTTCACACACCAGGGGTGTGTGAACAGCTTGCCAGAGTATGTGGAGGCATTCTTTTGCCAGCTGAGGAAGCCCCAATGTTTCATAAGAAGCTCCCCTGTCTGGTAGCAGAGTCCTATTGCGGCAAAAAGCCCAAAAGTCAAGTAACTGAGTGGCAACCTGAGTAAATGAGGGAAGCAAAGGAAACAGAGGAATCCAACATCAGACTCCTATTTTGGGGACAAAAAGGATCAAAGCGTGGAACAGGAGGAAGACAGTGAAGTCAGAACTCCTGCACCAAAAGCTTCCAAGAAAAATACAAGCTGGTTACAGGTAAGGGTTATGGGATTTAAAGATCCTCCATGCCCCATTGGACTTGCTGATGTAGCAGGAAGGGGTGGGGCAAGAGGAAGCTGAAGCAAAGCTAGAGTTCTAGTGGTGACTGGCAGCAGCAGCAGCAGTAGCAGTGAGGTAGAGGTGGAGGCACAAACCCCTTTTTGAGCCAGCCAGAATTTCTGTTAAGGGCTCTTGTTGGGGACTGCCAGGGACCAGAACTGCAGGGGGCTGGAGCTGTTGGGAGTATGCTTCCTGGACACTGAGCAGTTGCTGTGAGTGGGGAGAGAAGGACCTTTGCTTGAGGTAGCCTGTTCTGTTTTGAAGGCTTAAGAATGTGGTTGTTTACTATGCTAACTACATGTGCCAATTTCATAACTATTCGGATGGCTTTGACTTTCTGGTTTTGGAACTCAGTTATTTGGTGTTTTAATAAATGTTCTAGCTTTATTCCCCATATAGAAAGCCTGGTATATTTTGTGATTAATAACTACATAAGCCTATTTATAATTGCCATAGGCATTGTGAATATTGCATTGTTAATATAGCAATAGAGGAGCTTAAAAATGATTTTGAAAATCAAATAAGAGAAGTGGAGGAAAAATTGGGAAGAGAAATGAGAATGATGAAAGAAAATTATGGAATCAGAGTCAACAAACTGACTGAAGAAAATAACACCTTAAAAATAGACTAACTCAGATGGCAAAAGAAGCTCAAAAAGGCAATGAGGAGAATGCCTTAAAAAGCCAAATTTGCCAGGTGGAAAAAGAATCTCAAAAGCTCACTGAAGAGAATTATTTCTTCAGAATTAGATTAGCGCAAATGGAAGCTAGTGATTTTATGAGAAATCAAGATACTATTAAACAGATCCAAACAAACTAAAAAAAAAAAAAATAGAAGGCAATGTGAAATATCTCATTGGGAAAACCACTGACCTGGAAAATAGATCCTGGAGAGAGATTTTAAAAATTATTGGTCTACCTGAAAGCCATGATCAAAAAAAGAACCTAGAAATCATCCTTCAGGAAATTCTCAAGGAAAATTGCCCTGATGTTTTAGAACCAGAGGGCAAAATAGAGGTTGAAAGAATCCACCAATCACCTCCTGAAAAAGATCTGCAAAAGAAAACTCCTAGGAATATTATAGCCATGTGCCAGAATTCCCAGATCAAGGAGAAAATATTACAAGCAGCCAGGAAGAAACAGTTTGAATATTGTGGAAACACAATCAGGATAACATAGGATCTGGCAACTTCTACACTGAGGCATTGAAGGGCTTGGAATATGATATTCTGGAGGGCAAAGGAGCTAGTATTAAAACCAAGAATCACCTACCCAGCAAAACTGAGTATCATGTTTCAGGGGAAAATATGGTTATTAAGTGGAATAGAGGACTTTCAAGCATTCTTGATGAAAAAACCAGAGTTGAATATAAAATTTGACATTCAGATATAAGAAGCAAGAGAAGCATGAGAAGGCAAACAAGGAAAAGATATCATAAGGGACTTATCAAAGTTGAACTGTTTACATTCCTACATGGAAAAATGATAATTTTAACTTATGAAACTTTTCTCAGTATGAGAATAATTGAAGGGAATAGGAATGCGTGTATACACACACACACACACGCACACACACACGTCTATATAAGAGGGTATATGGGCATATGAATACATATGTGAATGTGAATATATGTGTACAGGTATACTTTGATAGAGGGCACAGGACCAGTTTAATTGGAAGGGATGATACTTAAAAGGGGAAATTAAGAGGTGAGAGAGGAATATAATGAGAGGAGATGGGGAGAGACAGACTGGGGTAAACTATCTCATGTGGAATAGGTAAGGGAAAAATGGTTGCAGAGGAGGGGAAGAACAGGAAGTCAAAGGGGAATGGGTCAACCTTATTCTCATTGAGTTTGGCTTGGGGAGAGAATGACATACACACTAAATAGGGTATCTCACCCTACAGGAGAGTAGGGGGGAAAGGGATGAGAGGGGGATGATGGAAGGGAGGGCAGCCTGGGGGGGGGAGAGAAGTTGGGAGCACCCACTTTTTTTTAAATTGGGGTTAAGTAACTTGCTCAAGGTTACATGGCCAGTCATTATTTATGTGTGGGTGCTCATTTTCTGAGGCCAGATTTGATCCCGGGTCATCCCAACTCTGAGGCCAGTGCTCTTACTCACTGTGCCACCTAGCCGCCCCAAGGTAGCACCCACTTTTGAAGAGGGACAGAATGAAAGTAGAGACTGGAACAAGTGGGAGGTGGGATAGGAGGGAGGGAAATTCAATCTTTTACAATATATCTACTATGGAAATGTTTTGCATAGCTACACTATATACACATATACACATGTATGACCTATATTGAATTGCTTATCTTCCCAGTAAGGGTGGGTGATAAAAAGGAAGGGAATGAATCTGGAATTCAAAGTTTTAAAATCAAATCTTTAAAAAATATATATGCATACATACATATATACATATATATGTGTGTGTATATATATATGTATATGTATATATATACATACACACATACACACATACACACACATATACACTATCATCAATATTATTTTACATGTAAATGGGAAATAAGATATACAGGCACTGGGGCATAGAAATCTACTGTGCCCTACTGGAAAGTTGGAGGGGGTATGGGAGAAGATATGGGAGAGAACAGATTGGAGGAGGGGATATCCAGTGGGATCACTATTTTGGGGTGGTGGGTGGGGGAAAAACAGGGAGAAAATTTGTGACTCAAAATCCTGCGGAAATGAATGATGTAAACTAGAAGTTAATAAAGCATTTGATTAAAAGAAAAATAAATAAATAAATCACACAACTCTTCTTAAAGTGAGCCCCATGGCAAAACCTCACATCAGGGTATATATAGCCTTCTCCTGGGTCAGAGATCATTACAGCCCTCTTGTCCCATTGCCCAATCACAAAGTAACAAGGTGTGGGCATTCCTGAAAAATAAGCCTCCCACCCCAGGCTCCATGTGACCATGTTCAGACTATCAGGGGGCAGAGTATATTTTCAAATCAAGGAAGGTTCTCAGAGTCACTTAAGCCTATCAAAGGGCCTAGGGGCAGGGAAGATCTTCATATTCCCATTCCTAAAAAAATGGGAAATAAAGAGATGACTATCCTGAGTGCTCTGTTTAAATGGAAGGTTTAGGAGCAGCCCTTTATATTATAATCAGAGGATTTGTTCAGGAAATGAAAGCTCAAATGGAAATATGTTTAAGATACTATTAATTTAATGGGGAGAACAATTATTCCATCCAACACAAATTGGCTACTGTAAAAGGGGGACCATTTTTATTCTCTTTATACGTTGTCCCTTATAAAACTTGCCTTTCCTGAAAATTCATGTGTGTATTTATTAATATTTATATAACACTGTGTGCCAGGCATTGTGCTAAGTGTTTTTTAATTATTGTTTCGTTAGAACCTCACAATCTGGAGAGGTAGGTGCTATTATTACCCTCATTTTATAGATGAGGAAACTGAAGCAAATAGTAGTTAAGTGACTTGCTCAGGATCATGTAGCTAGTAAGTATCTGAGGCTGGATTTGAACTCAGATCTTCCTGATTACAAGTCCAATACTCTATCTACTGTGTCAGCTTCCAAATCCATGTACTCATTACATTTGAAAGAAACCAAACCAGTCCAATTCATAAATTACTTTCTATTTAAATAATTAGATTTTTGTATTTTGTGGAATGTAAATGCCAAGTTGAGTTTCTGTCTTATCCCAGAATAGAGAGCCAATGAAGATCACTTGAGGAGGAATGTGACATGGTTGGATTATACTTTTGGAAGATAATTTTGTCAGTTGTGTGGAGGTTGGAGTGGGTAGGGGAGGAGGTGGAAGATGGGAGGCCAATTAAGAGGTTGTTGAAATAGTCTACTAGACAAGAAATGATGAGGGGACTGAATTAGAGTAATGGTGGCCATGTGGATGGTGACAATGGAATTGTCCTGGGTGATATGGAAACAGAATTGAGAAGACTTGAGAATTGGTTGGATTTGGAGTGTCAGGAGTAAAGAAGTGTCAAGGATAACTTTCAAGTTGCAAACCTGCCTGAATAATAGAATGGTAATACCTTTAAAAGAAATAGAGAAATTTGGAGGAGGGGTCAAGATAAATGTGCTCCATTTTGGACATGTGCAGTTTTGGATGAAGATGCACAGTAGGCAGTTGGTAAAGAAAGACTAGAGCACATGTAGAATTTAGGATATCTGTCTAGATTTGAGAGTTATTTCCATAGAGATAGTAGCATCTTCCAGAGGTAAGGTGATCACTAATCAATCAATGAGAATTTATTAAGTACTATACTGGGTGCTAGGATGCAAAGATAAAAGTGAAATAGTCTCTACCCCCAAGAAACTTATATTCTACTGAGGATAGGGACATGATGAAGACTGCCAGCTTCTTCAAAGTCTTTTCCTTTAGCAACCTGAAGTGGGGTTGGCACTGTCCATCTTCCCTCTTGAATCTGGAAGCCAAAAGGACTTGCAGAGCCCAGAGACTCAAAGAGAATTTGAGTTCTCCTTCTCTTGCCCATCTATACTCTTCTCCTCTACACAGTGTGGGGTGTTTATCTCCACCCCAATGAAGAGAGAATTCCATATTGGTGGGCTTCTGGACTTGTTAATATTATATATGTATATGGACATGTATATGTCCATATATGTATAAATCTTGTATGTGATTTGCATATGGATACATAAAATATGTAGATACATACACACATAAAAGAAACATACATTGTATGCATTCCTTATACATATAAGATAATCTTAGCATGGGAGGCATTAGTAACTGTGGAAAACCAAGAAAGGCTTTATGTAGACAGTAGTACTTGAGCTGAGTTTTGAAGGAAACCAATGAATCTGGAAGACAGAAGTATACCAGAAAAGTGTTCCAGACATGAGAGAAAGCCAGTATAGGAAAGGGACCAGATTGTGATAAACATTAAAAATGAAACTAAAGATTATATTTGATTATAGAAATTTATATGGAATAATTGTAGTTTTTAAAATTTAGTTTTATACCAAACTAAAGAAATACCAAATAAAATGAGCTTTCTATAAAATTTCAGAACAGAAAAAGTACATGAAATTGCAGGTATCTATTATGTACAACATCCTTTTCTTTTTAAGTGTATGATAAATTCATACTGTAACTTGAGAAACTGTTCTTTAAAAACTGGTCATCTGTGCTTCTTGCTGGACTTCTATTTTCTTCCTTCATTTAAAATGTGTATGTATATGTGTAGTACTAAAACTTACCACCATCTGTTCTGAGATATTAAGTCTCCTTTCCATTCTTTCTAACCTACATATTCCATTTTATATCTCTTGATCCATTTCCCCATGTTACTCATGTGGACCTTGTAACTAGAATAATCTTTTCTGAGGCTTTACTTGGACTTCATGTGGAAGCAGTAATTTAAAAAATCAAATTAAATTTTTAAAAATTTCTTGAACTGAAAAAAGTCCAAGGGGTAAAACAGAAGTGATCACCTCTATGCTCTGTTTTCTCTTCCAGTTCTTCTGTTGAAATGAAAAAGAGAAAGAAAATGCTTATAACAGATAATGTATAGTTAAGCAAAACAAATTCCTGTGCTGACCGTGGCCAAACATATATGTCTCGGACTGCACTTAAGTCCATCACCTTACTGTCAAGTTATGAGTAGCATATTTCATCAAAAGTTATCTGAAATTGTGCTTGGTGATTGCATTGATTAATTATTAATCAATCAAAGATATTTGTCTTTACAGAGTTGTTGTAAAAATTGTTCTGGTCTGGTTCTGCTCATTTCACTCTGTAATATTTCATATAATTCTTTCTGGGTTTCTTTGAAACTCTCCTCCTACTCATTTCTTACAGGACAGTAGTATTCCATTACATTCATATAGCATAATTTATTCAACCATACCAAATTGATGGGTATGTCCTTTATTTTGAGCTCTTTGCCCCTTCCCTCAAAAGCTGCTATAAACATTTTTTTCATATATGGGTCCTTTTCCTCTTTCTTTGATATTTTTTTTTTTTGGAGGGGGAAAGCAAGGCAGTTGGGGTTAAGTACTTACCCAAGGTCACACAGTTAAGTGCTAAGTGTCTGAAGCCAGATTTGAACTTGGGAGGTTCTCCTAACTTCAGGGCTGGGTGCTGTATTCACTGTGCCACCTAGCTGCCCCTCTTTGATCTTTTTGAAGTATGGCACTAGTAAGAGTATCTTTAGATTAAAAGGTGTTTACTGTTTAACTTTCTTGGGGACATAATTCCAAATTGCTTTGAATTTATAGACCAATTAATAGCTAGACCAATTTATAGCTCCACCAACAGTGAATTAATGTGCCTTTTTTCTGCCTCCAAAATTTGTCATTTTCCTTTTTGGGGGAGTGAGGGGGTCAAATTTAGAACCTCAAAGTGACTTTAATTTGCATTTTCTTATAAGTGATTTGAAACATTTGTTCTCTTTTCATATCATCTGGTTGCTTATCAGCTCTTATTCTTATAAATTTGAATCAGTTCTTCATATAACTTGGAAATGAGACCTTTATAAGAGAAATTCACTACAAAGACTTTCCCCCTAGATATCTGCACCCCTTACAATTTTCGCTGTATTGGTTTTGTTTGTGCAAAATCTCTTTTAATTTTATATAATCAAAATTGATCATTTTGTTTTTTATGATTATTTTTGTACTTTGATAATGATTAATTCCCTGATCCATAAATCTGAATGTAATAATTCTAACTTGCTTTTCTAATTTGTTTACATATCAGCCTTTATGTCTAAGTCTTGTAGTTCCTTGGAATTTATCTTGGCATATGTAAGATATTGGAGTATAAAAAAAAAACTTTTAAAAAGATACTGGAGTATACCTAATTTCTGCTAGATTTCTTTCTAGTCTTTCCAGCAGATTTTCTTAAATAAGAGATTCTTATTCTAGTAGATAGAGGCAACTATGTTCATGTACTTTTAGGGATCATTTATATTTACTAACATGTTAGTTAAAGATTTACAATTGAAAACTGTATAATCATTTTTATAAGCCTATGTATAATTGTTCATTTTTATTCACTTTTAGAAGTTTACTGGTATTTTTATTTTTTATTTTTATTTTTTTTTATTTTATTCCCTTTACTAGGGGGAAAGCTCATTGGATAAAAGATAGAAGGGGAAGGAAGTACTGGGAAAATGCTACTATGTACAAACAAAAGACATCAATAAAACTTTTCTTTGAAATGGAATTCACTAAATGGAAAAGAAATTTTTCAGCCAGACTGGAATGAACACTTTTGATCAGATGAAGTTATGTTTGGTTTGTACTTAGGATTCTCATGCTATGTCCAGGTCAGGTGAATCACAGATGAAAAAGTGATTTGCGAGGGGGCGGAGCCAAGATGGTGGAGTAGAAACAGCTCATCCAAGCCACTCTGCCCCCAGATTCCCCCCAAACTATGTAAAAGGGGACTCTGAACAACTTCTGGAACCCCAGCACCCAAAACGACACAGAGAAGCTAACCTCCCGCTGAGGACAGCCCAGCAGCCCTGCAGGAAGGACCAGCGCAGTGGTCTGTGACCTGGCAGCGCACAGCACGCAGAGCGAAGGAGCCAAGCTGAGCCGAGCCGAGCCCAGGTCCGCATGAGCCGTGGTTTTAGCCCCAGGGCGGCAGGGCCAGCAGCCAGCTGGAGGAACCCCAGAACACCAGGAGCTGTGGTGACTCCAGAATTATCAACATAGACTTGCCTAGGACAAAGTAAGAGGTTAGTGTCCTATGGACTTTGGGACCAGTATTTAGGGAACGATGTCTGCTCCCTCCCCTGGGGGCTAGAAGCTGCTGAGGAGACACGCCATTTTGTAGTTTCCAGAGGCAGCTCCAGTTCCCGGCCTGCAAATCTGTAGGGAGATCCAGCAATAAGTCTTGGGGGGGTAATCACTCTTGCTTTAACCTCCCTGGATCTGGATTGTGATCTAGGGTGGAAGTAGTGGGTGGGTTTACAGCTTGCCAGAAACAGAAGTTGCCCCCCACACGTTTGGGACGAAAATTCCTCTATCTGGCCTTAAAGACATAGTGTGGCAACAAGCCCAAAAGTCAAGTAATTAAGTGGCAACATGCCAAGGCAAAGGAAAGAGAAAAATGCAACGCTAGGACTCCTATTTTGGGGGCATAGAGTGGGAAAAGGACTGTGAGGTCAGAAGTCCTGCTCCAAAAGCCCCAGGGGAAAACATGAGCGGGTTACAGGCCATAGAGGACTTTAAGAAGGACTTTAAAAATCAAATAAGAGAAGTGGAGGAAAAATTGGAAAGAGAAATGAGAAGGATGCAGGAAAAGTAAGAAATGAGGGTCAACAGCCTGACTGAGGAAAACAACACCTTAAAAAACAGACTAACTCAAATGGCAAAGGAGGCCCAAAAGGGCAATGAGGACAAGAATGCCTTAAAAAGTCGAATTTGCCAGATGGAAAAAGAATCTCAAAAGTTCACTGAGGAGATTCATTCCTTCAGAGTTAGACTGGAGCAAATGGAAGCTAATGACTGTATGAGAAATCAAGATGCTGTTAAGCAGATCCAAACAAATGAAAGATTAGAAGGCAATGTGAAATATCTCATAGGAAAAACCACTGACCTGGAAAATAGATGCAGGAGAGACAATTTAAAAATTATTGGACTACCTGAAAGCCATGATCAAAGAAAGAACCTAGAAATCACCCTTCAAGAAATACTCAAGGAAAATTGCCCTGATGTTTTAGATCCAGAGGGCAAAATAGAGGTTGAAAGAATCCACCAATCACCTCCTGAAAAGATCCCAAAAAGAAAACTCCCAGGAATATTATAGCCAGGTTCCAGAATCCCCAGATCAAGGAGAAAATACTACCAGCAGCCAGGAAGAAACAATTTCAATATTGTGGAAACACAATCAGAATAGCCCAGGACCTGGCAGCTTCTACACTGAGGGATCTAAGGGCATGGAATATATTCCAGAGGGCAAAAGAACTGGGAATGAACCCAAGGGTCACCTACCCAGCAAAACTGAGTATTTTGTTTCAGGGGAAAATATGGTCATTCAGTGGAATAGAGGACTTTCAAGCATTCTTGAGGAAAAAACCAAGAGTTGAATAGAAAATTTGACATCCAGACGCAAGAAGTAAGAGATGCCTGAGAAGGTAATCAGGGAAAAGAAATCAAAAGGAACTTATCAAAGTTGAACTATTTACATTCCTATATGGAAAAGCAATAACTGTGACTGATGATATCTTTCTCACTATGAAAATAATGGAAGAAGTGTGTGTGTGGTCATATGAATACATATGTGAATGTGTGTGTATATGGTTACAGTTATATATGGATAGAGGGCATAGGTTGAATTTGTTGGGAAGGGAGAATACTCAGGGGATGAAATTATGAGGTGAGAGAGGAAAGTGGCAAGAGGAGATGGGGAGAGACATGGTAGGGTAAACTATCCCATGTAGAAGAAGCAAGGGGAAGTGGTTGCAAAAGAGGGGGAGAATAATGAAGGCTAAAAAGGGAAAACCACATTCACATTGAATTTGGTTCAGGGAGAAAATGACATACATACTAAATGGGATATCTCAATCTGCAGCAGGATATGGGGAAGGGGGATGGGAGGAGGGATGATGGATGGGAGGGCATCCTTGGGGTGAGGGGAGGTTGGAAGTACCCACTATAGAAGAGGGACAGGTGGGGGTGGGATGAGTGGGAGGGAATTATAAGCAGCCTTGTACAATATATCTACTATGATAATGTTTTGCATAGCTAGACATGTACAACATATACTGAATTACTTATCTCCCCAGAGGGAATGGGTGACAAGGGAGGAAGGAAATGGATCTGAAATTCGAGGTTGTAACATTAAATGTTTCAAATATATATAAATACTATTATTAATACTCCTTTGCTTGTAATAGGGAGATAAGATGATAAGATGTGCAGGCATTGGGACACAAAGATTCACCTTCCTCTAATGGAAAAGTCCAAGGGGGTATGGGAGAAGGTATGGGAGAGATCAGATTGGAGGGAGTGATATCTTGTGGGACTACTATTCTGGGAGGTTGGGTAGGGGAATAATGGGGGGAAAATGACTGTAACTCAAAATCTGGCGGAAATGAATGATGGAAAACAGAAGTCAATAAAGCATTCGTTTAAAAAAAAAAGAAAAAATGATTTGCAAGAAAGCATGATATTTTAAAAGCCCTCCTTTTCAAGTAATTTAGATGAAAATCTTCAAGATAGTGAGTCTGACCATGGCGTTTTTGACTTGATGTTTTTGAAATTCTCATGATTTTATATTATAGGACAGTGTATAACTGACTATTTAATTAAACGAATGCTTTATTAACTTCTGGTTTACATCATTCATTTCCACCAGATTATGAGTTACATTTCCCCCCCCATTTTTCCCTACCCACCACCCCAGAATAGCAGTCACACTAGATATCCCCTCATCCAATCTGCTCTCTCCCATATCTTCTCCCATATCCCCTTCGACTTTGCCATTAGAGCAAGGTGAATCTCTGAGCCTCAATGCCTGGACATCTTATGAAACATTTAACTTTAAAACTTCTATTTTCAGATCCATTCCCTTCCTCCCTTGTCACCCACTCCCTCTGAGAAGATAAGCAATTCAGTCTGTGTTGTACATGTATAGCTATGCAAAACAGTACCATAGTAGATATATTGTAAAAGACTGCTTATATTTCCCTCCCACCCATCTCACCTCCCACCTGGTCCATTCCCTACTTTGATCCTATCCCTCTTTGATAGTGGGTACTTCTAACCTCCCCTCCCTCCAGAGTGCCCTCCCCTCCATCATCCTCCCTCTCATCCCCCTTTCCCCTACTCAGGAGAGTGTGTGAGTGAGGGTAAGATATTCCATTTAGTATGTATGTGATTCTCTCCTTGAGCCAACTTCAATGAGAATATGCTTTTGCCTTTTTGCCTTCCTGTTCTTCCCCTCCCCTGCAACTACTTCCCCTTGCCTCTTCTACATGAGATAGTTTACTCTACCCTGTCTCTCTCCATCTCCTCTTGCCACTTTCCTCTCTCACCTCTTGACTTTACCCCTTAAGAATCATCCCTTCCTTGGGGCGGCTAGGTGGCGGAGTGAGCAGAGCACCGGCCCTGGAGCCAGAAGCACCCGAGCCCGGATCCGGCCCCAGACAGCCAACACACAAACAAAAACCCAGCCCTGTGACCCTGGGCAAGTCACCAAACCCAACTGCCCTCCAAAAAAAAAAGAATCATCCCTTCCCATCAAATTCAACCTGTGCCCTCTATCCATGTATACCTGTGAACATATGCCATGTACCCTTCTTCAATTATTTTCATAATGAGAAAGGTTTCATCAAACACAGTTATTGTTTTTCCATGTAGGACTGTAAATAGTCCAACTTTGATAAGTTCCTTTTGATTTCTTTTCCTTGATTACCTTCTCAAGCATCTCTTGCTTCTTGTGTCTGAATGTTAAATTTTCTATTCAACTCTGGTTTTTTCCTCAAGAATGCTTGAAAGTCCTCTATTCCACTGAATGACCATATTTTCCCCTGAAACAAGATACTTAGTTTTGCTGGGTAGGTGACCCCTGGCTTCGATCCCAGCTCTTTTGCCCTCTGGAATATCATATTCCATGCTCTTTGATCCCTCAGGGTAGAAGCTGCCAGGTCCTGGGCTATTCTGATTGTGTTTCCACAATATTGAAATTGTTTCTTCCTGGCTGCTTGTAGTATTTTCTCCTTGATCTGGGAGTTCTGGAACCTGGCTATAATATTCCTAGGAGTTTTCTTTTTGGGATCTTTTTCAGGAGGTGATCTGTGGATTCTTTCAACCTCTATTTCCCCCACTGGGTCTAAAACATCAGGGCAATTTTCCTTGAGAATTTCTTGAAGGGTGATTTCTAGGTTCTTTCTTTGATCATGGATTTCAGGTAGTCCAATAATTTTTAAATTATCTCTCCTGGATCTATTTTACAGGTCAGTGGTTTTTCCTATGAGATATTTCACATTGCCTTCTATTCTTTCATTTGTTTGGATCTGTTTAACATTATCTTGATTTCTCACAAAGTCACTAGCTTCCATTTGCTCCAGTCTAACTCTGAAGGAATGAATCTCCTCAGTGAGCTTTTGAGATTCTTTTTCCATCTGGCAAATTTGACTTTTTAAGGCATTCTTCTCCTCATTGCCCTTCTGAGCCTCTTTTGCCATTTGAGTTAGTCTATTTTTTAAGGTGTTATTTTCCTCAGTCAGGCTGTTGATTGTCATTTCATACTTTTCTTGCATCTTTTTCATTTCTCTTCCCAAATTTTTCCCCACTTCTCTTATCTGCTTCTTAAGGTCCACTATGGCCTGTAACCAGCTTGTATTTTCATTTGGGGCTTTTGGTGCAGGAGTTCTGACTTCACAGTCCTCCTCCATGCTTTAACCCTCTTTCATCCTAAAATAGGAGTCCAATGTTGAACTTTTCTGTTTATTTTGTTTCGTTTGCCTAGGCATGTTGCCACTTAATTATTTGATTTTTGGGCTTGTTGCCACAGTAGGACTCTGCCACCAGACAGGGGAGCTTCAGCCCAAATGTGGGGTCTTCACAACTTCTGCCAGTTGGGTGGCCTCTGTAAAGCCTCCACCCACTCTGGCAAATTGGATACCCACCCCAAACTTCCCCCCCAGACCACAATCCAGATCCAGGCAGTTTAAAGCAAGAGTGATTAACCCCCAGACTGATTGCTGAATCTTCCTACAGTTCGCAGACCAGGAGTTAGAGCCACTACTGACTCTTCAAAATGGCTTCTGTGCAGCTATTTCTTCAGCAGCTTTTCACCCCCAGGGGAGGAAGCCATGCGCTCCCCAAATACTGGTCCCAAAGTCCATAGGGCACTAACCTCTCACTTTGTCCTAGGCATATCTGTGCTGATAATTCTGTAATCGCCACAATTGCTGGTGTTCTGGGGTCCCTCCAGCCGGCTGAAGGCCTGGCCACTCTGGCGCTAAAACTGAGGACCTGGGCTCGGCTCTGCGCCCTGCACTGTTCCCAGTGTGCTGTGCTGCGAGCTCTCAGAGCGCTGCGCTGGCTGCTCCTTGCAGGGCTGCTGGGCTGTCCTTAGCAGGAGGTTAGCTTCTCTGTGCCGTTCTGTGGGTGCTGTGGCTCCATAAGTTGTTTGGAGTCCCCTTTCACATTGTTTGAAATTTGTGTGGGTGAACACATTGGAAATGCTGTTTCTACTCCGCCATCTTGGCTAAGCCCCCCCTGCTATTTTAGGGGGATAAATTTTAGGGGGATTATGAACCCTTGTTATTGGAAGGATGATGGTACTCTTGACAGTAATAGAGAAGGTTGGATTTTGGGAAAAATATGAGAGGTTCCTTCCCCCTTCCCCTTCCCCTTCCTGTTCCCTTTCCCTTTCTCCTTCCCTCCTCTTCCCCTTCCATTCTCCCCTCCCTTCCACTCCCTTTTCCTCCTCTCCCTGCCCTCCTTTGCCCTCCCTTCCCCAGTCCAAGTACTTGATCTACTACAGTGCAGAATATATCTCTAAATATATAATTATGCTATATCATTTTATTTGCTAAGCCCTTAAACCACCCTCTAAAATCATATTTAGATAATATAAAATTGGGTGGAGCAGAAACCTTGGTTGACATCCTAATGCTGTCTCTGCCATTCCTGATACTCAACATCTATGCTGTCAGTACAGATTTGCATTATCAGTAGGGCGAGGGCCTCAGCAGCATATTCTCAACCACACATTACAAGGTGTGGGGGCGTGATGTTGGCACCAAATACTCAGGAAGGCATATCATGGGAGCCTAAAAAAAGTAGAGAGAACACATCTAGGATGAATAAAAAGAAATTCTCTTCTTGGTCAGTAAACCTGGGTTGCCTTCCTTCATTGTACTAATAGGTCTCCCAGTGAAAGATTTCTTAATATTTGTTGGGTAGTCAAAATCCAGCACATTAGGATATTGAAGAATCTTAGATATGACAAAGATGTGTCATTGCCAACAGGTGGACATTTAGTTGATTTTTGTTTAGAAAGTTGCACTTTTATTGTTCAGTTACATTTTGATTTATCAGTGTGTTTATTCATCAAAAAGACAAGCATCTGTTTTATATAGGACATCTGATTGATTTTCAATAAATAAATAAGCATTTATTAATCACCTACAATTTTCTGGGCATAGTGTGAAGTGGTAGGGATTAAAAAAATCTGTACCTCTAATCAGGAACTATTTAATTAATTAATGAAATGACTACTATGTTCCAACTAACTGTGTTAGTTGCCAGGAATATAAGTATAGAGAGTGAAATAATCCCTATTTCAAAGGAGCTTATATTCTTTATTTTTTTTTAAAGCAATTGGTGTTAAGTAACTTGCTCAAGGTTACACAGCTAGTTATTTTATGTGTGGGTGCTAAGTACTGAGGCTGGAACTGATCCCAGGTCCTCTCGACTCCAGGGCCAGCACTCTTACTCACTGTGCCACCTAGCTGCCCCAGAAGCTAATGTTCTAATAAAGGAGATAAGTACATATAAAATATATACAGCATAAACATAAGATTAATGAATATGTATCCACATATATGTATATAAGTACATATATACACATATGTATATATTTGTATATATGTACATATACAAAATGGCAGCTAGGTGGCATAGTGAATAAAGTGCCAGATCTGGAATTTGGAAGACTCATCTTCTTACATTTAAATCTGGCCTGAGACAGTTAATAACTGTGTGATCCTAGTCACTTAACCCTCTTTGCTTCTGTATCTGTAAAGTGACCTGGAGAAGGAGATGGCAAACCTCTCCAGTATCTTTGCCAAGAAAACTCCAAAATGGGGTTACAGAGAGTTGGACATGACTGATTACAACTGAATTACAAAACAAAAATAGTTAAATAAAAGGTATTTTGGGAGAGTGGACTCTGGCAGTTGAGAAGGTCAGGAAAGACTTTGAGCAGAAGATAGGACTTGCATTCTGTTCAGGGAGGTAACAAATATAGTAGTATATGTAAAAATATAGGCAGGGATAGAGATAGGAGCAGCGATTTTACTGATATAGGGAATTCTCTGTATGAGAAGAAGTTCCTTTGCTAATGTAGGTCATTATCTTTTCTACAACTTTACTGTCTTAGAAATGTGTTCAGAGGAGGTGGGAAAATTGGGGGAAAATAAAATACTAAATTAAAAACAATCCTCCAGGGGCGGGTAGGTGGTGCAGTGAGTAGAGCACCGGCCCTGGAGTCAGAAGGACCTGAGTTTGGATCCGGCCTCAAACACTTAACACACACACAAACAAAAACCTAGCCGTGTGATCTTGGGCAAGTTACTTAACCCCAGTTGCCCTCCAAAAAAGCAAAAAAAACAAACAAACAAAAAAATCAAAAAAACAATCTTCCACTAAGTAAAAAAAAAATAATCCTTTTAAAGAATATTTCTTTCTTGTATCTTTAAAAGGAATAGCAAATTGTACATGTGTAATCATCTTTTTTTAGACTATATCATGGAAATTTTAATTTTATTCCATGAATTAAAAAAAAATGAAATCTGTCCAGAGAGAGGCACTGTATCAGTAAAATCGCTGGTCCTATCTCTGTCCCTGCCTATAAATTAAAAACAACCTTCCACTAAATTAAAAAAAAATACTCCTTTTAAAGAATACTTCTTTCTTGTATCCTTCAGAACTACATCTGAAAACAGCAGAAGAAAAACCTGATGGTTGAGACAGTCCTCCCTTCACTCTGGGATCAGAGGTCAAATTAAAAATCAAGCAACAGGAGGAGGATTCTGGGAAGATGGTGGAGTAGGTCAGAAAATTCCAAAGCTCTCAAGATTTTCCCTCACAAAAGAGTTAAAATAGCACCTTAGGGCAAAGTGTGGGTGGAGATAAATAAGAACAGGGGCATAATGAGGGTCTTCCTGGGACAATGTGAGAAGATCAGAAGAAAAATCCCAGGACAAGGTTTGGTCTCCGTGAAGAGTAAGCACCTTCAGGCTAGGTTCCACTTTAACAGCAAGCATCTAGCCTCTTAGACAACAAGTTTCAAGCCCTGGGGTTTAGTTGGCTTGAGAGGATGCCTCAACCCCAGCCACAGAAACTTTTAGCCAGGGACAGGGAGTGGAGTTGGGTGTCTGAGCCCAGAAAGATAGAACCTCTCTGCTAACAAGGAACACCAGACCCAGCTGTGCTGCAAAGAGTGGCAGGGGCAAGAAGGAACCAGCACATGCCTGGTGAGTGCAGAAGCAGTGGGGCACTAAACCCCTGACTGTGGGCACTTACAGGAGTTTGGAGGTTTGGCTTTGGTTTCAGGCTAGAAGGAAGAACAGAGGACCTGGGACAAGAGGCACCATTTCCCATACCCCAGGGCTAGAGGTGACTTCAAATAATTAAGTTATTACCACAAAACATGCACAGGCAAAGGAGAAAGACTCCAACTATAGAAAACTATTTTGGGAATAGAGATGAAGAGGGTTCATTTTCAGAGGAGGATATTGAAATTAAGAAACCTCCAAAGAGTTACATCAAATGGTCACCTGCCCAAAAAGAATTCATAGAGAATCTTTAAAAAGACTTTAAAAGTCAAATGACAGAGATGGAGGAAAACACATAGGAATATCATAGTCAAATTCTGAAACACCCAACTGAAGGAAAAAATATTAACAGCATCAAGATTAAAACAATTTAAATATGATGGCACCACAGTTAGAATTACACAAGACCTAGTGGCAGAGACATTAAAGTAGTCTTGGAATACAACATATTGAAGAGCAAAAGGACTGCGGTTATGACCCAAAATATCATACCTGAAAAGTTAAATATTATCCTCAATGAAAAAAAAAATGGACATTTGATAAACTCTCAGAGTTTTAAGACTTTGTTTTAAAAACTTCTGAACTTAATAGAAGATTCAACATATAAGAACCAAGAGGAATATAAGGTACATAAGAAAGACTGATTATAAGCGATCCATAAGGACAGACTGTTTACTTTTTATATATGTAAAATATAAAATATATGTCTAAGATGTTTTATCAATAATTGGGTAGTTTATAAGAAAGATTGGGGTAAACCCAAGAATGCTATGAATTTAAAAAGTAAAACCATTTAGGAACAGCATAAAAGAGTAATTATTTGAGGTGTAAAAGAAAGAATTAATACAGAGGAATTAGATGAGGGAGGAGGGCTGGTAGTTCTGGTAACCTACTTTCACTGGGAATGGGTTTAAGAGGGAACAATACATACATATATATGTATATGTATATATATTATATATATATGAGAATGTATAAAAGTCTTCTAAATTCAGAAAAAATAAAAAAAGTAGGGGCATAGGGGGAGGGGAGAGAACAAGGGAGGGATCTTTAGAGAGGAGGTGGAGGGAATAGGTAAAATAGGGGTATAGAAGGGTGTTTAGATGTATAGGAATGAGAGGATAGGGGAGGTATCTTGGGAAGGGAGTAGGCAAGTTATAGGAGGGCAAGAAGTAAAATAGAGGAGGCAGGAGGGATAGGAAGCAAGAGAAATAATCATCTATAAAAAACATATCAGGAGTAGAATAGGTTTGGGAAAGTATATGTATATGTATATATGTGTGTGTGTGTGTGTGTGTGTGTGTGTGTGTGTGTGTGTGTGTGTGTGTGTGTGTGTGTGTGTGTGTGTATCTGTAGCTCTAGAGAAACATCTAAACTTTCTTGTAGCCTTCTGGGAGGAGGCTAGGGGGAGGGAAAAAGAAAACAAAGCAAAAAAGTACACAGCAAAGAACAGAAGAAGTCACAAGGAATCAAAGAAAAGACGGACAATTCTCAGTGAATATTATTTATCATATAGACTTTCTTGAAATGAAATTCTGTTACATATTTTGAATCCTCTCATATTCTGGGATGCACATGATATGCTTTCTTTTTTCTTCCTAACTTTGTATTTAAGTTCCAATATTTAAGTTTATGATATGTTTTTTTCCCTTTCTCTATTCTGTGTTTGTGTTCTGGCATTTGAATCTAAAAATAATTTTTTTCCAGAACTTATTTGTTTATTTTTAGTTTTCAACATTCAATTTCCACAAGATTTTGAGTTACAAATGTTCTCCCCATCTCTCCCCTACCCTCCACCCCAAGATGGCAATCATACTGAATACCCCTTCCCCAAGTCTGCCCTCTCATATCCCTACCATCCCTCCTTACCCTCATTCCCCTTATTTTCTTGTAGGGCAAGATGGTTTTGTATACCCCATTGCCTATATATCTTATTTCCTGGATGTATGTAAAAATTTTTTTTAACATTTGTTTTTAAAACTTTGAGTTCCAGATTCTCTCCCTTATTCCCTTCGCACGCACCCCCACTGGGAAGACAAGCAGTTCAATATAGGTTATACATGTGGAATTCTGCAAAAAAATTTCTATAGTAATATTCTATAGTAATTCTATTTCTCTCCATCCTATCCTGCCCCCCATTTATTATATTTTCTCCTTTGACCTTGTCCCTTTTCTAAAGGGTTAGTTTTTTACTACTCTCTCCCCAAATCTGCCCTCCCTTCTATCATCCCCCACTACTTTCCTGTGTGGTAAGATACCCAATTGAGTGTGTATGTCATTCCCTCCTTAAGCCAAGTCCAGTGAGAGTAAGGTTGACTCATTCCCTTTCACCTCCTTCCTCTTCCCCTCCATTGTAATAGCTTTCTCTTGCCTCTTTTATGTGAGATATTTTACCCCATTCTATCTCTCCCTTTCTCTTTCTTTTAATATATTACTTTCTCACCTCTTAATGTTATTTTAAAAATATCATCCCTTCAAATTCAACTCACCCTGTGACCTCTATGTATACATATAGACACACATATATATACACGTACACTCACCCACCTATACTTACATGTGTATACATACATACACACACACACACATATATATATATATACATGCATACACACATGCACACACATATTCCTTCCACTATTCCCATACTGATAAAGTCTCATGAATTCCAAATATTGTCTTTCCATGTAGGAATGCAAACAGTTCAGCTTTAATAAGTTCCTTATGATTTCTCTTTCTGTCACATTTTCTGTTCAGCTCTGGTCTTTTCATCAAGAATGCTTGAAATTCCTCTATTTCATTGAATTTTCATATTTTCCCTTGAAGTATTATACTCAGTTTTGCTGGGTAGGTGATTCTTGGTTATAATCCTAGCTCCTTTGACCTCTGGAATATCATATTCCAAGACCTTTGATCCCTTAATGTAGAAGCTGTTAGATCTTGTGTTACCTGATTGTGTTTCCACAATACTCAAATTGTTTCTTCCTTACTGCTTGTAATGTTTTCTCTTTGACTTGGGAAATCTGGAATTTGGCTATAATATTCCTAGGAGTTTACTTTTGGGATCCTTTTCAAGAGGCAATTGGTGAATTCTTTCAATTTCTATTTTACCCTCTAGTTCTAGAATATCAGGGCAGTTTTCCTTGATAATTTTTGAAGGATGATGTCTAGGCTCTTTTTATGATCATGGCTTTCAGGTAGTCTAGTGATTTTAAAATTATCTCTCCTGGCTCTATTTTCCAGGTCAGTGGTTTTTCCAGTGAAATATTTCACATTGCCTTCTATTTTTTCATTTGTTTGGATCTGTTTTAAAATATCTTGAGTTCTCATAAAGTCATTGACTTCCATTTGATCCATTCTAATTTTTTTTTGCTTTTTGTAGGGCAGTTGGGGTTAAATGACTTGCCCAAGGACACATGGCTAGTTTGTGTGTGTGTGTGTGTGTGTGTGTGTGTGTGTGTTAAGTGTCTGAGGCTGGATCTGAACCCAGGTCCTCCTGATTCCAGGGCTAGTGCTCTATTCTCTTCGACACCTAGCCATCCCTCCATTCTAATTTCGAAGCAATTATTTTCTTCAGTGAGCTTTTGAACTTCCTTTTCTATCTGGCCAAATCTGCTTTTTAAGGCTTTCTCCTCATTGACTTTTTGGACAGCTTTTGCCATTTGATTTAGTCTATTTTTTAAGGTGTTTTCTTCAGTATTTTTTGGGTCTCCTTTAGCAAGTTGACTCATTTTTCATGATTTTCTTGCATCACTCTCATTTTTTCCCCCAATTTTGCCTTTACTTCTCTTGCTTGATTTTAAAAATTCTTCCTGCACTCCTCAATGGCCTGTGACCAATTAATATTTTTCTTGGAGGCTTTTGATGCAGGAGTTTTGACTTCATTGCCTTCTTCAGATTCTGTTTTGATCTTTTTTTTGTCACCAGAGAATGATTCTATAGTTTGATTTCTCTTCCACTGTTTGCTCATTTTGCTAGCCAATTACTTGACTTTTGAGCTCTTTGCAATGGTAGAATTCTGCTTCCAGAGTAAGGAGTTCTATTTTCCGAATTTCTGGGGTTTTGTGCAGCTGTTGTCAGAGCTTCTTCTAAACACCTGCCTCAGAGCTGTGAGGAGGATGCCCTCTCCACAGCCACCAGAAGCACTGCCATGCCAGCATTCCTCACCCTAGGACTGATATCCAAGACTATGACCCAGAACCAAGCAGGGCAAAGCAAGAGAATCCTGCCTCAGCACGAGAAGTGAGATTCCTGGAATTCCCCTCTGGTCAGCCACTTGGTTTACCAACCCCCCATCTGTGGGCCTGGAGCCCCAGAAGCAGCCACTGCAGACTCCAACACTTCCATTGCCCTGGGGAAGAGCCAGACTGGACTCTTCTCTCACCCAGGTCCAACAAAGTTTCCTCACTGACCTTTTACTTTTTCTTTGGTGTTTATGGGTCCAGAAGTCAGAAAACTGTCACAGTTGCCAGTGATTCAGTCCCCTGAGGTGTGCTCTGGCTGGTCTGTGTTGGGGGTCTGTGCCAGCATGGCCCATATGGGACTGCCCTCTGCTCCCAGTGCAGTGTGGTAGACCCTTTCTGTTGGCCTGCCAGGCTGCCTTCAGTGGGAGATTGTTTCACTCTGTCATTTTGTGGGTTCTGTAGCTCTAAAATTTGTTTAGAGTAATTTTTTACAGATGTTGGAGGTATTTGGGGCATGAGTTCAAGTAAGTTCCTGCTTTTACTCTGCCATCTTGGCTCTGCCCCCTAAAATAAAGTTTTGAAAAAGAAAAAGAAATCAAAATTAGGCTGGAAAAATGAGCAAACAACAATAGCCAAAAAGAACCTGGCCATGGAAAGTAACTGTGGTGACAGGTAAGAGAAAAACACAAACTTAGAAGAAGACAACAATGTCAAAATAGCTGCATTCAAATCCTCAAAGAAAAATGTGAATTGATCTCAGGAGGAAAAAAAAGAATTCCTGGAAGAATTCAAAAAGGTTTTTAAAAATCAAATAAGAGAGGTAGAGGAAACCTTGGGAAGAAAAATTAAAGTAAGAAAATCTTGAAAAAAGATCAACAGTTTACTAAAGGAGACACCAAAAAATATAGAAGAACATAACACCTTAAAAAGCACAATAGGAAAAATTACACAAAAAACACACAAAAAATCCACTGAAGAGAACTCCTTAAAAGCAGAATTACTCAAATGGAGAAAGATTTACAAAAATTCATTGAAGAAAAGAACTCCTTAAAAAGTAAAATAGGTCAAATATAAAAGAAAGTATATAAGCTCCCTGAAGAAAATAATTCCTTAAAAAATTAGAATTAAATAAGTGGAAGCAAATGATTACTTCAAACGTCAAGAAACAAAGCAATCAAAAGAATAACAAAAAGAAAAATATGAAATTTCTCATTGGAAAAAAACTGACATTAAGATAGATTAAGGAGAGATAATTTAAGAATTATTCAACTACCTGAAAACCATGATAAAGGAAAAAAAGAGCCTAGACATATTTCAAGAAATAGTCAAGGAAAACTGCCTGATATCCTAATATTGGAGGGAGAGAATCCACCTGTCACCTCCTGAAAGAGATCTTAAAATGAAAACTAGGAATATTATAGCCAAAGTGCAGAGCTTCCATGTCAAGGAGAAAATATTGCAAGCATCCAGAAACAAACAATTCAAATATGGAGTCACAGTTAATATTACATAGGATTTAGTAGCTTCTCCATTAAAGGATTGGAGGGCTTAGAATATGATATTCTGGAGACCAAAGGAGCTAGAATTACAACCAAGAATCACCTGCTCAGTCCAACTGAGTATGATCTTTCAGGGGAAAAATGGATTTTTAATGAAATAGAGTATTTTCAAGTATTAGTGATGAAAACACCAGAGCTGAATAGAAAATCTGACTTTCAAATACAATACCAAAAAGATGCATAACAGGGTAAACAGGAAAAAGAAATCATAAGGGATTTAATAAGGTAAAACTCTTTACATTTCTACATGGGAAGATGATATTTATAGCTCCTAAGAACTTTATTGTTATTGGAACAGTTAGGAGTATAGACAGAGGGCACGAGTATGAGATGAATGTAACGGGATTATATCTAAAAAAAATAAAATTGAGGTGTGAGAAAGAGGATGCACTGGAAGAAAGAGGAAGGGAAGGGTCAAATATGGTAAATTATCTCACATAAAAAGGCACAAAAGAACTTTTACAGTGGAAGGAAAGATAGGGGCAGCGGTGTTGGCAGTATGCATCACTTAACCTTTACCTTGGTTGGAGTTGCATCAGAGAGGGAATAACATACACACTCAGTTGGGTATAGAAATCTATCTTCCCCTACAGGCAAGTGGCAGGGAGACAAAAGAAGAGGGTGAGGACTGATAGAAGGGAGGGAGATGGGGGGAGGCAGTGGTCAGAAGCAAAACAATTTTGAGGATGGACAGAATGAAAGGAGAGAGAGAGAAAGATAAACCAGAAAAGCAGAATGGAAGGAAATGCACAATAATCATAAATGTGAATGTGAATAGGATGAATTTACTCATAAATCTGGAGCAGATAGCAGAGTGTATTAAAAAACAGAATCTTACAATATATTGTTTAAAATTTCATTACAGCAAGTTTCTCTGATAAAGGCCTCATTTCTCAAATATATAGAGAACTGAGTCAAATTTATAAGAATATGAGTCATTGCCCAGTTGATGACTGGTGAAAGGATATAAACAAGAAGTTTTCAGAAGAATAAATCAAAGCTAGCTGTAGTCATATGAAAAAAATTTCTCTAAATTACTATTGATTAAAAATTCTCTAAATTACTATTGCTTTAAAAAAATAAAAATAAAAAATACTATTGATTAGAGAAATGCAAATTAAAATAATTCCAAGGTATCATCTCATACCTGCCAAATTGGTTAATATGACAGAAAAAGAAAATGACAGATACTGGAGGGGATGTGGGGAAATTGGGACACTTATGCACTGTTGGTAGAGTTGTGAACTGATCCAGCTATTCAGGAGAGCCATTTGGACCTATGCCTGAAGGGCTTTAAAATTATATACCCTTTGACCCAGAAATATCTAAATAGGTCTGTATCCTGGAGAGATTTTTTTAAAAAAAGGAAAAGACTTATATGTACAAAAATATTTATAGCAGCTCTTTTTTTGTGGTGTTAAAGAAATGGAAATTGTGGTAGTATCCATTAATTGGAGAATGACCGAACAAATTGTGGTATATCATTTTGATGGAATATTATTATGGATAAGAAATGATGAGCAGGATGCTTTCAGAACTCCCCTCTCCCTTTTTTTACTTAATTTTTTTTTCTTGGGGTTTTTTTCCTTTGGTCTATGTTTTCTTTTACAATATGACTAATGTGGAATTCTTTTTTGTATAACTGAACATATATAACCTATATTAAATTACTTGTCTTCTCAATCAAAGAGGAGAGGTGTGAGTGAGGGAGAGAATACAGAATTAAAAAATTAAAAAAAACATGTTAAAATCATTTGTACTCGGGTAGGTAGGTGGGGCAGTGAATAGAGCACTGGCCCTGAAGTCAGGAGAACCTGAGTTCAAATCCAGCCTCAGACACTTAATACTTACTAGCTGTGTGACCTTGGGCAAGTCACTTAACCCCAGTTGCCCTACCCTTCCCCCCCAAAAGCACCAAAAATTATTTGTACACATAATTAGAAAAAATAAAATATTTAAATCTAAAAAAAATGTGCCCAGAGCAATGAAAATTTAAGCAACTTTTCCAAGGTCATCATGGGTAATATATGATAAAGATGATCCTTGAACCTAGACTTTCTTTGTTCTGACACTATCTATCTTTCCATTATGCAATACTATCAAAATATATTTCTTGAGTATATGTGTGTGGGTTTCTGTCTACTATAGATACAGCTGAAGGATATGTGGCATTGGTTAGATATCTGATCTGGGTTCTGTCTCACCCAGTCTGTAAGGAAAACAGTGATTTCTGCCTTTGTGAGGAACATCATCATCCCTGCCTATACTTTTAGTAGTCTAGCAAGGAAAGGTCAAATAGAGAAGGACTGTAGTGACTGTGCAACTACCTATCAGATGTCTGATTTGAACAAAATTTACTTTCTCTGATCACTCTCAAAGAAGGGTAACATTTATTTTAATATTGACAGCTTAGTTCCCTCCCACTAACTTTCATTACACAAAAGACCATCACAGTTAGTAAACCTCTTTATTAATGTAAACAGTAAACAAATCAAAGAAGTTAAGAGAAGATCTAGGGGTGGGGATGAGAGTTTGGTGGAGATGAAATTCTCTCAACAGTCTCTAAGGTAGCTAGCAATGGAAGTCTGGGACTTGAATCTTTACAAGTTTGTAGCTCTAGGCTGTTATTTCTCCCCAATTGTGTGAAGGCCACACACCACTTAAGAAGGTTCTCTCCCTCAGGAAAACTTTCCCAGACTTAGTTAAAAGTGAGATTACAAATTTAAAATAAGTACAAAGGTCTGGAGCTTTTTTCTTTTTTTTTAAGGAAATCATGAGTGGAGGTAGGGGAAGGATAACAAGGGAAGGAATCATGTGGAAGTTGGCACTAGAGTGAGATTTCAAAGAAACAGGCAAGTTTGGGGGTGGGGCCAAGATGGAGGAGTAGAAACAGCATTCCAAGGTGCTCTCCCCCCAGATCACCTCCAAACCATGTAAAAGGGGACTCTGAACAACTTCTGGAGCCCCAGCACCCACAGAACAACACAGAGAAGCTAACCTCCTGCTGAGGAAAGCCCAGCAGCCCTGCAGTAAGGGCCAGGGCTGCGTTCTGGGAGCCGACAGCCAAGCAGAGCCCAGGTCCTCATGAGCCCTGGTTTTAGCCCCAGGGCGGCAGGGCCAGCAGCCGACTGAAGGGACCCCAGAACACCAGCAGCTGTGGTGATTACAGATTTATCAACACAGACATGCCTAGGACAAAGTGAGAGGTTAGTGCCCTATGGACTTTGGGACCAGTATTTGGGGAACTCATTGGCTTCCTCCCCTGGGGGCTAGAAGCCGCTGAGGAGAAAAGGCACACTCGATGTTTTGCAGTTTCAGTGGCAGCTCCAGCTCCTGGCCTCCAAAATGTAGTGAGATCCAGGGATCAGTCTTGAGGGTTAATTGCTCTTGCTTTAACCTGCTTGGATCTGGATTGTGATATGGGGAAGAGGTCTGGGGTGGGCATCCAACTTGCCAGAACTGGAAGTTGTGAAGACCCCAACATTCAGGACGGAAGCTCTCCTCTCTGGTGGCAGAGTCCTACTGTGGCAACAAGCCCAAAAGTCAAGTAATTAAGTGGCAACATGCCAAGGCAAAGGAAACAAAATAAACAGAAAAATGCAACATTAGATTCCTATTGTGGGGGCAAAGAGTACCAAAGCATGGAATAGGAGGAGGACTGTGAGGTCAGAAATCCTGCTCCAAAAGCCCCAAAGGAAAATATGAGCTGGTTACAGGCCATAGAGCACCTTTAAGTAGGACTTTAAAAATCAAATAAGAGAAGTGGAGGAAAAATTGGGAAGAGAAATGAGAAGGATGCAGGAAAAGTATGAAATGAGGGTCAACAGCCTGACTAAGGAAAATAACACCCTAAAAATAGACTGGCAAAGGAGGCCCAAAAGGGCAATGAGAAGAAGAATGCTTTAAAAAGCTGAATTTGCCAGATGGAAAAAGAATCTCAAAAGCTCACTGAGGAGATTCATTTCTTCAGAGTAAGACTGGAGCAAATGGAAGCTAATGACTTTATGAGAAATCAAGATGCTGTTAAACAGATCCAAACAAATGAAAGAATAGAAGGCAATGTGAAATATCTCATGGAAAAACCACTGACCTGGAAAATAGATCCAGGAGAGATAATTTAAAAATTATTGGACTACCTGAAAGCCATGATCAAAGAAAGAACCTAGAAATCATACTTAAAGAAATTCTCAAGGAAAATTGCCCTGATGTTTTAGACCCAGAGGGCAAAATAGAAGTTGAAAGAATCCACTGATCACTTCCTAAAAAAGATCCCCAAAAGAAAACTCCCAGGAATATTATAGCCAGGTTCCAGAATTCCCAGATCAAGGAGAAAATACTACAAACAGCCAGGAAGAAACAATTTCAATATTGTGGAAACACAATCAGAATAGCCCAGGACCTGGCAGCTTCCACACTGAGGGATCTCAGGGCATGGAATATGATATTCCAGAGGGCAAAAGAGCTGGGATTGAAGCCAAGGGTCACCTACCCAGCAAAACTAAGTATTTTGTTTCAGGGGAAAATATGGTCATTCAGTGGAATAGAGGACTTTCAAGCATTCTTGAGGAAAAAACCTAAGTTGAATAGAAAATTTGACATCTAGACACAAGAAGCAAGAGATGCCTGAGAAGGTAATCAGGGAAAAGAAATCAAAAGGAACTTATTAAAGTTGACCTATTTACATTCCTACATGGAAAAACAATAACTGTGTTTGATGAAACCTTTCTCAGTATGAAAATAATGGAAGAAGAGTATATGGACATATGAATACATATGTGAATGTGTGTATATATGTTTGCAGTTATACATGGGTAGAGGGCATAGGTTGAATTTGTTGGGAAGGGATGATACTTAAGGGGTGAATTATGAGGTGAGAGAGGAAAGTGGCAAGAGGAGATGGGGAGAGACAGGGTAGGGTAAACTATCTCATGTAGAAGAAGCAAGTGGAAATGGCTGCAGGGGAGGGGAAGAACAGGAAGGCAAAAAGGCAAAACCATATTCTCATTGAATTTGTCTCAGGGAGAGAATGACATACATACTAAATGGGATATCTCACCCTGCTGGAGAGTAGGGGGGAGGGGGATGAGAGAGGGTATGATGGAGGGGAGGGGAGATTGGAAGTACCCACTTTCAAAGAGGGACAGGATCAAAGTAGGGAATGGACCAGGTTGGGGTGTGGGATGGGTGGGAGGGAATTATAAGCAGCCTTTTACAATACATCTACTGTGGTAATGTTTTGCATAGCTATACATGTACAACACATACTGAATTACTTATCTTCCCAGTGGGAATGGGTGTCAAGGGAGGAAGGGAATGGATCTGAAATTCGAGGTCTTAAAAGAAAATGTTTCAAATATACATAAATACTATTATTAATAGTATTTTGCATGTAATTGGGAGATAAGATGTGCAGGCATTGGGGCACAGAGATTCACCTTGCTCTAATGAAAAAGTTGAAGGGGGTATGGGAGAAGATACGGGAGAGAGCAGATTGGGTGAGGGGATATCTTGTGGGACTGCTATTCTGGGATGGTGGGTAGGGGAAAAATGGGGAAAAAATTGTAACTCAAAATCTGGTGGAAATGAATGATGTAAACCAGAAGTTAATAAACCATTTGTTTTTTTTAAAAAAAGAAAGAAGCAAGTTTAAGAGACTCAGGTGGTGTGGGGATGAATTCCCGGCATGGAGGACACCTAGCATAAAGGTATAGGGAGCAAAGATGGAGTGTTGTGTATGAGGAATAGCAAGAAGGCCAGTTTCACAGGAATGAAGATTGCCTGAAGAGGAATAATGTGTGACCAGGCTGGAAAGGTAGGTTGGAGCTAGGTTGTGAAGGGCTTTAAAGACTAGAATTTATATAGGCACAAATTTATAAAATATGAACAGGACACTGTTTTTGTCCTTGAGGAACTTGTAATTCCTAAAGAGAGTTAAATGAACTGATAAAAAATTATATATACGCAGTATACCTCATATGACCAATTTATGTTCTCAAAGTTTGTCAGTCAGCCATTTGGGAAAACATTTTACTAGAGAAACAGTGTTATTACTCTAATTTACCTTTATGCAGTACTTAGAAACTTATGAGCTATTTCATTGAAACAACTCTCTAAGGTAGGTAGTACAAGAATAATTATCCACACTTTGTTCATAGTTGGGCTGTGCCAATATCATAAAAAATGATGATACTACCTAAATGAAATTGTAGACTTAGTGCTATATATAATGAAGAGATACTTTATGGAACTAGACAAAATAATAAAATTCATTTGAAAGAATTAAAGTGCCTAGAATATTGGTACAAATGGAGAATAGGAATGAATGGGGCTTAGCATTCCAGATCTCAGATTACATAGTAAAACTGTAGTCATCAAAATTCTTTGGTGCTAGTTAAAAAACTGAAGAGTATTATCAGTAGAACAGGTAAAGTAATTAAAAAGAGAAATAAATGAAAATAACCTGGTTATTTTCAGAACATAAAATACTGGGAGAAAAACTACCAATTTGACAAGAAATTAGGAAAATTGAAAAAAGCATCTTGGAAAAAAAACTGTCAAAAAGCAGTTATTAAGCCCTTACTACCCTCTAGGCTCTGTTGTAAGCATCAGGGACAGAAAGAACGGCAAAAATAGTCTGCCTTCAAGGAGCTCATATTCTAATTGGGGAGGCAACATGCAAACATATAAGTACATGTATGTAGTACATATAACTATTTCAAACTGAAGATACTATCAGAAGAAGGTACTACTGTTTTTTTTTCTTTAAAACAAATGCTTTATTAACTTCTGTTTTACATCATTCATTTCCGCCAGATTTTGAGTTACAATCATTTTCCCCCCATTATTCCCCTACCCAACCTCCCTGAATAGCAGTCCCACAAGATATCGCTTCCTCCAATCTGCTCTCTCCCATACCTTCTCCCATACCCCCATCGACTTTTCCATTAGAGGAAGATGAATCTTTGTGTCCCAATGCCTGCACATCTTATCTCCCAATTATAGGCAAAAGAGTATTAATAATAGTATTTATATATATATTTGAAACATTTAATGTTACGACCTCGAATTTCAGATCCATTTCCTTCCTCCCCTGTCACCCATTCCCTCCTGGGAGATAAGCAATTCAGTATATGCTGTACATGTCTAGCTATGCAAAACATTATCATAGTAGATATATTGTACAAGGCTGCTTATAATTCCTCCCACTCATCCCACCCCCCACCTGGTCCATTCCCTACATGATCCTGTCCCTCTTCTATAGTGGGTACTTCCAACCTCCCCTCACCCCAAGGATGCCCTCCCATCCATCATCCCTCCTCTCATCCCCCTTCCCCCTATCCTGCTGCAGGTTGAGATATCCCATTTAGCATGTATGTCATTCTCTCCCTGAACCAAATTCAGTGTGAATGTGGTTTTGCCTTTTTAGCCTTCCTTATTCTCCCCCTCCTTTGCAACCACTTCCCCTTGCTTCTTCTACATGGGATAGTTTACCCTACCCTGTCTCTCCCCATCTCCTCTTGCCACTTTCCTCTCTCACCTCATAATTTCATCCCCTGAGTATTCTCCTTCCCAACAAATTCAACCTATGCCCTCTATCCATATATAACTGTAACCATATACACACACATTCACATATGTATTCATATGACCACACCCCCTTCTTCCATTATTTTCAGTGAGAAAGATATCATCAGTCACAGTTATTGCTTTTCCATATAGGAATGTAAATAGTTCAACTTTGATAAGTTCCTTTTTGATTTCTTTTCCCTGATTACCTTCTCAGGCATCTCTTGCTTCTTGTGTCTGGATGTCAAATTTTCTATTCAATTCTGGTTTTTCCCTCAAGAATGCTTGAAAGTCCTCTATTCCACTGAATGACCATATTTTCCCCTGAAACAAAATACTCAGTTTTGCTGGGTAGGTGACCCTGGGTTCATTCCCAGTTCTTTTGCCCTCTGGAATATCATATTCCATGCCCTTCGATCCCTCAGTGTAGAAGCTGCCAGGTCCTGGGCTATTCTGATTGTGTTTCCACAATATTGAAATTGTTTCTTCCTGGCTGCTTGGAGTATTTTCTCCTTGATCTGGGATTCTGGAACCTGGCTATAATATTCCTGGGAGTTTTCTTTTGGGGATCTTTTTCAGGAGGTGATCTGTGGATTCTTTCAACCTCTATTTTGCCCTCTGGATCTAAAACATCAGGGTAGTTTTCCTTGAGAATTTCTTGAAGGGTGATTTCTAGGTTCTTTCCTTGATCATGGGTTTCAGGTAGTCCAATAATTTTTAAATTGTCTCTCCTGGATCTATTTTCCAGGTCAGTGGTTTTTCCCATGAGATATTTCACATTGCCTTCTAATCTTCGTTTGTTTGGATCTGCTTAACAGCATCTTGATTTCTCATAAAGTCATTAGCTTCCATTTGCTCCAGTCTAACTCTGAAGGAATGAATCTCCTCAGTGAACTTTTGAGATTCTTATTCCATCTGGCAAATTTGGGTTTTTAAGGCATTCTTCTCCTCATTGCCCTTTAGGGCCTCCTTTGCCATTTGAGTTAGTCTATTTTTTAAGGTGTTGTTTTCCTCAGTCAGGCTGTTGACCCTCATTTCATACTTTTCCTGTATCCTTCTCATTTCTCTTTCCAATTTTTCCTCCACTTCTCTTATTTGATTTTTAAAGTCCTTCTTAAGGTCCTCTATGGCCTGCAACCCGCTCATGCTTTCCCCTGGGGCTTTTGGAGCAGGACTTCTGACCTCACAGTCCTTTTCCCGCTCTATGCCCCCAAAATAGGAGTCTAGGGCTGCATTTTTCTGTTTCCTTTGCCTTGGCATGTTGCCACTTAATTGCTTGACTTTTGGGCTTGTTGCCACACTATGGCTTTAAGGCCAGGTAGAGGAATTTTTGTCCCGAACGTGTGGGGGGCAACTTCCGTTTCTGGTAAGCTGTAAACCCACCCACAACTTCCACCCTAGATCACAATCCAGATCCAGGGAGTTTAAAGCAAGAGCAATTACCCCCCAAGACTTATTGCTGGATCTCCCCACGATTTGAAGGCTGGGAGCCGGAAATGCCTATGAAAACTACAAAATGGTGTGTTTCCTCAGCAGCTTCTAGCCCCCAGGGGAGGGAGCTGACGCATTCCCCAAATACAGGTCCCAAAGTCCATAGGACACTAACCTCTTACTTTGTCCTAGGCATGTCTATGTTGATAATTCTGGAGTTGCCACAGCTCCGGGTGTTCTGGGGTTCCTCCAGCTGGCTGCTGGCCCTGCCACCCTGGGGCTAAAACCTCAGCTCACGCGGACCTGGGCTCGGCTAGGCTGGGCTCCTGCGCTCTGCGCTCTGTGCGTTGCTGGCTCCCAGACTGCTGCGCTGGTCCTTCCTGCAGGGCTGCTGGGCTGTCCTCAGCGGGAGGTTAGCTTCTCTTGTGTCGTTCTGTGGGTGCTGGGGCTCCAGAAGTTGTTCAGAGTCCTTTTTTACATAGTTTGTGGGGAATCTGGGGGCAGAGAGGCTTGGACGAGCTGTTTCTACTCCGCCATCTTGGCTCCGCCCCAAAGGTACTACTGTTAAGGAGGACTGTGAAAGGTTTCTTGCCTTCAGCTGGGTGGCACAGTGGGTAGTGAGCAGAGTTTGAAAGACCTGAGTTCAAATCCTGCCTCACATAACAGTACTTAGTAGTTGTATAATCCTGGGCAAGTCACTTAACCTCTGTTTGCCTCAGTTAGTTTGACTCTAAAATAAGGATATAATACCACCATTATAAAGATCTAATGAGATAATATTTTTAAAGTTCTTAACAGTACATGGCACATAGTAGTTTCTTAACAAATTCTTGTTTCTTCCTTCTTGCAGAAGATGAGATATTAGGTGAGAACTGAAGAAGGGAAAATAGGAGGTGGAGATGAAGAAGGAAAACATTTAGGAATAGGGGTCAATGTCCACTCGAAACATAGAATATCTTGTTGGAGGAACAAGAAGAAGGCCACTAGTAATGTTGGATCATGGAGTATTTGGATGAGAGTAAAATGTAAGAGTATAAAGATAGTAAAGGTCTAGGTTATGAAGGGCATTAAAAGTCAAACAGTTTTATATTTGATCCTGAAGGAAATAGGGAGCCCCACTGATGTTTATTGAGCAGGGGAGTGTAGTTAGAGCTGCATTTTAAGGGTGATCACTTTGGAAGCTGATTGGATGACAGACTGGATTGGGAAGAGACTTATGGCAGAGAGACCAAACAAAGGACTTTTGCAGCAGATGTTGAGAGCCTACACCAAGGTGACAGCGGTAGTCAGAGGACAGAAGCAGGCATAGTCATGAGAGATATTGTGAAATTAGAATCAACATGACTTGGTAGAAGATTAGAGATGGGGGTGAGTCAGAGGGAGGAAAATAATATTTTAAGAACATCTTTTACCTATGTACTCAAATTTAAAATGGATATTTGACTATGAAAGAAAACACCATAAAAATTAGAAGAGAATGAGATGAGGTAATTTTCACAGTTGTTAGGGGAAGAATTCTTAACTAGAAATTTAAAAAAAGACATAGAGGAACTCATAAAAACTGCATAAAAATTTTCACTACACAAATAAAATCAGTGAAGATAGAGTTAGAAGGGAAACAGCACAGTAGGAAAATAAATCGAATTTCACAGATGAGGAAACTTAGGGGTGTGAGAAGTATGAGATGGTTTGCCCAGAATTGTGCAGCAATGTCAAAAATCAGGACTTGAACTCATCTAATCCTAAAACTAGTTGTTCAGTTATTTTTGATTATGTCTGACTCTTCATGACCTCATTTGGGGTTTTCTTGGCAAAGATGCTGGAGTGCTTTGCCATTTACTCCTCCTGCTCATTTCAGGTTAAGTAACTTGCCCAGAGTCACACAGGTAGAAAATGTCTGAGGCCTGATTTGAACTCAGAAAGATGAGTCTTCCTGACTTTAGGCCCTATGCTCCTATGTACTTTACCACCCAGCTGTCCCTCTCAAGACAAGTATACTTATATTATATGTGGTGATGTTCCTAGATTAGCCCCCAAAGTTAATTTAGAAGTCTTCAAATATTTGATGGGCTATCATATGAAAGAGGGATTAGCCCCTGGCAGCAGAACCAGGAACTCTTTATGGACATTGCAAAGAGGAAATTTCCATTTGATATAAGGAGGCTGGCTATCTAAGGTGGAATGGTCACAATTGGTAGTGAGCTCCACCTAACTAGAACCCTTTAAGTGACAGCCAGATTACTACTTGTCAGGAATATTATAAATAAGATTCTTGTTTAGATATGGATTGGATTGGATGGCATCAGAGATCCCTTTGAACTCTGAGATTCTATTATTAACTCACAGTATTCTTGACAGGTAGTGTTCATAGTATTATTTCAAGTATATTTAACTACAATTTATAAAATTGTTGCATTGGAAAAATTCTTTTCAAGTACATCTACAGCTTTTAGGAATAAATAAACCACCGATAATATCAAGGACAGATTAGATAGTGTCCTAGGCTCCTGGATACCTGTTATTATCATATCCAGTTTTCTAGCCAGAAAGAAGGACCTCACCACACACATTTGTATATAAAAAGGTCCCTCAAAATCCATCATTCTCTGAATATTCTTGATTTGGGAATTAGACTATTCAATCATTAAAAATATCCTACATTCTCCAAATGAAGGAAGCAGTGTAACTGAGTGTAAGCATCAGTAAATTTGGCATTAGAAGATCTGGATTTGGAATCAGGCTCTGCCATTTACTCTGTGCCAAGTTGCCCCATCTCTATAGCCATCCTTTTCTTATCTGCAAAATAAGTATAATAAAACTTGGAACACGTACCTCATGAGGTTGTGTAGCCACAATGTGAATTGTTTTTATTATCAAGAGCCAGAAACCACTCAGAGGAGAATCTAGAAAAGAATATATCTTTGGACCTCAATGTCACTTTTAACCAAAGCTTAGAAAGGAACATCAGAGAAACTCCTAAAGCTCAGTGTGGATCCAGGTGAAGGAGATTGGATTTGTACTGATAGCTTGTTTCTGGAAGCCACAATGGACTAGGATAAGCTTGAGAGATTTTCATTACCATCCTAAAGTATTTAACTTTCTCCTGCTAAAGTTGGCTAGCTTTGTGGGGAAGAATTTGTAGGACTTTTTCTACCTGTTTGGTTTTTAAGGGAGGACAGTCTTCATTTGCAATTCAATGTTTCTTTGGGTAGGAGTGCCCAAAGGATCTGGCTTACAGAGTAGATGGGAAGGGAGGGGAGGAAAGTGTGTCAGGAGGAGACTGGTTTGACTTTGGAATGAAATTATTTTTGGTTGTATGAATACATAATGAAAGGCAGTGTTGGAGAAAACAAACAAATATTTTTGAGGTAGAAAGTATGTTCCCATCTTTTAGTTCATGGGACACGAGTCCGTTGCTTGTCTTTTCCTCTCCAGAGGAATATTTTATTGACTACTTAATCATTCAGTTCAACACCTTCTCTCACATGTAATTAAGGTTTCTTCTCTGAAAAATACTAAAAATGAAAAAAGAAGCACTAAAACGTCAAGTATTTAGTAGTTATCCTCAAATTCCCTTCCTTGGTGCAAGCTGAAATTGCATTTTTATAAACCATTTTCTCCCCCAGACATATTCATACATTGCCTGAGAACTTTGAGTTTTTATTTGAGTCACCTATAATCACTCATTAATCATCAGTTATCATCATACTTATCATCACCAGCACCTTCACCTCATCATCATCTGGCTCTGTGAATGACAACCTTTCTTTGGCTCATTTTGCTTCTCTGTAACATATGGAGGGTTGGATGAGATGTGCACTAAGGCTTAAAATTAGAGTTGGTCTTCCATCTCAATTTCTACAAATCTATGATTCTATTTTATGCTGTACTTATTAAAATATATATATATATATATATTTGCTTTTGGAGGGCAATTGGGGTTAAGTGACTTGCCCAAGGTCACACAGATAGTAAGTTTTAAGTGTCTGAGGTTGGATTTGAACTCAGGACCTCCTGATTTCAGGGCTGGTACTCTACTCACTGCACCACCTAGCCACCCCAATACTGTACTTATTAAGACACTGAATACCTACAGCATTATGTTAAAGGGCATCCAAAGCAAGTTGGACACAGTTTCTGGTTTTTAAAACTTGATCATTGGCATTGCTTCTATCCAACCCCTTCAGCCACTAGGGAAGCAACCCTAGTGGAGAAGCAGTCTGCCATCCTTACTGCCATCCATACCAACCACTGACGAATTGCCACTGATGGTCAAGCAAGCCCAAGAGTACTGTGAGTAACAGTGCTACCAGCTGTACTTCCAGCCTGGCTAGAGCCATCACAAAGAGAAGCAACCTTTGTGGAGGTCTACCCTGGCATCTACCTCTGCAGCTTCTGTAGACCCCCCAGCTGTAGCCATAGCTATTGCAGACTTGGAAAAGTGTTTTCTTTCCACCAAAGTCCTTGATACTCTTCAAATGGTTCAACATCAGAAATAGATATAGTTCTATTAATGGAAATGATATTGAAGCAGACATATTACCATTTGTTTTGCACTTGTACCCTAAGGACCATGGAACTTTTCTGTTTGACCTGCCTATGAAGTTTCCTGTGTGTGTTATCTTCCATTGTAACATGAGCTCCTTCAGGGACTGCCTTCCTTTTTTCTATTTGTATTCCCAGTACTTTGCACATACTTAGTAAGTGCTTTTTAAATTTTTTTCATTTAAGAAGTTTATTAATTCCCTTCCATAACTGTCTACTAACCCTCCATAACACAACAGAGTCACCCAAAATGCCTAATTCAGCCCCTTCAATTGTATGATAGTCTTGGAGCAGATGTTCACAAACTTCCAAAAAAAAGTGTTCACAAGTTTTTCCTAATACATATTCCAAGTGTTGCTAATCAAAGAGAATATACGCATGTGGAATCAGCATTTAGAACGTATTTTAAAAACATGAATTCTCATGAAAACTAAGCCCAAAGGGAAGAAAAAAGAAAATTTGGGCACAATGAATTTTCTTTGATATTATTTAATTTTCACAAGATTAATTGCCATTAGAACCATTTGCTTCTTTTTAAACATTTGGCATTTAAGCTAGTTAGTCCATGACCCTGAAAAATCCTCGAACTTGAGCTTGAAATATTCTTATGAAATTAAATGCACATGATTCAGTCAGTTGGCCAATTTGTCAATTGTGTTAAACTAGGTACAAAGGAAATGCTCTAATTTTGTCCTCAAACACTTATAGTAGGAGAGAGTATACAATTTTCAAGTACTTCCAAAGGACATTAATAGAAGCAAATTAATCTGATCCAGACCTGATTTATTGATATTTACAAGCTTAATAGACATGGGGAAATGGAACAGGATTAACAAAGAACATTTCATAAATATATGAATTTTGAGTGGTGTTTTGGAGGAGTAGTGGAGGAACATGGCTTGGGAGCTGAATACATTGCTTGTTGTGAGAATGACAAACAGAATGATCTTGAAGAAGCAGAGAGAGTTCATAATGGATATACATGAGAAATGACAATAGGGAAGCTGTAGGTGGGGTGGTGGTTGGCATGAGGAAGAGAAGATAATGGAGGTTATGAAAGACCAGGGTAGTTAGTTATCAAACATATCACTGATTGTGGCCATTGTGCAAATGGCAGAAATAACAAAAGGGAAACCCTTTCCCTACTGAATCTTTGGGCCTATGCTCTCTATTCAGGAAGTGTAATGCTAGTGTTCTTTGCCCTTTTTTTCTACAGACAGAAGCAGCACTCTGAAATGCTAAAATAGAGAATCTGGACATTGTCCATGATAAGAAAGGAACAATGGCACCAGTCAATATTAATGTCATAAAACCTTGCTTTATTGAGCAGCCATTCAACTGCACTCCCATTCAGGCAGGATTGTCTTGTGTTTCAGAGCCCCCACAGAATGGAAACAACCTGTTCAAACGATCTCGTAGGACCTTCAGGGGTGGGGAACCTTTGGCCTTAAGGCACACATGGCCCTCTAGATCCTCAAATCCTTTAAATAAAAGGATTTGTTTTGTAAAACTTGGTCTCAGTCAAAGGCCACAACCAAGGATCTAGAAGACCACATGTGGCCTTGAGGCTGCTGTTTCCCTGTTCCTAAAATCCATCTTCTACTTGCTTTCACTAGTCAGTACTCTAAAACTCAATGCTTTCTGTCAGAGATTGCTTGACCTGAAAAGTTCCATAGAGATCATCTAGTCAAAATACTTTATTTTGCCGAATATGAAGAAGAAAATGAAGCTGAGAGAGGACTGGCCCAAGGATAGAGAGCTTGCTGGGTCAGTGTTTGAATGTGGTTTTCCTAGATTTCAGCTTAATTCAGTACTCATAGTTTCTTGATGGGGGAAGAAAGATTTAGTGTTTGCTGGGTTTTTGTTTGTTTGTTTTTATTTTTTTGCTGTCAGTGTTAATGATGTGATGTGCACACTCTGAGTCAGAGACTTGTTCTTTGGTTCCCTGAATGTCCTCAGAGAAGTACCATGGGACAAAGGGCAGTGAGTATCCTCAGCAGAGAAGAGCCTAACTTCTTGGAAAAATCTTGCTGGGGTTGTTGTGTACAAGACTTCAGCAGGAATGCAAATCACCTGCATGAGTCAGTTCTGCCCTGTAAAAATGGCTATTAAAGTTCAGATAAGATTTATCTTAATGAAACCTCTTGGGTAAGGCCTAGTACTCTTTCCTGCTTTGTGTTAATTTTTCTGCTTATGCAAGCCTTTTGTTGTAACTCTTCCAGGTGTTCTCCATACATTTGGAAATTCTTCTTTGAAAGAAGAACAGGAGCTTAGTATTTTTTTTAAGCAATTGGGGTTAAGTAACTTGCTCAAGGTTACAGGGCTAGTTATTTATGTGTGGGTGCTAAGTACTGAGGCCAGAACTGATCCAGGGTCCTCCCTCCCGGGGCCGTGCTCTTACTCACTGTGCCACCTAGCCACCCCAGGAGCTTAGTATTTTCAAGAGCGAGGCGGACTTGTCTCTTTAATCTATTTTTTTTTTACATATATATGTCCTTTAATTTATATAGCCAGACTATAGCTACTTGTATATATGGTAAATTTAATTATATTCCAGACTAATGTATTAACACCATCTTCAGATATGAGAAGGTTTTAGTTGAGCTCAAGACCATGAAATTACTGCCTGAGTCTGGTGACTTGGTGAGTGCCCTCATATGGAATAAGTTAGATTTTCAAACATCATTGCTCTGTAACTCTGGAGGCCTGAGATCCCAGGGCACTGATGGTGAAAATGAGGTGAGGGGGCTAGTTTAGGTCAGATAAGGCTGGTTGATCTAAAAAAAACCTACATAAGTAAATTTGGTGTCTAGTGAGAAGCAGTATAACCAAATGGAAAAAAGCATTGAATTTGGAGTCAGAGGGCTTGGGTTTGAATCCTGGATCTGCTGCTTAATATATACCATGTTGTAGCAGCAAGCACCCCAATATCCCCAGGGTGACTGCCAACACAGGTTCTTAGATCTGCTTTTCAAAAGGAAAGCAACTCAAAATGGGTTAACAAGCTTACTTTAATCAAACAAACATATATTACTTAGTTCAGGGGAAAAGGTCAGCACCCCAAACTTCAGAGTATACAGACAGATCAAACAGACAAACTGTCCAACCATTATATCAATACCAAATCACAGTTACCAGAGAGGGAAGCATCAACATCTAGGTTTTCAAAGCTGGGGGGCTCTCAACAGCTGCCCAGAGTCTCATCTGGTCAAATCACACAACACTTCTCAAAGTGAGCCCCAAAGCAAAGCCTTTCATCAGGGTTTTATATAGTCTTCTCCTGGCTCAGAGAATGTAACCACCCTCTTGACCCACTGTCCAATCACACAGCATCAAGGTGTGGTCATTCCTGAAAACCAAGCCTCCTACCACAGGCTCCATGTGACCACATTCAGCCTATTAGGAGGCAGAGTACATTTTCAAATCAAGGAAGGTTTTTCAGAGTCTCTTAAAGCCAATCAAAGTCTCTTAAGCCAATCAAAGGGCCTAGGGGCAGGGAAGATCTTCAAATCTGCATTTCCATTACACATGTCCTTCAGCAAATAATGTAATCTCTCTGGATCTTAGTTTCCTCACTTCTAAAATAAGATAGGAGGATTAGATTGATTTCAAAGGTCCCATCCAACTTTGAATCTGTGATCCTATGATTCAGTCCTCTAAGAGATTTAGACCTGCCCTGGATAGAAACATAAGGATTTTAGACTGCAACACCACCCCAGGTTCTGCTGGTTTTGTTTCATGCATTTAAAGATATGATTCTGAGGAGTCTGTAGGTTTTAACTAGATTACTTAAGTGTCCATGACACAGAAAAAATTAAGTCTCTGTGTCAGGAGAAGGCCTGTCACTGTCCCCTTATTAGGTCATGTTTTTGTTGGGGCAACACTCAAAAGTCATTGCACAGTTAACCAAAGGAGGTTTACGTACCTTAACACAATGGGACAGGGAAATACAGCAAAGATTCAATAGCATTTAACTTTACTGGACATAACTTCCTCTCTCCATCTCCATATGGAAACACTTCTGATCTGCAGAGTGGTATGTGAGGTCTTTGGTTATCTTCTGATATCCAAGTTAAATCTGGGTGGGACTGTGATTGTCTTTAGGGGATCAGGAAACTCCATCAAAGGAGACCAAGATCAGGGACAGTTTTGTTGGCTTTTAGGGGAAACTAGTCTCTTGTGAAGGGAGGAGGGGAGAACACTTGTAGCTATAGATCTCATCTCATCCAGAATGGCAGTCTAGTCCAACCTTATTTTACATATGAATAAGCTGAGGCCTCAGGTGTTTGTAGTTCTCTTATGGTTTTTGGTTGTGTCTGACTCTTCCTGACCCCATTTGGGGTTCTCTTGGCAATACTGGAATTCTTTCCTATTTCTTTCTCCAGCCCATTTTACAGATGAAGAAACTGAGACAAACAGAGTTAAGTTACTTGCCCAGGTTCACACGTCTAATAAGTGTCTGAGGCTAGATTTGAATTCAGGAAGATGGGAGTCCTGACCCCCAATCAGGTGCTTTATCCACTGTGCCACCTATGTGCCCATGAGTTTTTCTAGATACTCGTATTCTGCTTCTGTGATCCCCTGTCTGGTTCTTTTTCTGCCAACCACGGTCACAAGTCTTTTTCCTTGCCAATCCTTTAATAGCGTTTGATTCCCCAACATGTCATATTTATACCCTTAAAAATGGTTATATAACTCTGGACCAGCCAGTAGTTTGTGGGGGGATACCATTTGATGCTTGATATTATCCAGTTCATGAATTTTTTTCTAGCCAAGTAAATGTTGCATTCCATGACTATTCATCCATCCCTCATCCCCATTCTTCTACAAAATCTATTTCATGCTTTGAGAAAATTCTTCCTCTTCTATCAGTTGGACTCCTCACTGGCATTTGTTTCTGTCCTTCATACTTATACCAGCTTATTTTCCTCATAAATTTGGTAATAAGACTGTTATGTTCACAACCTTTTAGTGGCTTCCTACTGTCTACTAAATAAAGTTAAGATTCCTTAGCTTGGTATTTGAGGCTCTCTTACAAGATGCTGTCACCCTACTTTTTTAAACTTCCTTCAGAATCCTTCCATGGACTCTTTACTCCAGGCAAATTAAATTAGTCGCTGGTATCCATACAGATTTTACGCGGTATATTTGCTCATGCCATTCTCTATCCTTTTGTCCCTCTCCCCACCAAATCTATTAAATTGCTACCCATTTTAAAAAACCCAACTCAAATGCTATTTCTTCTAGGAATCTTCCTTTTATCCTGACAGTTCATAATTGTCTAGAGTTGTGGGAAGACCGATGCAGTGGTTTGACAGAGACGCATGCCTTGAAGATAAGTACAGAATTTGTGAGAGAAACCATTGTCCCTTGTATACCTGACACTCCCCTTATAGCCTGCTTTTTTAAAACAGTGTATTGACATTTGGAGCATTTCTGCAAATAGTTCTTCGGCCTCTTGGCTGGCTCCCTGAATATGGTTACCGTGTGAATTCTTCCTTAACTCTGTATCCAGGAAAATTCTTGACTTTGGCCCTTTTAATAACACTAACCAATGATAGGCATATCCTCCATCCCCAATTTAGAAAAGAATGATTACCTTTCCTTAGTATTTTTTTTTTTTTTTTGCTTTTTGGAAGGCAATTGGGGTTAAGTAACTTGCCCAAGGTCACACGGCTAGGTTTTTTTTTGTTTTTGTTTTTGTTGTGTGTGTGTGTGTGTGTGTGTGTGTGTGTGTGTTAAGTGTCTGAGGCCGGATCCGAACTCAGGTCCTTCTGATTCCAGGGCCAGTGCTCTACTCACTGCACCACCTAGCCGCCCCTTCCTTAGTATTTTAATGTAGTAATTTCCTTGATTCTCTTTTATGTATTTTCCATATATTAGTTTGTTTTATAGTTATTTGTAGTTGGTCAGTAAGTATTTATTAAGCACCTACTATGTGCCAGTCACAGAGGAAAACAACTGTGCAAACAAGATATATAGGTGATAAATTGGAAATAATTAATAGAGGCAAAGTACTAGCATTAAGGGAAATCAGAAGAGACTTTCTTCAAGAAGGTGGGTTTTTAGCTGGGACTTGAAGGAAGCCAAGAGGTGGGGATGAGGAGGGAGAGTGTTCCAGGCCTTGGGAAATAGTCAATGAAAATGCCTGACAAGTGTTAAAAATTGTTTGTAGGTATGTGCAGCTGGGAAATAAGATGTACAGGCAATGGGTATAGAAATCTATCTTGCACTACAAAAAAGTGAGGGGAAGGGGGATAGGAGGAGAGTAATAGAGTGGAGGGCAGACTGGGAGAAGGGAATCGGGGAGGGGGAGAGGGGGGAGAAAATTTGGAGTTCAAAATCTTGTGGAAATGAATGTTGAAAACTAAAATAAATTAATCAGAAAAAAAGAAAAGAAAAGAAAATGCCAGGAGTTGGGAGATGGAGTGTCTTGTGGGAGTAACAATAAGGAAGTCACTGGATTGCAGAGTACTTGGGAGGAGTAAGATGTAAGAACACCTGAAAGGTAGGCAAAGGGTGTTGTGAAGGACTTGAATGCCAAATAGAGGATCTTGTGTTTGACCCTGGAGATGAGAGAGAGCCCCTGGAGGTTATTACATAGGCAGGTGACATGTTCAAACGTGCATCTTAATAAAGTCAGATTAATAGCTGAATGCAGAATGGACTGGAGTGGGGAGAGATTGAGGAAGGGATACCAATCAGCAGGCTGTTGTAATAGTTCAGCCATGAGGTAGTGGAAGCTGTACCAGAGTGGTCCCAGTGTCAGACGAGAGAAAGGAGAGTATATAAGAGATGAAATGTTACGAAGGTAAAATTGACAGACCTTGGTAACAGGTTGAATGGGGTTTGGGGGGGTGGGGTGCAGTGTGAGAGATAGAATGGAGAGTGGAGGATGACACCTAGATTATAAGCCTGGGTGTCTGGAAAGGATAGTGGTCACTTTGTCAGTAATAGGGAAATTAGGAAGAGGGATGGATTTTGGGGGAAAGTGAATGAGTTCATGTTTGGATATGTTTTTAAGTTTCATGAGGACAAGGACTGGCCTATTTAAACCTTGTATCCTGAAGTGCTTATGCAGTACTATGTTAGTTGATATCCGGCTTATTTAAACCCTTATCTGTTAAGTTCCTTCAATCTCTATTTCTTCCATTCAGTAATATCTGATAAAGATCTTTATAAAACAAACATTCTTTACTCTCTAAGTACTTTATAACCATCCTGTCCTCATCTGTCTTTATAAGGATCATAGATTTTAGCCTGGAAGGCACCTGAGAAGGTCATAGAAACAAACTCCCTCATTTAAAGAGAGGAAGCTAAGGATCAGAGAGATGATGTGTTTGATTTGCTTAAGGCCAAAATGAAGAGAAAATGAGAGGAGGCATTAAAAATTTAGTATTCTTTTCATTGCCCATCTATTCCCCAGAAGCATTTACATATGTTCTCAGCCTACTTTCAGAAACGCTGATTTTACTGGAAATTAAACTAGGGTTTAATCTCCTCTATCACTCCCCTCCTATCACCCGAATGTAGGGTTCCTTATACAAAGGGTAAAAAGGGACTGTATATTCAAGTTAATAATAGCTAGCATTTATAGTGTACTTTACATTAAAAGAATTCTCAAATATAACCTCATTTGATCCTCACAGAAACCTTACCAGTTGGGGATGGGAGGGAATAGATTATATTTCTTAGTTATTAGGCTAAAGAATATGAACCTCAGATTGGTTAAGGGCTCAGAAATATTTAAAAAGCAGAACCAGAGGATTGGAACACATCTTTTGATTTCAAGTCCCAGGCTTTTCCCAATATACTACTGACTGATTTTTTTTTCTTTAGATCCTTTAGGACCAGAGTTGTCAAACATAGGGCCTAGCCCACAACCCTCCTGAGTGTGGGACCCAAACCAGATTAAAATGTAATTCAGAAACATTTAATGAAATGAATAAAAATACAATGAAACTTAGATAATATTACATGTTAACATTATGTCAGTATGTGGTCTTCAGGGATTCTTATGTATAGATTTCTATTTGCACTTCACAATACTGCTTTAGGACTGTTTAATGATTTTCAGTATATCTGCTATCCATTTGCCTTCATGTGGACCTTGATTTCTTCTATTTTTTCAAAATAACAAACTTTCAAATATTCATATTCCATCTGCTTGTTGAGCCTTTTCTAGTAAGATAGGCACATGGGAGATGATAATCCCACTGTACATTGCTCTAATCAGGATACATATGCAGGGTTTCTTAAACTTCTTCCACTCATCACCACTTTTCACCTGAAAAATTTTTATGCAACCTGGGTAAATAGGTATATAAAACAGGTATGCAAATCAAGAATTTACTGATAATAATTAATAAAGAAACTTTTTTTAAAACAATTCTTTGATATACATATAATTTTGCCACTTATTAAAGATGAAAGCACATTTACATACAAAGAGATGGATGTGCTTGTTTATTTTTACACAAAGAATTAAAACTTGGCTGAATATTTGATATGGCAGGATGTAGAACATCTTCAATGTTTTTCAGAATTGATCGATATTTTGAGTTTATTATCATCAGTGCTGAGAATACCACTTCACATAAATACATAGTACAAAATGGCAGAAGTATGTTTAGGGTCATTTCAGAAATTGTTGGAAATTCTGAACTAATGCCAAGCCAAAATGTAAAAACAAAGCAATTCATAAGATACAGTAGTCTCTAATCTGAGCTGAGATGCGTCTGGCAGCATTTGTTGATGTTGCATGGTGTGATGGCATAAGCAGTGCAAAGTGCTCATGTTGTGTGTTTAGAACTGAGGCTGCAGTAAAGTTGGGTGATGCAACATGGGCAAGAACTGCCAGAAACACCACAGATTCATAACTTGTTTGATTTTGAATTAATTTTGGTTGTTGCGTGTTCAAAAACCTTATACTGTTGGCAAATTTTTCTTGACCCCCACATTGTTATGTAACCCCAGATGGGGTTGTGACCCACAGTTTAAAAAGTGCTGATGGAGAGGATTATATTCAGTTCTGCACTCCCCATTTGAGAAAGGATTTAAACAATCTGGATAGAGTCCAGAGGCAAGCAGGATGGTGATGGTCCTCAGTATTATGCTGTAAGAAAATTGGTTGAAGTAAAAGGACACAATTAGCTTAGAGAAGAGAAAATTCAGCTGTCTTCAAATATTTTAAGGGGTTTCTTGTGGAACAGAGGTTAAGCTTATTCTGTGGGACTCAGAGGACAGAACTAGAAGCAGTGGCTAGGGAGAAGATGGGGGTTACAGATTTTAGCCAGACATAAAGAACTTCCTAAGAATGAGTTGTCCTAAAGTGGAATGAGCTGTTTCCAGAGGCAGTATTTTCTCCCTTCCTAGAGATTTTGAAACAAGTCTTACAATAACTTATTTGACAGTGTTGTAAAGGGGATACGTCAAATATGGGTTAGACTGGATGACTTCTGTTGTTCCTTCCAACTCCAAAATTTTGTCATTATGTCTAGTAGCTAGTATTTCTGACTGCCAACTGGTGGATAAAATAATTTGGAAGTAACTACAGCATGACAGTGTCGCTCACAAGCCTTGTCCTCATGGTGATGTGACACTGTCATAGAATAACTGATACTAGAAGGTACCTTGAACATCGTCTGGCCCAATCTCCTCTTTTTCTAGATGAGGAAATAGAAGCCTAGAGAGGTAATTCGCCCTGGGTCACATCCGGTAGTAATTAGAGAAGCTGAGATCCCCAAAAACCAGTTCCTCTGAGTCTAGTTCTGTGTTTGTGCCATTCTCCCTGCACTATAAGCCTTTTCTTTGTTCCTTCAGCAGGGACACAGAAGAAATGAAATATCTTCACATACTTGTCACCTGAAGTTTTGCTTTTCTTAAGATCCAAGTTGGCTGTCAGTACCTCCTTGAATTCCATCTTATTTTCTTGAAGATTAGGAAGGATTGACAGGACCTGAGGGGTATGTAGGGTAATAGAGACTTTGTTTCTGGGGAAAAAAAGATGCCAAAGAGTTTGCATTTTAATTCTTTGGCCTCAAGATATCCTCCAAATGGAAAGTGACTAAAGAGATTCTTCTTCTTGCTACATAGATGTACCTCACCCCAAATTATGTCTGTCGTTTTGTAGCAGATGGGAAGTTTATCATTGACTTTTTCTTTACTAAATCACAACATTGTTGTTCTTGGTAAAAGAGATATTTATTTCTAGGTGTTAACCTTAGTCATTGCCTATGACTCAAGCAACATTCTTAAAAACTGCCCTGCAGTAGTTTTGGCTATTATAAGATGTCTCAGAGATTTTGTAAGAAGTCAGAATCTAGTACTTTTTAATTACTTCTCATTAAGTTTGTTCCAGTAATTAAATTCCATTCACCCAGTATTTATGAACTGACTGCCTACTGTGTACTCAGCACTCTGGCTTTCCTGTTTTAGTGGTGAAATTATTATTATTTTCCCAGGAGGCAGCATGGCACAGTAGGATGTGTGTTGTGTTTGGAGTCAGAAGACCTAGGTTCAAATTCTGGCACTGCTACTTATTATGTGTGTGACCTTAGACAAGTCACTTAACACTTCTGGATCTTAGTTCCTCATCTGTAAAATGAGAGAATTAGATTAACTGGCCTCTACATTGCTTCTAGCTCTAAATTTATGATCTTATGATACTGTAATTTTGTTTCTCTTTACCTTATTACTATTTTAGGAACTTCACAGTTACTTGTTAACCAACATAAACTCTTTCAATCAGTGCAGTCACTTAAGTGAATTTTTTGTCTAAAGAAAAGGCTCATGAAAGCGGGCAGTTTCTCTGGAAGAGCCTGTTTTTCTTTTGCCCAGCTGGCCTTCCTAGCCTGTGATAAAATCCTATGGTCTTTGTGGATGATCAGTGGTTGCTTTAAAAAAATTTTTTTTTGTTTACAAATAAACATTTTTTACCATTTAATTTTAATAGAATTTCAATGCAGGTGAATTTAGTAATTAGCTTTTCCTTGTCTTTGCTTTTACAAACGAGACAGCTGAGGCACAAAGATATTGAGAGGCAGATCTTAACCAGGTTAAGTTACCGATAGGCAGATTTCAACCAGGTTAAAGTATAACTTTATAGTGATGAGTTTTGAATCTGCATTGGAACAAGGAATGAAGGGATAGAGTTCCCCATACTGATCAAATCATAGGTCTCGACCAAAAAGAATATCTATCTATCTATCTATCTACCTATACCTTGTGCCAGCATTTTCCTTGACAATAGAATATGGACCTTATTTCCAATTTTGGAAATCTATTCATAGCATCTGTAATCTCTTTTTAGCTAAACCATTCATATAGAAATTAATATAGAGATGTGGAGCATGGGTATGGCTAAATCATCCAGGTGGTTGGGAAAATATTTGAACCAAGCAGCAGGAATGGTCACTAACTATGTGTCTCTATAAAGTTAAATAGAACATTAGAGAAATTAATCAGATCATTTAAAATATTCCCCACGCCATCCCACTTCCATAAAGCAGCTCACTTTTGTCTAAATATTTATGGAAGAAATGTTTTTGGATAATCATATTAGATTGAATAGGAATAACCAAGATAATTATTGGTGAAAACTAAACAAAATGATAATCTTAAGATTTCTTTTTATCTGAGTGTGTAAAATAAAGAACATTCCTAGTCCCTTCTTTTCCAGTTTTTCTTTGTCTGTATCTGATATCTGTATTTGTGAGTTTATGCTTAGCTCACCATTTGCTTTCCTAAACGTCTATTTTCTTTGATGGATGAATGGTCACTTTTGGATATGATCTATTTTTCTAGGAAGGTTTGGGATTATTTATCTGCTGTGCAAAAACCAAGATATGTAAAGAAAAGAACGCCACATTTCACTAAATTCAAAAGTAGTCAATTTCACACTCCATATGCAATCTCTAAATATCTCTTCCTAGGTGGCCTAAAATCATTCCAGAGGTGATTGTGCCTCACAGCAGAGTATGGAAGAGGCCTTGTTCTCATATTATGGTGGCAGAGAAGAACAATCCTCCACAGTATATAGAAAAGTTTATCAAGCTCCAACAACATAGAACAGAACATGAGTGGGTCCACACAGTGGACAATAAAATATGAAGAATTGTTCTACTTAGACCATAGAGGGGAATCTGGTAGTCACATTGGAAAACTTACTGCCCACAAATAGTTCCTGAATGAATTGACAGATGATATTTATAAGCCACTGTCAGCAATCCTTGAAAGATCATGGAAAATAGTAGAATTCCCTCAGGACTGTAGAAAGACAAAGAGTATAAAGTCTATAAACAGTAAACTAATTAACTTGACTCATATCCTTGGTAAATTTCATGATTAAAGGGATGTTTGGTGAATATTTTGGGCTAGGTTTGACCCAAGACAGTCAGGTAGTTCAGGTTCAGAGTTAAGAAGTTAGACACTTGTAGTCCATTTAACAGTTAACAAAAGATTCACTTAAATTTGATTGCATGGAAGGATGTGTACCAGCAATAAAAGCATAATTCAGTTGAGCATGATTTCCCTGCCTCCACATTTGTGATTGTTATAATCTGGTCAAACATATATTGGAAGTAAGCCTGAAGAGCCTTTTGCACTCAGGTTACCAGGCAATTATATCAGCAGCTTTAACCTTAGTACCCTGGACCAACTGAGTTTCAAGGATGGTGTCACCATTTTTTAAGGTGGAAAAAAACCCAAAACTTCATCCTAGCCTGCACATGATAAAATATTGTTTTCATAACATCCACCCCTGGCTGACAGGGTCCTAAAAGTCTTCTAAAGGAATAGCCTTAAATATCCTTTGGGCTATTACTAACAACATTGACTTGGGGATTGGAGGGGCCTTGATAGGCAGCACTGTAGGAGAAAAAGAAAAAAAAACACAAAAGCAGAAAGCTAAAAGGACAAGAAGTAGGATAATGACTCTGTGAAAGAATATGAAATATGGAAAATATATACCAGAAATCTTAGTCTTCACCTTCCTTCTTCAGAAGGCCCATGTCCCAAATCTTAATGATGTATTCTGTGTGTTGGATGATAACAAATCTTCAATTCACTGTGGGTTTCTCAATGTTATGTTGTGATGATAAGCAGTAGAAACATCAGAAATAGAAAGACCGAAGCATAAGTAATGACACTTCTAATACAGTTTCACATCCTTATCAGGGTCATTTATAGCTAAGTAGCTAAGATATCACTCTTCAGTTACATGCAGCCTTTTCTTATGCCAAACTGATAAACTATGCCAAACTTATACCAAACTGTGCTAAATTGCCCCATTAATAATACCAAACTCCTACCTTTACTTATTGGTATCTGGGGAACCGAACAGGACACTTCTGCTAAGAGACTGACCTCTTCACTTGGGGACTTGATGAAAAGGTTGGGTAATGCCTCTTGCTTATATTGTAGAGGAAATTCTCATTCAGACAAAAGTTGAACTAGGTAGCTCTGTGGCTTTGCCAACACTGACATAAAATGGGGTCCAGTAAAGGATAAAGAACCAGAAAACCTGGGATAATCTGATATTCTTTCTAACATCCTGGGGAGTAGCCAGGATAGGCAGAGCTATAAAGAATAAAACTTTTTTTTTTTTTTTGCTTTTTGGAGGGCAGTTGGGGTTAAGTGACTTGCTCAAGGTCACATGGCTAATTTTTTGTGTTAAGTGTCTGAGACGGGATTTGAACTCAGGTCCTCCTGACTCCAGGGCCAGTACTCTATTCACTGGGCCACCTAGCTGCTCCCCCCCCCCCAAGAATAAAACTTTTAAAATCAAAAGGCAACTTGTTGAGAGACTTAGACAGGAAACACCTCTAGTACTGAGATGTTAACAGGGGCTTTTGGTCAGTATATAAGTAATTGAGGATGTTTCTTCAAACATGAAAAGTAAAAGAGTTGACTAGTAAATATGGTGAAGTACTTTAAGTTTGTGCCTACATTTCCCCCATGGATGTGGTATATTTGTGGGAGAGTGCCACCTAAGTTCTTCTTAGTAAATGCTTTGTAATTATTGATATTGTTATGTAATTTGAATAAAAGCCTTTGTTGAGTAACTAATCGAATCTACTGGCTCTCTTAAGAAGAAGCACATTGGTAGGTCTTTGTGAGTTAGTGTTAGGAGGATAGCCACCTATAGGATAACCTACTTAGAAGTCTGAAAGTAGTAACAGGTGACCCTTTAGGAACTCAACCTGCTAGTCCCAGTGCAATTTGGGGGAGAGTGTATCCTAAGGGAATATGACACAAGAAGCATTTATTAAGCAATTATTTGTGCAAGTTACTGTGTTTGTTCTAGGAATACAAAGACAAAGACAATACAAATTTAAAAGTAATACAAAACAACTAAAATAGTCATCTCCTTTGAAAAACTTTTTCCTCTTATAGCAGAGTGATGACAAATCTTTTGCCCTTTTTCTGTCATGGATCAGTTTGGTAGTCCTATAAAGACCATGGATGCCTTGTCAGAATAATGTTTTTAAATACATACAATACAAATATAAAGGAAGCCAATTATACTGAAATGTAATCCATACATACATATATATCCATCTATCCATATCCACATATATGTATATGTATAAATGTATATATGGGAGTATGTGTGTATACATATATATAAATAAAATCTCAGAGACAAGACAAGTATTGGGGTCATGAACCAAAGAATGAGGGTTTGGGGTAAACAGAAAAGGAGGTCAGAAAATGAAGGAAGTGAAGGAGAGAAATCCTCTTTGGAAAGGAGTGCAAAAATAAAGTAAAAAACTAATGAATATATCTTGGGGTATATGGGGTATTCAAAGAGCACTAACATCTCTGGTGTGAGGTCTTGTCAAGTCCTCTTCAGGCAGCTCATCTACCTTTAGTGTCTACCTTCACCCAACTCTCACCTGTGGCTCTCTACCTACTGTCTTAGACTAAACCAGGTTGAGGGTAACTTACTTCGGGCCTCAAACCTGTTGCTGAGTAAGAGGGATAGCTACCCCAAGCACGGAAGGTTTTCTCTGGTAGAATGTGTGGATAAAAACAATTTGTTTCTTCCATGAAGGTGGCTGAAGCAGGTACTGTGGAGTGCTTACAGCTTGATCAAGCACCGAAATACCAAGGTCATCCACTAAATCCTGGGCCACTGACTTTTGTTCTGCCCCAGGACTTGAAGAGAGAGTAAGGCTTACAACTTTATGCAGCTTTGCCTCACTTAAATCCAATTCTTGTGCAAAGCCGGACACCATTGGTGAAATCATTGGTCTTCTTTGAAAATGAAAGATGAACAACACCACAGACTAATAAACAAAATAATTCATGGACCCCAGGTTAAAAATCCATATAGATTTAGGGCTAGAGAGAACTTAGATGTCAGTGATTCCAGCCTCCTCATTTTATAGAAAAAAATCTGAAAGCCAGACAAGTTAAATAATTTGTGCAAGGCCACAAGGTGGTCCTTAGACTCCAAATCAAGTGTTCTTTTCACCATGCTGCATCTTATAGATGCTTTCAGGAGGGACAGGGTTGGAAGGGGGAATAGAGAATTCACTCACTCTTTTTTTCCTCCAAAATGTTGATGTCAGAGGGCTAGGGTGTTTGACTAGGATTTATCAAATCCCCTTGAAACCATGGGGAAAACCAAAGCAATGGAAGACATGAAGGAATATATTTCAATGGCTGAGCTTATGCTGACCTCTTGTGGTCATGTCAGTAAATGAACTCTTCATTGAGAAGTTGGCACAGAGTGCTCAATTGAGATGAGAACAGTGACAGAAAACAGAAAATATATACTTAACCATTAAAAAATTCATACTTATTCCATTTAACCATATTTTTTATTAAAAATTTTTTAAACAAATGCTTTATTAACTTCTGTTTTACATCATTCATTTCCGCCAGATTTTGAGTTACAATTTTTTCCCCATTTTTCCCCTACCTACCATCCCAGAATAGCAGTCCCACAAGATATCGCTTCCTCCAATCTGCTCTCTCCCATACCTTCTCCCATACCCCCATCGACTTTTCCATTAGAGGAAGGTGAGTCTTTGTGTCCCAATGCCTGCACATCTTATCTCCCTATTACAAGCAAAAGAGTATTAATAATAGTATTTATATATATTTGAAACATTTAATGTTACGACCTCGAATTTCAGATCCATTTCCTTGCTCCCTTGTCACCCATTCCCTCTGGGGAGATAAGTAATTCAGTATATGTTGTACATGTCTAGCTATGCAAAACATTATCATAGTAGATATATTGTACAAGGCTGCTTATAATTCCCTCCCACTCATCCCACCCCCCACCTGGTCCATTCCCTACATGATCCTGTCCCTCTTCTATAGTGGGTACTTCCAACCTCCCCTCACCCCAAGGATGCCCTCCCATCCATCATCCCTCCTCTCATCCCCCTTCCCCCTATCCTGCTGCAGGTTGAGATATCCCATTTAGTATGTATGTCATTTTCTCCCTGAACCAAATTCAATGTGAATGTGGTTTTGCCTTTTTAGCCTTCCTTATTCTCCCCCTCCTTTGCAACCACTTCCCCTACATGAGATAGTTTACCCTACCATGTCTCTCCCCATCTCCTCTTGCCACTTTCCTCTCTCACCTCATAATTTCATCCCTTGAGTACTCTCCCTTCCCAACAAAATCAACCTATGCCCTCTATCCATATATAACTGTAACCATATACACACACATTCACATATGTATTCATATGACCACACCCCCTTCTTCCATTATTTTCATAGTGAGAAAGATATCATCAGTCACAGTTATTGCTTTTCCATATAGGAATGTAAATAGTTCAACTTTGATAAGTTCCTTTTGATTTCTTTTCCCTGATTACCTTCTCAGGCATCTCTTGCTTCTTGTGTCTGGATGTCAAATTTTCTATTCAATTCTGGTTTTTTCCTCAAGAATGCTTGAAAGTCCTCTATTCCACTGAATGACCATATTTTCCCCTGAAACAAAATACTCAGTTTTGCTGGGTAGGTGACCCTTGGGTTCATTCCCAGCTCTTTTGCCCTCTGGAATATCATATTCCATGCCCTTCGATCCCTCAGTGTAGAAGCTGCCAGGTCCTGGGCTATTCTGATTGTGTTTCCACAATATTGAAATTGTTTCTTCCTGGCTGCTTGTAGTATTTTCTCCTTGATCTGGGGATTCTGGAACCTGGCTATAATATTTCTGGGAGTTTTCTTTTTGGGATCTTTTTCAGGAGGTGATCTGTGGATTCTTTCAACCTCTATTTTGCCCTCTGGATCTAAAACATCAGGGCAGTTTTCCTTGAGAATTTCTTGAAGGGTGATTTCTAGGTTCTTTCCTTGATCATGGCTTTCAGGTAGTCCAATAATTTTTAAATTGTCTCTCCTGGATCTATTCTCCAGGTCAGTGGTTTTTCCCATGAGATATTTCACATCCCTTAATCTTTCGTTTGTTTGGATCTGCTTAACAGCATCTTGATTTCTCATAAAGTCACTAGCTTCCATTTGCTCCAGTCTAACTCTGAAGGAATGAATCTCCTCAGTGAACTTTTGAGATTCTTTTTCCATCTGGCAAATTCGACTTTTTAAGGCATTCTTCTCCTCATTGCCCTTTTGGGCCTCCTTTGCCATTTGAGTTAGTCTATTTTTTAAGGTGTTGTTTTCCTCAGTCAGGCTGTTGACCCTCATTTCATACTTTTCCTGCATCCTTCTCATTTCTCTTTCCAATTTTTCCTCCACTTCTCTTATTTGATTTTTAAAGTCCTTCTTAAGGTCCTCTATGGCCTGCAACCCACTCATGTTTTCCCCTGGGGCTTTTGGAGCAGGACTTCTGACCTCACAGTCCTTTTCCCGCTCTATGCCCCCAAAATAGGAGTCTAGGGTTGCATTTTTCTGTTTCCTTTGCCTTGGCATGTTGCCACTTAATTGCTTGACTTTTGGGCTTGTTGCCACACTATGGCTTTAAGGCCAGATAGAGGAATTTTCGTCCCGAACGTGTGGGGGGCAACTTCCGTTTCTGGCAAGCTGTAAACCCACCCACAACTTCCACCCTAGATCACAATCCAGATCCAGGGAGGTTAAAGCAAGAGCTATTACCCCCCAAGACTGATCGCTGGATCTCCCCACGATTTGTAGGCTGGGAGCCAGAAATGCCTCTGAAAACTACACAGTGGCTTGTCTCCTCAGCAGCTTCTAGCCCCCAGGGGAGGGAGCTGACGCATTCCCCAAATACAGGTCCCAAAGTCCATAGGACACTAACCTCTTTCTTTGTCCTAGGCAAGTCTGTGTTGATAATTCTGGCGTCTCCACAGTTCCTGGTGTTCTGGGGTTCCTCCAGCCGGCTGCTGGCCCTGCCGCCCTGGGGCTAAAACCTCGACTCACGTGGACCTGGGCTCCGCTCGGCTCCTGCGCTCTGCGCGCTGCCGGCTCCCAGACCACTGCGCTGGTCCTTCCTGCAGGGTGCTGGGCTGTCCTCAGCGGGAGGTTAGCTTCTCTGTGTCGTTCTGTGGGTGCTGGGGCTCCAGAAGATTTTCAGAGTCCTTTTTTACATAGTTTGTGGAGAATCTGGGGGCAGAGAGGCTTGGACGAGCTGTTTCTATTCCGCCATCTTGGCTCCGCCCCCCTTGAGACTTTCTTGAAGGGTGATTTCTAGGTTCTTTCTTTGATCATGGCTTTCAGGTAGTCCAATAATTTTTAGATTGTCTCTCCTGGATCTATTTTCCAGGTCAGTGGTTTTTCCCATGAGATATTTCACATTTCCTTCTAATCTTTCATTTGTTTGGATCTGCTTAACAGCATCTTGATTTCTCATAAAGTCATTAGCTTCCATTTGCTCCAGTCTAACTCTGAAGGAATGAATCTCCTCAGTGAACTTTTGAGATTCTTTTTCCATCTGGCAAATTCGACTTTTTAAGGCATTCCTTCTCCTCATTGCCCTTTTGGGCCTCCTTTGCCATTTGAGTTAGTCTATTTTTTAAGGTGTTGTTTTCCTCAGTCAGGCTGTTGACCCTCATTTCATACTTTTCCTTCATCCTTCTCATTTCTCTTTCCAATTTTTCCTCCACTTCTCTTATTTGATTTTTAAAGTCCTTCTTAAGGTCCTCTATGGCCTGCAACCTGCTCATGTTTTCCCCTGGGGCTTTTGGAGCAGGACTTCTGACCTCACAGTCCTTTTCCCACTCTATGCCCCCAAAATAGGAGTCTAGGGTTGCATTTTTCTGTTTCCTTTGCCTTTGCATGTTGCCACTTAATTACTTGACTTTTGGGCTTGTTGCCACACTATGTCTTTAAGGCCAGATAGAGGAATTTTCGTCCTGAACGTGTGGGGGGCAACTTCCGTTTCTGGCAAGCTGTAAACCCACCCACAACTTCCACCCTAGATCACAATCCAGATCCAGGGAGGTTAAAGCAAGAGTGATTACCCCCCAAGACTGATCGCTGGATCTCCCTATGATTTGCAGGCCGGGAGCTGGAGCTGCCTCTGAAAACTACAAAATGGTGTGTCTCCTCAGCAGCTTCTAGCCCCCAGGGGAGGGAACTGATGCATTCCCTAAATATTGGTCCCAAAATCCATAGGACACTAACCTCTTACTTTGTCCTAGGCATGTCTATGTTGATAATTCTGGAGTTGCCACAGCTCCAGGTGTTCTGGGGTTCCTCCAGCTGGCTGCTGGCCCTGCCACCCTGGGGCTAAAACCTCGGCTCACGCGGATCTGGGCTCGGCTCGGCTCCTGTGCTCTGTGCGCTGCGCATCCCTGGTCCCAGACCACTGCGCTGGTCCTCCCTGCAGGGCTGCTGGGCTGTCCTCAGTGGGAGGTTAGCTTCTCTGTGTCGTTCTGTGGGTGCTGGGGCTCCAGAAGTTGTTCAGAGTCCCCCTTTACATAGTTTGGGGGGAATCTGGGGGCAGAGTGGCTTGGATGAGCTGTTTCTACTCTGCCATCTTGGCTCCGCCCCCCATTTAACCATATTTTTGAAGGGTTTAAAATGAAACAAATTGAGATACAGCATAGCATGGAAGATATAATGCTTAACTGAGAGTCAGGACAATCTAGGTTTAAATTCTGTGTCAGACACTTAACTATGATTACAGTAAAGTCATCAACCCTCTGTGAACCTCAGTTTCTTCCTTTGTAAAATGGACATAATAGGATCTATCTCACAGTATTGTTATGAGAATCAAATAAATGATGTAGGGGAGGTATTCTGCAAAACTTAGACACTATATAAATATAAGTTACTATTATTATTATGAGGCATTGTTGATTGAGAGCTGGCCATGGAGTTAGGAAGAACTGGGTTACATTCCTAGCTCTGATGCATACCAGCTATGTTACCTTGAAATTGGGCACCTCACTTTATCTTGTAGTACCTTAGACAACTTTCTAAGACTGTAAATTGTAGTGAAGTTGCCCATCTGCATTGAAACATGAAATTTCTCATCAGGAGCTCCCTTCACCAATGAAGTCACAGATCCAATAAAACAAACAAGCAAACCAAGCCAAACCCTATTGTGAACTTCTGTCCCTCAGCTCTCTAGGAATGTTTCTGAGGTAGGAGGACTATGATGGTATTCTGTGGAATGGTGCACAGTTTGGGGCTATTTGGTTTCTATCCTGATGCTTTCACATATGTCCTATTTCACTTTCTTCCCCCCACCAAGAAACCTTCACTTGACTTTTCATCCCCTCAAGCTATTGTCCTATTCTTTTCATTGCAAAACTTCTACAGAAAACCATTTGTTATTGATTGCCTTGTACAATCTCTTTTAGTCTGACTCCTTGCTTTGCAGATTTATGCCTCTCTGAAACCCATAAACCAGGGAATCAGTCAAAGGGCTACACTTGAGAACCTAGAGGCCTTAAGGTCTCAGATTTCCCACCCCTGCCATAAACAAATGAATTAATTCATTGCTAAATCCAATGGTCTTTTCTCAGTCAGCTTTCTTGAACTCTTCCCAACTTTTGATGCTTTTGGTGACTATTTTTTCCTGGATACTGTCTCCTACCTTAGCTTTCATTGCCCTCCTCTCTCCTGGTGCTCCTTCAGCTTGTCTGAAAGCTCCTCCTTGTTACCTTTTATTTTTGCTGAATATTCTTTGTCCTACATCTTTAGGTGTTCTCCAAGACCTCTCTGCATATTTTCTATCTTGGTGATTTTATCAGTTCATGTGGATTTAATTATCACTTCTATGTAGATGATTTCCAAATTTATATATCCATACCACATGCCTCTCCTGGACTCCTTTCCCACATTACTAACTGCCTGATGGATATCCAGATAGAAATATCCATCTCAAATATAACTGTCTCTGCGTACATCTCAAACTCAAAGTATTCAAAGCAAGACTTGGGTTTTTTGTCCCCACATTTACTATTTTGCCAAAAATTGCTCATATCCTTTCTAATCACTTAGATTTGTAGACTGGGAATCATCTTCAATTCTTGTCTCACTTAACCCATCTGTAGTTGTCTTCTAAATCTAGCTAATTCTTTCTCCACGATATCTCTCATATTCCTCTTTTCCTTATTCACACTGTTAAAACTTTAAATCAGACTCTCATAATTTCCTTCCTAAACTGTGTAATAACTTTCTCACTAGACTCTGTTCTTTATTTTCTCTACTTCATCTTCCACACAACTTCCAAAATAATTTTAAGTCATCAATTCCCTTCTCCAGTGACTCTCTTTTTCCTTTTCTTTTGCTATTTGAAGGGCAGTTGGGGTTAAGTGACTTTCCCAAGGTCACTTGGCTGGCTAGCAAGTGTTAAGTCTCTGAGGCCAGATTTGAACTCAGGTCCTCAGGGCTGGTGCTCTATTCACTGCACCACATAGCTGCCCCTATTCAGTGGCATTCTTTTGCCTCTAGGATGAAATACAAATTCTTCTCAGCCAGTCAGTCAACAAGAATTTGTTAAGTGTTTACTAGGAAAAAGATACCTGTGCTTAGCATTGTACTTAGGATACAAAAAAAGGCAAAAACATAGTCCCTGGTCTTAAGGAACTCATGTTCTAATAGGAGAGACAACATGCAAAAATTGTATATCCAAGATAGATACAACTATAAATGCAAGGTAATATCAGAAGGAAGGGACCAATACTGGGGCATATGGGAGGGAGATAGGGAAAACCAACTGGTTGAGATGAATCTTGAAGAAAACCAGGGAAGCCAGGAGGCAGAGTTGAGAATGGAGAGCATTCCAAGCTTGGAGGACAGCCAATGTAAAGGGCAGAATTGGGAGATGGAGTATTGTGTTTGAGCAACAGTAAGAAAACCAGTGTCACTGGATTATAGAGTATGTGGAAGAGAATAAAGAGTAAGACTGGAAAAGGATTCAGGATTCTAGGAAGGATTCAGATGGTGAAGGCATTTAAAATCCAAACAGAAGATTGCATATTTGATTTTGGAGGTCATAGGGTTTCACTGGAATTTATTGAATAGCAAGGTGACATGATCAGACCTGATCTTTAGGAAGATCACTTTAATAGTTGAGTAGAAAATGGACTAGAATGAGAAAAGACTTGAAGAATTGAGACCAACCAGCAGGATATTGCAATAGTCCAGGTATGAGATGATGAGGTCTTGGATGAGAAGTTGAAAAATATAAGAGAGGGGCGGCTAGGTGGCGCAGTGAACAGAGCACCAAGCACCAGCCCTGGAGTCAGGAGAACCTGAGTTCAAATACAGCCTCAGACACTTAACACTTAGCTAGCCATGTGACCTTGGGCAAGTCACTTAACCCCAATTGCCCTCCAAAAAAAAAAGCAAAAAAAATTTAAAAAAGAAAACTATAAGACCTAATAATAATGATTATAATGACAATGATAGCTGGCATTTATATAGCACTTTTAAGGTTTGCAAAGTGTTTTATAAATATCTCATTTTATCCTCACAACAGTCCTGGGAGATAGATACTGTTATTATCCCTATTTTATAGGTGAGTAAACTGAGGCAGACAGAAGTTAAGTGACTTACCCAGGGTCACATAGATAGTATCTGAGACCAGGTTTGACTTAAGGTATTCCTGTCTCCAGGGCAGGACTTGGAAATAGATTTATTCTGTGAAGCAAGAGAGAAGAGTCAAGAATGAAAATGATTTTGTAAGGCTGAGTGCCTGGGAGGATTGTGGTAGGAAAGTTTGGAAAAGGGGATAATTTGGGGAGGAAGATAATGAGTTCTGTTTTGGATACCCTCCATTTAGCATTTAAAGCTCTTCATAATCTGTTACAGTCAATACTTTCAGACTTATTTCACATTGCTCTATGTTCCAGACAAACTGGGCTATTTCCTTGTCCCTGAATTCTGCATTCCACCTCAGATAGCCATCCCTGCCTTTTTTATAGGGTGCCTTTGCCTGGAATGCACTCTCTTCTCATTTCAACCTCAGGTTCCTCTTCCTTATGGCTTAGCTCATGTGCCTCCTCTCATAGGAATCCAGGCCTGATTCTCTTTTGCTTATAGTTCTCTCACATTCCTCAAATTATATGATATTTTCTCATTCCTTTATATGGTATATGCTCCAGTAGAATAGAAGCTTTGAAAATAGGGTCTACTTTTCTCTCTTTCTATCTCTAGGATTTTGTATTCATAGTTCCAGATTTACTTATAGAGGCAAGGAAATTGACATTGAAGAAAGCAAAGATGAGAAAAGTTGTTCAATTAATCAATGATAAAAAAAGCTATTCTTAAGCAGTTACTATGTATCATGCAGTCTGCTACATACTGGGAATATGTATACAAGTGAAATAATCTCTACTTTCAAGGAGCTTACATTTTAATGGGAAAGACAACAAAGACATACATGAGTGAATTCACACAATAGCAACCTGGAAGGCTTTTCCTGGCTTCCAGGATCCTTGGAAGAAATTCAACTCTCATGGTCTTTGTGGCCAGTTAAAACTTTGCCAGAAGGGTATAGAAGAGAGAATAAATACAAATAGGCACAAAGTAATTAGCTATAAGGTAACTGGGAAGGAGCATACTAGGTGTTGGTGGGATTAAAAAAGGCTTCATGGAGAAGTTCAAACATGGCCTTCAAGCCATCCCCTAAATAGCCAGTGCAAAGGCATTGTAATAGAAGATGGGAGATCGAGTGCTGTTATGAGGAGCAGAGATAAGGCCAGTTTGACTAGATTGCAAAATAGAAGAGGGTAAATTATGTACAATGAGTCTAGAAAGGTATCTTGGGTGCAGGTTATGAAGGGTTTTAAAAGCAACATACACAAATTCATATTTTATCCTAGAGCTAAATTGATGTGACATGACCAGATCTGTGCTTAATGGAAACAATTTTCCCCAAAATGTGAAGAATAGACTGGGGTGTGTAAAGAGATGAAGAAGGGAAACTGATTAGGAGGGTGTTGTAATGTGATGAGGGTCTGAACTGTGGTGGTAGCTGTTTGCTTATAGGGAAGAGGCTGGATTCAAGAGATATTGTGGAGGTAAAAACAGCAAAATTTGGCAACTGATTGGATGTGTGGGATGGTGAAGAGGAGTGAGTTTTGAGGGGAAAATTATGAATTTTGTGCTAGACACGTTAAGTTTGAGATATCTCCAGAATATCTAGTATGAAATGTCCAATAAGCAATTGGTAATACTGTATTAAAGTTCAGAGGAATGACTGGATCTAGACATATTGGTCATGAGTCATAAACATAAAGATGCTAATTAAAGTCATGGTAACTAAAATAGAAGAAAAAAGGTCCTAGGACAGCGAAGAACAAATGTTGAACCTGAAAAGCAGAAAAGAGTAGTTAGATAGGGGGAGAACCAAAAAAGAATAGTGTCACAAAAACCCAGAGAGAAGAGACTAACAATGAGTGTAATTTGCGGCAGATAGTCTAAGAAGAATGAGAATTGAGAAAAGATGGTCAGACTTGACAAATTATAGATCACTGGTACCTTTGGAGGAGGAAATTTCAGTTTGGTTATGAGGTTGGAAACAAGGTAACAAAGGGTTGAGGAATGAGCTACAGGAGACTAGGAAGTAGTGGGGGTTTTAAGCTCTTTTTAGGAGTTTGGTTGAGAAAGGAGGAGAGATATGGGAAAATGACTTGAGGAGATAGAGGTTTTTTTTTAAGGATGCAGGGGGACTTGGGCATACTTGAAACCAGCAGGGGAGGTTGAAGATTAGAGGGAGGGAATGATTGAAGTCACATTCTGCTGAAGTAGACAGGAAGGGATTGGGATCAAAGGCAAGAGGGATTGGCCTTAGCAAGCACTTCATTATCTGAGACTCCGGGAAAGAAAGAAAGAGTAGGGAATTATGTTAACAGGTTTTGATGTATGGAGAGAAAGAATGAGGAGGAGTTCATGTTGAATGCCTCAATAAAGTAGGAAGAACTATCTTTTGCTGAGAGAAAAGAAGGAAGAAGTGTGAGAGACTGAAGAAATGAAATGAAGAGCATTATTAGAAACTGTTTTGCCCAACTATATTTCAATAAAACTCACAACTTAAATAAAATAAGTGAATATTTACAAAATGTAAAGTACCCAAGTTAACAGAAGAAGAAATAGAGAATTCAGGCTGCCCAATGTCAGAGGAAGAAATTGCATGTCATAAACGAACTTCCAAAGGAAAAAAAACAAACTTGAGAACCATATGGATTCACAAATGAACTCTATCAAACATTCAAAGAACAATTCCACTATCACATAAATTGTTTGCAAAAATATCAAAAGATATCTTACTAAATTTCTTTTATGACACAGATATAGTCTTGATATATAAATCAGGGAAAGTCAAAAGGGAAAAAGAAAACTATAGGGAATACCCCTAATAATCATAAATGTAAAATATTATCAAAAAGGCTAACATAACAAATCATAAAGATTATAAGCTATAAGCAGGCTGGATTTATACCACGAATAGTATGTTTATATCTGCCTGCATTCCAAAGCTTTGGAGCTATCTTGATGTTATTCACTGCTTAATAATATCTGTTCTTCTACCTCTGCTTTAACATAGATAATTGAGAGTTCCTTGTAAATCTAAATAAATACATTTTAGAAACTTAACATTTTAAAATTCTGAACTTAAGAAATAAAACAAACATTTCTATAACAAAGTGGAGTAGAAAAAGAGAGGATTGAACCTGAAACTTTAGATCCATTATGTACAACTTGCTATTCCTTTCAAATATACAACAAAGTTATTATGTAACTTTCTTCCCCAGCCCCAAGATGACTACCACTAGACACAAACATATATGTGTATATATTTGTATGTGTATATGTATATGTATGCACACATACATCAATCCTTTTTTTGGATATGAACAATACCTTACTTCATAAGATCTTTGTAGTTAATTGCAGTGATTGACTTGGTTGCTAAAGCTCTTAAAGTACTGCTATTACTGTATACAATAGTCTTTTGGTTCTGCTCATTTCACTCTTCATTATTTTTTTATATACATTGAGTGAAAGAAGTGAAAACTTCTCATACTATACTCTAAAATCTAGTAAAGCTTTTTGTGGGAAGTAGGCCCAATTTCCCCTTCTCTGGAAATCACATGATTTACAAGGACTCAAAACTCAGAGTGGTAGGGAGTCACCTCTCTCCTCAGTGATACCTCAGTATAAGATATGCCAAATAAGGATAGAATTGCTTTCTCAAATGCACATTGGGTGTTCTACTGTTTCCTTGTTCTGGTACTTGGGGTAGATTGCCGCACTTATATTGTACACCTAAGTTCCAGCCAATGGAAGAAAAGGGTCAGGAGCGGGGTAGGGGAAAATTCCAAGTTAGGGCTTTATAACTTTTCCTTTTTGTATATTGCTTCTCCTCCCTGACCATTTGTTAGGAGGGTGGCCCTTTTTTGAGATTGTAATAAACCATTCTTTTCTGCTTCCTACCTTGAGAAACCTATGAGTATTATTTGGATAAGGATTTCTGTTGCACACAGTTTTTGGGGTACACACACATTATTTTGTACAGGAATCTCCATGCTTTTTAAAAATCATTTAGCTCATCATTTCTTATAGTACAGTAATATTGCAGCATGAACATATGCCTCAATTTGTTTAGCTACTCACTAGTTAACAGGCATGCTCGCGATCTCCAGTTCTTTGCTACCACAAAGAGAGTTGCTATAAATATTTTAGAACATGTAGATTCTTTTCTTTTTTCCCTAATCATCTTTGGAAACTGACCTAATAGTAGTAGCCCAAATAACTCTTTGGGCATAATTCCAAATCACTCTCCAAAATGGTTAGTTTGGCTCACAGAACTACTAGTAATGCATTAAGGTGCCAATTTTTCCAACATCTGTCATTTTCCCCTTCTATCATTTTAGTCAATCTGATAGGTATAAAATGATTTCTCAAGGTTGTTTTAGTTTGCATTTCTCTAATCAATAGTGATTTAAAGCACTTTTATATGATTATAAATTGTTTTGATTTCTTCATCGGAAAACTACCTGTTCATATCCTTTGACCATTTATCAACTGGGGAATAACTCACATTCTTATAGATTTGACAAAATTGTTTATATAGTTGAGATATGAGACCTTTATCTGAGGAACTGTCTATAAAAATCCACATTTCCCTCCCCCCAGTTTTCTGCTTTCCTTCTGATCTTGGCTACATTTGTTTTATTTGTATACAACCTTTTAAATTTAATATAATCAAAATTATCTAATTTAAATCTCACAGTGCTCTCTATCTCTTTTTTGTTCATAAATTGTTCGCCTATCCATAAGTCTGATAGGTACTATGTTCCATGTTCTTCAAATTTTCTTGCAATATCTCCTTTTATATCTAAGTCATGTATCCATTTTGACCTTATCTTGGTAAATAGTATATTTATCTATGCACAATTTCTGCCAGACTACTTTCCAGCTTCATTTATTTATTTGTTTATTTTACCAAATAATGAAGTCTTATCCCCCAAACTTAAGTCATTATGCTAGGTTACTAAATCTGTTTGTTGCTGTACAGCTGTATATACAATTGTATGTCTGTTTTGTTCCATGATCTACCTTTCTATTTCTTGATCAGTACCAGACACTTCTGATAATTACTGCTTTATATATACTTTAAGGTCTGGTACTGCTAAGCCTTCTTCCTTTATAATTTTTTAGGTCCTTTGATATTCTTGACCTTTTGTCTTTTTTTTTTAGCTATTGGTTTTGTTTTGGTTTTTTTTGGTCTTTATTAATTTGTTTGTTTCTAGGTCAGGGATGGGGAATGGGAGCAGCTAGAGTTTACTTTGCTATCTTGGCTTCTGAAAAATCAGGTAGGTGATTTTTAAACTTCCAGGTTGTGGGCTGATAGCCCTAGGAGAAGCTCCTGTCTCTGCTGTGGGCCCTGTACTTTCTCTTACCCAGCTCTGATGGATCCTCCCATCCCATGGTGATATGCTGGTGAGATGGCTGCAGTTTGCCCTTGGGGTGGGTGAGTCGGCTGGCTGGGGCTCTTTCTCACTCCACTGTAGTCTGCTCTCTAGTCCTTGCTTCTGCAGCCCCCATCTGCTCCTCCATGCTCCCCCTGCCCAGACCCACGTGGGCACTTTCCAAGGCTGGATTCTGCCATGCTCTGTCTCCCAGTAGATTCTGTCACTCTAAACTCTGTTCAATTCACTTTTTAAATTTAGTGACTGGATTCACTGAGGAGCTTAGAAAAGTTACCACTTCTGTTCCACCTTCTTGGCTCCACCTTGATCTTTTGTCTTCTTAATGAATTTTATTATTTTTTCAAGCTCAGTAAAATAACTTTTTGGTAATTTAATTGGGATGGCATTGAATATATAGATTAATTTTGGTAAAATTATTTTTATTATGTTTGCCCTATCAATGAACAATTAATATTTCTCCACTTATTTAAATCTGATTTTACTTGTATACAAAGTTTTTTGTGATTTTGTTCATATAGTTCCTGGGTTTGTTTTGGTAGATATATTCTCAAGTACTTTATGCTGTCTAGAGTTATTTTTAAATGGGGTATTTCTAGCTATCCCTTCTTGCAAGGGTCCTCTTGGTGATACATAAGAATGATGATGATTTATGTGGGTTTACTTTATAATGTGTTACTTTGCTGAAATAATTATTTCAATTAACTTTTTAGTTGAGTCTTTAGGATTTTCCAAGTATATCATATCATGTGCAAAAATAGGTAGTTTTATTGCCTCATTCCATATTCTGATTGCTTCTATTTCTGTTTCTTCTCTTATTACTATTGCTAGGATTTCCAATGCAATATTGAATAATATTGGTCACATTTAGCATCCTTGTTTCACATCTGATCTTAGTGGGAAGGCTTCTAACTTATCCCCATTAATCATAATGCTTGCTATCTGACAGTTTTAGGTAAATGCTTCTTGTCAATTTAAGGAAAAGTCCATTTATACCTATATTTTCAAGTGTTTTTGATAGAAATGAGTGTTGTTATCAAATACTTTTTCTGCATCTATTGATCTAATCATATGATTTTGTTACTTTTATTATTGATATAATTGTGTGTTAATAGTTTTCCTTATGTTAAACCATTTCTGCATTCCTGGTATAAATCTCATTTGATAATAATGTGCAATCTTTGTAATATATTGTTGTAATCTTTTAGTTAGTATTTATTTAGGATTTTTGCATCCATATTCATTAATAAAATTGGTCAATAATCTTCTTTGTCAGTTTTTATGGTTCCTGGTTTAGGTATCAGTATCATGTTTGTTACAGAAAAGGAGTTTGATAGGATCCCTTTCCCTATTATTCCAAAATTTATTTAATATTGGAAATACTTGGTTTTCAGATGTTTGATAGAATTTACTTGTAAATCCATTTAGTCCTGGTGCTTTTGTCTTAGGAAGCTCATTTATGGTCTGTTCAATTTCTTTTTCTAAAATAGTTCTATTTAGATATTCTATTTCCTCTTCTGCTAACCTAGGCAGTTTGTATTTTTGTAAATATTCTTCCATTTCATTTAAGTTGTTAAATTTATTGGCATATAATTGGGCAAAATAATTTCTTATAATTGCTTTGATCTCATCTTCTTTAGTGGTATGTTTACTCTTTTCATTTTTGACACTAGTAAATTGGTTTTCTTCTCTCTTTTAAAATTATATTAATCAATGGCTTATATATTTTATTATTTTTTTTCATAAAACCCTAATCCTTATTCTTATATTTTCTCTTCTCAATCTATTCTCCAGATTGGTTGTTTTTCTAATGAGATGTTTTGCATTCTCTTCTATTTTTTCATTCTTTTGAATTTTGTTTTATTATTTCTTGATATCTTATAGAATCATTCACTTCCCCTTACCCAGTTCTAGTTTTCTTCTTTAAGATTCTAGATCTTTTTTTCCCCAATTGCTTGACTTTCTTTTCATAATTTTCTTGATTTTATTGGATGGTTCCTATTTTTTCTAAAGTTTCCTTAATCTTATTTGATTTTCAGAGTCCTTTTTGAGTTCTTCCCAGAACTCTTGGGCATCTGATCATTTGACTTGTTCTTTGGCCTAGGAGTGGCTTTTTTTATTTTTACCTCATTATCTTTCTCTAAATATGAACTCAGATTTCTAGGAGCATGATTTTTCAAGGATAATGGAATTCAAAGCAACTTAATTTTTCTAAGCATTTCTCATTAGATGACACAAGTTACTGTTTTAAGAACTGAAATATCTGCCTCAGAATGGGTAGGTCTAGAAAGTAGAATAACATATTTTAGACTTGAGGGGCGGAGCCAAGATGGCGGAGTAGAAACAGCACTTCCAAGGTGCTCTCCCCCCAGATCACCTCCAAACCATGTAAAAGGGGACTCTGAACAACTTCTGGAGCCCCAGCACCCACAGAACAACACAGGGAAGCTAACCTCCTGCTGAGGACAGCCCAGCAGCCCTGCAGTAAGGGCCAGGGCCACACTCTGGGAGTTGACAGCCCAGCCGAGCCCAGGTCCCCATGAGCCCTGGTTTTAGCCCCAGGGCGGCCGGGCCAACAGCCGGCTGGAGGGACCCCAGAACACTAGCAGCTGTGGTGATTCCAGAATTATCAACACAGACATGCCTAGGACAAAGTGAGAAGTTAGTGCCCTATGGACTTTGGGACCAGTATTTGGGGAACGCATTGGCTTCCTCTCCTAGGGGCTAGAAGCCATTGTGGAGACACACCATTTTACAGTTTCAGTGGCAGCTCCAGCTCCTGGCCTGCAAACTGTAGGGAGACCCAGCAATCAGTCTTGGGGGGTAATCGCTCTTGCTTTAACCTCCCTGGATCTGGATTGTGGTCTGGGGTGGAGGTCTTGGAGTGGGTATCCAGCTTGCCAGAACCGTAAGTTGTGAAGACCCCAGCTTTGGGACAGAAGCTCCCCTGTCTGGTGGCAGAGTCCTATTGTGGCAACAAGCCCAAAAGTCAAGTAATTAAGTGGCAACATGCCAAGGCAAAGGAAACAAAATAAACAGAAAAATGCAACATTAGACTCCTATTTTGGGGGCAAAGAGGATTGAAGCATGGAACAGTAAGAGGACTGTGAGGTCAGAAATCCTGCTCCAAAAGCCCCAAAGGAAAATATGAGCTGGTTACAGGCCATAGATGACGTTTAAGAAGGACTTTAAAAATCAAATAAGAGAAGTGGAGGAAAAATTGGGAAGAGAAATGAGAAGGATGCAGGAAAAGTATGAAATGAGGGTCAACAGCCTGAGGAAAACAACACCTTAAAAAATAGACTAACTCAAATAGCAAAGGAGGCCCAAAAGGGCAATGAGGAGAAGAATGCCTTAAAAAGTCGAAGGCAAAAAGGCAAAACCACATTCTCATTGAATTTGGTTCAGGGAGAGAATGACATACATACTAAATGGGATATTTCTTTTTTATTTCTATGTATTTTACTATACATTTAAAAACATTCTGAGAATTCACCAGGTTATTAAAGGGGCCCCTGATATTTAAAAAAAAAGATAGAAAATTTCTGAATTAGAAACTGTCCTGGGTGCCATAATGGCAATGATATTTCTTAGTCTTTGAGATGTGTCCATTACAATAAACTGTATAGTTTGAATTTTGAGAGTGATTTGGCATAGTAGACAGTGGATAGACAACTGACACTGGTATCATGAAGACTTGGGTTCAAGTTTCACTTTTGATACATTTTGACTATGTGATACAGAACAGGTTGCTTAATTTCCCAGGCAACTTTCTTTCCTTTCCCCCTTAAATTTTACTTAATTTTCAATTAACAAGCATTTTTCTCCATTAACCAACCCAACCCATTAAAAAAACAAGAAAGAGAAATGAAACTCTTATAAGTGATACATGTATCAAGCAAAATAAAGTCCTTTATTGGACATGTCCAAAAAGTTCTCTCTTTCTGCATTCTAAATCCATCACCTCATAATCATAAAATGCATAGCATGTTTTCTCATTACTCCTCTTGAACTTTGGTCATTGTATTTATCAGAATCCTTAAGCCATATAAAGTTGTCTTTATAGAGTTGTTGTTATTACTTAAATTGTTCTCCTGGTTCTGATCACTTCAGTCTGCCTCAGTTGATAAAAATCTTAGGTTTCTCTGAAATTGTCCCTTTCTTCATTTCTTACAGGGCAATGCTATCCCACTACATCATTTACCCTAATTTTCTTAGCTGTTCTATAATTGATGGGCACTCCCACTTTAGTTTCTAGCTCTTTTATTTAATAAAAAAGAATTGCTATCTCTCTCTCTCTCTCTCTCTCTCTCTCTCTCTCTCTCTCTCTCTCTCTCTCTCTCTCTTTCTCTGTCTCTCCTCTCTGTGTGAGTATACATATATGGCTCCATTTTCTCTTTGATCTCTTCAGGGTATACACCCAGTTGTAGTAGCACTGGATCAATGGTATACACAGTTTAGTGACTTTTTGAGAGTAGTTCTAAATTTTTTCCTGAATGAACCATTTACAACTCTATCAATAGTGCATTGATATGTCAGACAGCTTTCTAAGATAATAAGTTGTAAAGTCAGGACTGATTTATACAGGTAAATCCTATGCAGAAATGCTGATGGATATTTCCTATACCAGTAAAATTCTTGGTCTTGTTGAAAGATAAACAACAAAGTAACCCCCTAAAACAGCATTAAAGGGGCAGCTAGGAGGTGCAGTGGATAGAGTGTCCCACCTGGAGTAAAGAAGACTCATCTCTCTGAGTTCAGATCTCGCCTCAGACACTTACTAGCTGTGTGACCCTGGGCAAGCCCTGTTTCTTCATCTATAAAATGAGCTAGAGAAGTTAATGGCAAGCTATTCCAGTATCTTTGCCTAAAAAACCCCAAGTTGGGTAACAAAGAGTCAGACTTGAATGAAATGGCTAAAAAGTAACAATAAAACAACATTAATTTGGCTACTAGAATGACCTTAGAGATCATCTAGTGCAATTCCTTCATTTTATAGTTAAGGAAATAGAGACCTAGAGATATTAAGTAATTTTCCAAGGGCACAGAAGCAGAGACAAAATTTGAGTCCAACATTCTATCCATTGCACCATACCAGAACAGACAGTTTGCTAGGCTTGGAGTTTGTATGATGTGGATTTAAATCCAACTTTTGACATTTTTTGGCTCTTTGACCCTAGGTAAGTCACTTAACCTTTGTGTACCTCAAGAAACTTCCTAGGATTTTTTTATTAAACCATAGCTTGGTGGTGGTGACATACAGTGAAAAAATTAGAGATGCTTTGGCATTCAAACATGATTTACCAGAATCCTAGTTCCTATACATTCTTGATCATTTTCTGTTTATAAACTGAGTCTGTTTCCTCATCAATAACATGTATAACAATAATTCCTTTCTCTTGGGAACTGTAAAAAAGAATTGATATGTTTTTGGATTTTACTATTATTTAATGAAAAGTGGTATTGATTTGCTTAGGACCCTTTTTATTATTCATCTCTAAAAGGAAAAAAGATATCATTAGGAATGTAATATTTATTGATAACTCATAATGTTAAATCTATTTATCAAGTATTATGCATTAGAGCTCTTTGTTCTTTTGGAATCTCTAACTTGGATTTTCCCCCTGTTGTCTTTGATAGCCAATAGCCATTGAGTAGAATTGGTCAACGGATAGTTGTTTCTCAGATAGTTGTTTTAATAACTAGTATACAGGTTTAACTTGTCTAAATAGTTTTCAATATTGTGTCTATCCTTTTAATTACCTTTGTCTTACATTCCTAAGTAGATTAACCCCTAACCTGTATTTGATGTATCTATTAATGTTAAATATTAAATAGAAAAAAGAGCAATTAGCAAATTAATAAACCCATTTTTTGTTTATATTGTTTGTTTATATTAGATTTTTAGGGGGTAATTTACATATGACATCATGACTTGATCACAGATAATCAATATTAGATAATTTTGACCAAACTTAGATTCTGGCTATGAAATTCAAAGATTGTGGAGATCAAATATATTATAATTTGCAGATGAGCACATGAATTTAATTATAGGTCTTTTACTTAAAACAAAGAAATGATTGGCCTTGTCAGTAGAAGTATAAATAAGACTTCAATGAATATATTTGTTAGTTGTTCTTTCTTACTATATATATTAACATGTGGGCGCTCAAGTGCTGCTTTCCTTAAGCCTCCAAAATGTAGCATGTCACTGTTAATTTTTAAGTAAAAGAATTTAATTACTTGAATTCAGTATTATTCCAGCAATAACACTTAATTCCCCAAATGCTTTCCCCTGCCTCCCAACAGGCATGACTTGGGAAGGTGGTGTTGATTCCTCCCTCCCAAAAGCAGGGGTATAACTTGCTAATGGATAACATAAAGTATTGGTAGGCTCAACATCAATGCATTAGATGGGCCCCAGGACCTTGAGATCAGTGACATTGCCATAAGGCTCCTGAATTCAGTATCTGCATTGACCTCTAATTGTTACTCTACTTGATCTGCAAACTGACTCTGGAATATTGATATGAGTGATAGCCCTTTCCTAAGTCTCCAGACTCAGAGTTCTCAACCAGCAAACATGTGGCTTCAGGGATGTGTTGGTGAATATTTAACAATTGGCTTCCTCCCACCCCTCCAAATGTATACATGGCACACTTTTAAGTTTAATCTGCATTAATAGCATGTTTTCCGTCATTTTCTTAAGTCCATACAATCAAGAAAACAATAAATCAAATCCTCATTTGTAGCCTTTGCCAGTTTCTGAGGTAAAACTGCTCACCCTGAAAATTTAACAGTAGACTTTCAGAAGCATATTTGAGCTGGCTCTAGCACATACAACTTGTCTAGGTTGCTCCTTTATCCCTAGATCCATGTGGAAATGGCAGTACTAAAGTAGCTTTGATCAACACTCTGCTGTCTGGGTCCAAGTTTAGTCTAAGGGATGAAATAGAATATTGCTAAAATTATTAAAATATGAAATCTATGTATATCTAATTCAGAATCGCCACTCAGTAGTGGCTTCCATTCTCTCAGTCACTTCCCACTACATTTATAAATTCAAAGACTTTGCATTCTCTGACACATTTTACATAGAACAAAATAAAAAGGAAACTATACTAACCACTGTAAGCATGCAGATATTTGTTTCCAACTATTTCTCTTACTCTTTTGAAATATATATCCTAGATATTTTCCAAAGGGTAAGAATCCCATCTATGTAGAATTGCACCTTGTGGAAAGGAAAAGAACGAGAAATTGTGGGTATATAGAAGAGCATACAATCCCAGAAAAACTCAAATAATTCATTAGGAGGAAAAATGATAAAGAAAAAGAAAGAGAACTCTAAACTCCTCCACCTAATCCAGGTCTGCATACACACACACACACACACACACACACACACACACACACACACACACACACACACATACACACACACACACACCTTTTAGAATCCTCTGGAATTCTCTGATTAGAGATAAGTCTGAGAAGGAGGAAAGCACAGACCTAGAGCAGGGCATAGGGCCAGACCACTGCCTAGCTAGTATAGCACCCCATCACACAGGCAGCTGGGAGGCTAGGAATCCTTGTTTGAGATACAGCAGGAGATCAGGACAAACCTGTTTTCAGGCAGCTCTGTTGAAGCTGAGTTGAGGAGACTCAGGGATCTGAGTTTTTCATCAAGAAACTGAACCCGGACTTAGTAATTTCTGCAGGAGGTACTTAGCCACTGAATCTAGGACTAAACAGGGCCTAGTCACCTCATCTAAGAATTTGAAAAGTGGTAGTATCTGACCCAGACAAAAAGCCACAATCTAGAAATGGAGGTTCCTTATACGAGTAACCAAAAGAAAACACCCAGCAGACAAATAAATACCTTGGACTGAGAGAAGCCTAAGAGGTAAATTATAAAAAAGGAGTAATATTACAAGTCCAAGTAGAGAAAAGGATGTTTTGGTCACAAGAACTATAAGAGTTCTTGGAAAGCAATTTAGAACTATGCCTCCAAAGTCACTAAATTGTCCACATACTCTTTGACCCAGTGATACCACTCCTAAGCCTGTATCCCCAAAAGATCAAAGAATAAGATAAAGGATCAAAGAATAAGGTAAAGGAACTTTTTGTAGTGCCAAAGAACTGTATACTTTTTGTATACTTAGAGAATACTCATCAATTGAGGAATGCTTGAACAAATTAATGTTTATACATGTAATGGGATATTGTTGTGCTATAATAAAGGATGACATGGATAATTTCAGAATAACCTGGTAAAATTTGTATGAAATGAGGCCGATAGAAGTAACCAAAACTAGTAGAATAACAACATTCTTATGAACTCTGATCAATGCAATCACTGATTACAGTTCTGAGGACTAATGAGAAGGTAAGTTATCTACCTTGTAATGTAGAATTGCGTAAAGCTAAGCATGAGCAGCTTTCCAGAGGACTGCTGCTATAAACAGCTTTCAAGGTTCTGATTACATAGTATAGCCAACTCTTAATTTATTCAATAACAAATCAGAGCAAAACATTCATAGAAAGTCAAAATACAGCATTTACCATGTCACAACTTATCACTGAAAATCAAAATATAGAATTCACCATGTCACAACTCAACAACTTATCACTAAAATGGCCATATAATTTTCACCAAAGTGGTCACATGGTTTTCAACAAGGTACATTCATTTAATCAATCACAAAATCCTTAATTCTATCACAAAGTACAAAAGTCAAAGTTATCCACCCTTGGGTCACAGTAAATCATAATCTTCTCAGTAAGTACACAGTATCCGAGTAAAGTCTTTTTTCAGCTTGACTCATGGCTGGCTCTCAGCTTCCATGGTTCCTCTTCCATGGTCCCCACTCCAACAGTTACCTGGGTTCAAAGGCAGGCAGTTCCCAGCTCCTTGTCCAGTTCTTCATCCAGTTCCCATTCTATGTTGAAGTTCACAGTGTCCAGTCCACCTCATATCCTTCACAGTTCCTATTTCTCCTATTTCTGGGAAGATAAAGCTTTCCCCCCCCTTTTTTTGGAGGGCATTTGGGGTTAAGTGACTTGCCCAAGGTCACATGGCTAGTTTTTGTGTTAAGTGTTTGAGGCTGGATTTGAACTCAGGTCCTCCTGACTGACTCCAGGGCCAGTGCTCTATTCACTGTGCCACCTAGCCGCCCCCTGGGAAGACAAAGCTTGACAGAGCCTCAATAATATTCATGCATATTGCCAGTACCATAATCAATTTACTCTCTGCCTGTGAAATCAATTCAGACCCACCAGCAAGCTCTGAGAACTTAACACAAATCATCAACATAGAAATTAACAGAGACCCACAAACAAGGTCCAAGAGGTCAGCGCAGATTATCAGTAAAGTCCCAGGACCTCCAAAACTCTCTTCCAGGACTTCTATAAACATACAACCACAAAATCCTCTTTCAGGGCTTCCAGTAAGGTCCCAGGGCTTCTGTACAAAGTATCACAAACAAACCAACACAGACAGAGCAGACAAACAGAGTGCTGGGATACCACAAGTTTTCTCCTTCTTGACTGCCACCATAAGAGTCCTCTTTTAGGTTTTTCTGTCTCTAGCCCAGGGGCTCTCCTTATATAGTCATTAGCTCCTCCCCAGGAGTTCACAAGTTCTAGGGTTCACAAGTTGTGGGGTTCACACATTCTGTTTCTTAACAATCTTGATACAGAACTCAAAAGAAACTTGAACTGAAACAAGGCATTAATTCAATAGCTGAAACAAGGTATGAACTACTTCTGTGCTTGCCATTACAAATTGATAGAGTCAAGATGGTAAAATAAGCCATGTATCTTCAGATATGGCTAATGTGGGAATTTGCTTTGCTTAATTGTACATATTTGCTTAGCAAATGTGCACAATCTTTTTTTCTTTTTTTCCCAATTTGGAAAGTGGAATAGGAGTAAGAGGGGAATTAGGGATAGACTATAAAACAAGACAGTTGTTGAAATATATTTTTTTAAAGTGCAGATAATTACTAAAGGAGGTCCAGAAAGAATCTCAGATTAGTAGAGCAATTTTGAAAGTTACATATTGAATCCTTAAAATATTTATTTCTTGGATGCCAAACCCTTGTCATGGAAATTTGATAGAATTTTTTTTTTTCACATTTGACTGTTTCTCTTCTTTTCCTAGGAGCAATTTTTCCCTGTGTAATAGCTATTTAATTTCATGTAATCAGGTATATATCTTAGCTTTTGTAATTGTCTGTATCTCTTGTCTTATTAAGAATATATCTGCTATGCATATCTATGAGATATATATCATCTTTTCTTCTATTTTAATAGTATAATCTTTAATATTAAAATCAGGTATCAAAATAGAATGTATCATATATAAAATGTTGATATAAGTCTTATTTCTGCCAGACTACTTTCCAGTTTTCCTTCCAGTTTATATCAAATAAAAAGTTTTTTCCTTAAGTAATTTGTGTTTTCCACCTTATCAAACACTATTATTGATTTCCATTATTTCTGATTTTCCCTTGTCTAATCTGTTCCATTCATCTGTCTCTTTAATTTTTAGCTAATACCAGATGGCTTTGATGACTGCTGATTTATGTGTATTTTGAAATTCTAGAAGTGCTATTTCCCCTTAAATTACCCTTGATATTCTAGATATTTCGATTTTCCAAATGAATTTTGCTATTATTTTATAAAGTTCTATAAAGTATGTCCTTGGTAATTTGTTTGATTTAGCATTAAATTATAAATTAACTTTGATAGTATGTGCCAATAGCCTAGCCATGAGCACTGAATATTTGTCCAGCTGTTGAAATGGTTTTTTTATTTCTTTAAGAAGCACTTTATAATTTAATCTATCACATGTCTTTTATGTACTTTGGAGATTGATCTGCAACTATTTTATAGTTATTTCAAATGGAATTTTCTTTCTATTGTTGACTCTTGGATTTTATTATTATTATATAGACACACAGTTGACTTTTGAGGGATTATTTTATAGCCTGCAACTTTAGTGAAGCTATTAATTGTTTCAATTAGTATCTTTGCTGATACCCTAGAATTTTCCAAATAGACCATCATATCATCAGCAAATAAAGATAGGTTTTTTTATCTTTCTTTTACCTGCTTTATGCCTTTATTATTTTTTTTTTTGTCCCATGGCTATTGCTAGCATTTCCAGAATTATGTCAAATAATAGCAGAGAGAGTGAACACCTTTGTTTATTCCTATATTTTTTGGAAAAAAGACTAGTTTATCTTCATTGCATATGAAGCTTACTTTTGGTATTAGAGAGATGCTTTTTATGGTATTAAAGAAAAGGTCCCTCATTATATATACTTTCTAAGATTTTTATTATAAAAGAATGAGGTACTTTGGCATAGGTTTTGGGTTTTTTTACACCTATTGAGATAATAATGTGTTTTGGGATGTTTTGGCTTTTAATATGATTATTTTCCTAATGTTGAAATATTCTTGCATCTATAGCATAAATTCAACTTGGTCATAATGAATCATTTCTTGATTAAATCACATAGTCTGTCAGTCTTTTGTTGAAAATTTACGAGTTAATCAAGATTCATTAATGATATTGACCTATAGTTTTCCTTCTGTGTTTTATTTTTTTCCTGTTTTAGGTTTTAGGATTATATTTATTTCATAAAAGAATCCTGGTAGGGTACTTTTCCCCTCAGTTTCTGAAAATAATTTGTGAAATGTAAGTACTAATTGTTCTTTAAATATTTGATGTCATTTTCCTGTGAATTCATCAATACTAGGAGATTTCCCCCACCCCTCTTTGGTAATTCTTTTATTTTAATTAAAAAAATTTTTGTTTAAAGCAATTGGGGTTAAGTAACTTGCTCAAGGTTACATGGCTAGTCATTATTTATGTGTGGGTGCTCATTTTCTGAGGCCGGTTTTGATCCCGGGTCATCCCAACTCCAAGGCTGGCGCTCTTACTCACTGCACCACCTAGCCGCCCCCTCTTTGGTAATTCTTTTGTAGCTAAATCAATTTCCTTTTCTAGATTGGATTGTTCAAGTTTTCTATGTAGTCTTCTGATATTTTGGATGTTTTATATTTTTGAAGATATCTCAGTTTTGCTAAGTTAACAAACTTATTCTTACTATCTTAATAAGGTAGGAAAACTTATTCTTACATCATATGTGAAGAACATTTCTCTAGGCAATAGAGGAGATATAAACTAAAAACTATAACTGTCATGGAGCTTGCAGTCAAGTAGGGGGATGAGGCATAAGCATACTTAAGTATAATACAATATAGCATATAAGTATAATAGAGGATATAAAATTTACTATATTTGATCTGAGAAGGAAAATATTTCCTGATAGGGACATTAATAAAGTCTTCATGTAAGTGGCATTTGTTTTGTGATTTATAAAATTAGTAGGAATTCACCTGACATAGGGGAATAGAGGGCATTCTCAGAACAGGGAATAGTTTCAGGAAAGCTAGAAAAGCAAGAAAGAGCAGAGACAAGGACAAAAGGGAAGTAAGTAATAGGAAGCAAATTTTCCCTCAAAGCCTTTAAAATTATGTTTGCTTTTGCAGGGTCTTTCATAATTTGTGTTTAAGAAATAGCACTTTTCAGTGTTATAATGAGACGAGGTCTTCAGTGAGATTAACTTCTTTATTTAGCATAAGTCATGGCAGAAAGTTAGATTGAGTTGATCTAAAAGACTGTTTTAACGTCTTAGATGCCACAGCTTGTTTTTTGATCTCTAACTCAAATGCACAATCCAGAGGAGCTCCCTTTACATGTGAGAGGAGTATTTCAAAGAAGGGCACAGCTTCTGCCAGTTCTGAGCAAATGGCGCTAAATATAATTTTGGAGATAAAAACATGTTTAAGAAAGTGGTATAGGCTTAAGCTTGTGGTACCATTAAATGAACCTCTCCTTCCCCCATCAGTTTAATTCTTTAAAATCCCAGCCTTGCTGCCTATGTAACCTTGGGCAAGTCAGTCTGCCTGTAGGTCAATAAACATTTATCAGGGACCTACTAATTGATAAGCTCTATCTTTTAACTTTTCTTAGTTTATTCATCTTATTCATCACAGTGACTTCAAAGGTATCTTCTAGTTTTTTGTTTTGTTTTGTTTTGTTTTTGCTTTTTGGAGGGGGGAAGGCAGGGCAATTGGAGTTAAGTGACTTGCCGAAGGGTCTCATGGCTAGTAAGTGTTAAGTGGCTGAGGCCAGATTTGAACTCAGGTCCTCCTGACTCCAGGGCTGGTGCTCTACTCACTGCACCCCCTAGCTGTCCCAGTATCTTCTAGTTCTAAATCTATGATCTTATGATTCATTTTATTTTTTTCTTTTTAAAATTTTATTTTCTTTTTACTTTATGAAATAAAATGAGCATTTTCGTAACAGTAGAATTTTTTAAAAAGTTGATTGGACATAAAACTGCAAATCTATTATATATGACTTGCTATTCTTTTTAAGTATATAATAAAATTATAATGTAACTTTCTTTTTTCTCTTTTTTTCTTCTCTCCACTCCAAGCTTTAGAGATGACTACTGTTAGACACAAATTTTTACTTCCATAGATGTATATATGTGTGTATATATATGTATGTATGTGTAAAATCAGTCCATATAGGCTTCTATTTATCAGTTCTTTCTCTGGATGCAGATAGCGTCTTCCTTCATATGTCCTGTGTAGTTAATTTGGGTATTTATAATAATTAGAATGACTTAGCCACTCAAAGTTGTTCTTAAAATAATATTGCTGTTATTGTATACAAGATTCTTTTGGTTCTGCTCATTTTGGTCTTCATTATTTCAAGTCTGTCCCTGTTTTTCTAAAGTCATAGAGTTGTGGTATGTTAGTAATAGTAACAATGACTAGCACTTAAACATCGCTTTTTGCTTTGCTAAGTCCTTTACAAATAACGCCCTCATTTTATCTTCACAACAACCCTTGGAGATAGGTGTCATCATTATTCCCACCTTAAAGATAATAAAACTGAGGCAAACAGAATTTAAGTGATATTCTCAAGGTCAGGCCTAGAAAGGATATTGAAGATCATCTAATCTCATTTTACAGAATATCCCATACTACTCTTTGAAGATGGTGTTCAAGGTAATAACTGACATTTACACAGTCCTTTAAAGTTCAAACACTTTTCATTTGATTCTAACAATAACCTGTGAGATAGGTACTTATAGCTATTGTTGTACTCATCTTGCAGACATTTAACAAGAAACAGGCAGAAAGATCTAAAATGACTTGTCAAACATCATAGAGCTAGTGTTGAATGGAACTTGAACCCAGGACTTTCCCACTTAACATCCTGTGTACTATCCTTTATGGCATACTGTTTCTTGAATGAAGCATTTAAACAAGAGTAAGAGAATTTCCCCAAGACACATTAACAACTGTAAGTAAGAGCTACTGAACACATAAATCATGTATGGCAACACACCTCCTCATTCCCTAAGCAAAGGTCCTTGAATAATTTATTTGAGAGATGGTAGAAAGTAAATTTATTTAGGAAGAAATCTCTTAATCACTACCCATTTGACTGAGTTAATTTTAAAATCTCTCACTTAGTCTTGTTAGCTCATGATTGAACACTTTATCCTGGCTGCAATTTGTAAGCAAAGCATCTTATGCTTCATATATCTGTACTATAAATTATAGGTGAGATGTTTGAAATGTTTCTCGTCCCAGGTTCCCAAACAGTGCTCTTTGTAAGAAATCATTGTCCAGAAGTCAGGGACAAAGTTGCAACTATCAGTTTGCTAAGAGACTAATCCAATGCCATGAAGATTCCACTCAATTTAATGGTCCATCAGTGTTCAATTATGTTTGGGGCCGGGGGCACGATGGAGCAAAAGGCTTAAACTAGAAACATTGCCCCTTTTTTCTTTTCCTTTTTAAAAAGTTTTTATTGGTGTATTTTTCATTATATTACCATAATTTCCTCCGTTATTCCTCTTCCTACCCATTCCAGAGAACCATCCTACATAACACTATTTTTTAAAGAAAAGAAGGTAGAATCAGCATAACTGATCAATACACTTAAAATTGGTGCGATATGCAACACTTATTGATCTCCCCCTTCTGTAAAGAGATGGAGTTGGGAGCATCTGCTTTTATCTCCTCTTTTCAGCCAGACTTGTTTTTTGTAATTTTTTAACATTTGCTTTTGATTTTTGTTTGTGTGGCTCTTTCCATTTACACGGTTGTAATCATGTATATTGTTTTCCTGGCTATGTTCACTTCACTAAGCATCAGTGCATGTATTTCTTTCCATGATTCTTCTCTATATTCATTTGTCATTTCTTATAGCACAGTAATATTCCAGTACTTATACCACAGTAATATCACAGTATCACAGTTTGTTTGACTATTCCTCAGTTCACGGGCATCTTTGTTTCCAATTCTTTTCTGTCACAAAAAAATGCTACCTCTAATATCTTGGTGCATGTGGGGACTTTCTTCTTATTAATGGGCCTCCTTGGCATATAAACCTAGTGATAGAATCTGAGTTATAGGCTATGACATTGTATTAACTTTATTTGCATAATTCCAAGTTGTTTTCCGAAGTGCTTGCATTTCTTTATAGCTACACCAACAATGCACTAGTAGGTGTCTATCTTCCTACAACTCCTCCAACACTGATCATTCCCATCTTTTGTCATCTTTGCCAATTTTGGAGCATTCTTTTATATAGTTGTTAATAATTTGCAATTCTTCTTTTGAGAATTGTTTATTCCTTTGATTACTTATTTATCAGGGAATTGCCTTTAATTATACACTGTGTATATGTGTGTTTCTGTGTGTGTGTGTGTATGTATGTATGTATGTGTATATCTCCTGGTTTTCCTCCTACCTATCTGACCAGTCCTTTTCAGTCTCCTGTTGGATCTTCATCCAGAAAATACCTACGAACCACAGGTGTCCCACAGGTGACTCTGTACTAGGTCCTCTTCTCCCTCTATATTTAGTTTGATGACCTCAAAAGCTCTTATGGATTCAATTATCTTCTTTATATTTATGATTCTCTAATCTAGTTATCCAGCCCTAAGATCTCTGCTGACCTCCAGCATACCATCTCCAACTGCCTATTAGACATCCTGAACTGTATATTCTCTATACATCTCAAACTCACCATGTCCAAAACCAAATTCATTTATCTCCTCCTGCCCCCAACACCTGCCGCAAACTTCTTTACTACTATTGAGGACACCACCACCACTTTACCAGTCTTCTAGGCTCACAACCTAGGTGTCATTCTTGACTGCTCACTGTCTTTTACCATTCCCTATATCTAATATGTTGCCAATGCCTGTTGATTTCACCTTTGTAGCATCTCTCATATAGGCTGGTTTCTTTCCTCTGATACTGCTACCATCTTGGTACGGGCCTACATCTCTTTATACTTCAGCTATTATAATATTCTGTTACTTTGCCCACTACTAGGCTTTTCCCACTCCAGTCCACTTTCCATTCAGCCATTAAAATTATTTTCCTAAAGAGTAGGTCTGACCATATCACCCTCCTACTGAATAAACTCCAGTGACTCTCAGTAATCTCCAGGATCAAATATAAAATCCTTTGTTTGGCATTCAGAGGCTCTTCTAACCCATGCTGTCATATTTCTAACCTTTCTATTCTTCTTATACTTCATATCACTGCCCCTATACCCCAAATGTACTCTGTGATCCAGTAACACTGGCCTCTTTGTTGATCCTTGAACAATATACTCTGTCTCCTGGCTTTAAGGCTATTTTCTCTGACTTTCCCCCATTCCCAGAATGCTCTACATTCACATCTCTGCCTCCTGATTTCCCTAGCTTCCTTCAAGTTCCATCTAAAATCCAACTAGTTCCCCAAGAAGCCTTTTTTGATTCCCCTTAATGTTAGTGTCTTCTGTCTATTGATTATCTTTCATTTATTCTGCATATGTATTGTTTTTACGTAGTTGCTTGCATATTGTCTCCCCTGTTAGATTGTGGGCTCTTCAAGGGCACAAGGGTCTTTTGCCTTTCTTTGTATCCCCAGCACTTAGCAAGAGCACCTGACACATAATAGGTTCTTAATCAATGCTTATTGGTTGACCAAAGAGATATAATGAGAACAAAAATTATCAGCATTTCCCTCAACAACATCCCAGGGCAGCCACTTTGATCTCGGAAGAGAGTGTACTCAAATTTAACATAGCTTCTATAGATGTTTTCCCCACCAAATTCACTTATGCATGTGTGGCATAACTAGTGGGACAATTCCTGTCCCTTCCTCTTGGATTGCCTTTTAATTCTGCTGGGAAAAATAGATTGCTTTGAAGTTTACTTCTCACAGCTCCAAAGTCTTATATGAACTATGGCTTCCAGCCCTCTGGTGGCTCAACAGTCTGACCCTTTAAGCTTTACAAGGTCATTGCTGTCTTTAAAGCTTTTTCACTAAAAGTGGAAAAGAACAAATGCAAAGAGACAAATCTTCAAGGCCCCTATTTCTCAGCCAGGTGTTAGCTCCAGGTAGGGAATACTTATGGCCTCTCCCCATCTGGAGGCTTCCATCATGTCTTCCATCATGTCTGACATTCCATCATGTCAAAGACAGCCAGGCAGGAAAGAAAAGCCAGAGACTGGCTTTAGCCAGCTAGTGCCTTTTAAATACATTCCAGTTTCAGCTCAACAATTAGTTGTGCATCCCTTCACCATATGGTTAGCAGATCAGAACCTGGTACAGATATGCTCAAAAGTGTTCCGAAATTGGATAGTATTTTCCACACAGGGTAGCAGGATCCTTCCATAGGCATGTAATTATGCCTTTCTGGAATTTGGTTCTCAAGCCTATTCTATTTGGACTGGGAGCAGGCAGAGTGTTGAGGAATGGAGGTCCATTGGGAAGGTTCTCATTATCTATACAAAGTAAATGCAAGGTAATTTTAGTGGGGAGGGCACTGCCCAGGATATAAAGGTACTTTTTGTGTAATAGGTGAGACTTGAAATGAGCCTTATTAATGCGAGCTAGAGATTTTATAAGGACTATATTCCAAGCATGCAAGGCAGGCTTTTTCTCCCTGGGCAAGGAAGAAAAATCTCAAACAGTTGAATTTAGCCAAATGAGTAGTGAATAATTTGTGACTAGCTTTAGAAAATAATGGACAAAATCATAGGGAAGTTACTTCTACATGCCCCTCTACCCCAATAACCTCAAAAGAAGGAAAATATACACCAAATAAAGAATAATTAAATCTGGGGCGGCTAGGTGGCGCATTGAGTAGAGCGCCGGCCCTGGAGTCAGAAGGAGCTGAGTTCGGATCTGGCCTCAGACACTTAACACACACAAACAAAAACCTAGCCATGTGACCTTGGGCAAGTTACTTAACCCCAATTGCCCTCCAAAAAAAAAAAGAAGAAGAATTAAATCTGAATCCTCCAAATAAGAAGATGAATACATTAAACAAGTTTAAAGTCTCATAAAATAACATTAAACTTTTGAGCTGTTCAGAGCTCCTAATCAAGGTCCTCACTCCCATCCCACTATGTTGACTAGGCAAAACCCAGTACAGTCTCACAAATTCGTGTGTCAGGGTCCAGTTGTGTGTGTGTGTGTGTGTGTGTGTGTGTGTGTGTGTGTGTGTGTGTGCGCGCGCGCTAGGGTTATGCCTGAACATACACTCACATAATTTCAAGGTGAAAGACACTGATTCTGCCTAGCTGCTTGAAGGAAAAGCAGTGCAACTTGGCAGGAGAAGCATGGAAGATAGTCTAGAGTCAATTAGAGAGAAAGCCATAGGGGCTTCTCTGCTGAGAGATAATGAACCAGAAATCCATTTGGGGTCACGGTTTTCTCTCCAGGAGTTTATTCTGGGCAGTGAGCCTTCTAGTATCTGGAGCCTCCAGTAGAATTGAGGATGCTCAGTCTCAAGTTCTCTTTAGCAGTAGAAGGGAAGACAGGGACAAACTCAAGAGAATATTAAAAAAAAATGGCTAACAGAAGTCCAAGGGAGAAAGGCTGACTATAAATCTAATTCCCAAGCAGATCACAGTGAGACTCAAAAGATAGAGGGAAAAGTTGCTGAAAATTCAAAGAAAATATCAGCATTTATTTTATATAATATGAAGAAGAAAATGACCAAAAATGCACAGTTAAGAGAAGTTTATAGATCCATCAGAGATAATTAAACAACAGTAAGAAATTCTGGAATGGTTCAACCTATTAAAAGAAGGTATTAGTGTTGGCCATCAGAGATAATCATAATAACTAGTTCAGGTCATGACCATCTCTTGAGGTTTATACTAATTTCTTTCTCTTTAGTGGGTAGATAAAAACAAAGAAATCCTAAAGCATCTACAAAGTTACTGGTCTGCTTGGAGCTAAAGAATAAGATTAACTGTTGGGGATTGTCATCTAGTGCTAGGCAAAGGTACTAGTTCTGTGTGGCTTCCTTTCTTGGCAAAGTTTAAACAAATCATAAGATGTTTTAAGATGCCAGGTAATATGTTGATTACCAAGCTTCGATGCTGATCTCTCAGTTGAATTTAACATTCCGACTAAAATAACCACAAGTTTCCTTCCCTCTCTCATAGCTTCTATAGAAAAAATACAAACAAGATTCCATTAAAATCATCTTGCATTTATTATGATAAGAAATAAAGAAATCCTTAGTTAATTAATTAACTATAAAACAAAAGGGAGAAATGAAGAATGGAGTACATTCACCATTGTTCCATTGTTCTTCAAGAAGTAAGAATTTAGTCACTTTCTTCTGGATTCTTTTAAAGAGATGAGCTGTGAGCCAGGAAAAGGAAACTTCTCTAGCCACCAAGAGGCTTCTAAGTTTCCTGGGGAAGTCACTCCAGCCTTGCCAAAAGGGTTGTTAAATTGGGGTGGAAATTAGCTAAGAAATCAGGGCTCCCTAATCAAAATTAACTAGAAAAGTACAGTAGAGAATTTAGCACACATCCTGAGTGAAAAGATGAAGGGAGCAAAGATAGCCTCTCTGCTCTGCATTATTAGGAACTGTGAAATATTGCTTTTTTTTTTTTAAGGGCCATTTGCTAGGAGCTTTCTCTCACCCCTTCCTCATCTCACTCACATCACCCAGATGCCTTTTGCCATTAGATCTTCCTTTACCCATGTCTCACATGAAGACCTAGCCCTTTTCCATGCCAAGACTAACTCCTCTGCCTGCACAGGTGATCCCCTTCCATTCCATTTTCTCCAGCATATTCCTCACTCTTATCAGCCCTTTTCTCTTATTTTCAACCTTTTTTCGTCTACTGACTACTTCTTTGCTGCCTGAAAACATTCTCATATCTCCTCATCTTCAAAAAACCCTCACTTGATTCATCCATCCCTGACAACCATCAAACAATATCCCTCTCCCCATTTGTGGCTAAATTCCTTGAGAAGACCATCTACAATAGGTGCCTCCTCTTTCCTTCCTCTTACCTTTTTTCTTAGCTCTCTACATTATGGCTTTCAATCTCATTATTTAACCAAGCTACTCTCTCCAAAGTTACTAATGATCTTTTAACTAAACAAATCTAATGTCCTTTTCTCAGTATTCAATTATCTTGACTTTTCTACAGCCTTTGATATTACCAGTCACCCTCTTTTCTTTAATACTCTTTTCTCTCTGGGTTTTTGTGACACTGTTTTCTTCTGGTTCTCCTTCTACCTATCTGATCACTCCTCATCCTCCTTTGTTGGATTTTCACACAGGTCAGACCTGCCAACTGTGGTGTCCCACAGAAATCTTCTTTTCCCTCTGTATCGTTTTGCTTGGTGATCTCAGAAACTCCCACTGATTCAATTAAGAAAGACCTGAGTTCAGGTTTGGTCTCACACATTCCTAGGTGTGTAACCTTGGGCAACTCACTTAATCCTGTTTACCTCAGTTTTCTTATCTCTAAAATGAGCTGGAGAAGGAAATGGCAAACTACTCCACTATCTTTGCCAAGAAAACCCCATGAAGAGTTAGACATGACTGAAAGACTACTGAATAACAGCAACCTCTTAGTCCCCTCTCCCTTTTATTCTTCCTTCTCCCTTCTCTTCTTTCCCTTCTATTTTCCCATTTAGTGAAATATATTTCTGTACAGTGTTATCTGCTCCCTGTACCTCTACCTCCTTGTTAATATAGATTTCTACTTTCATACCATGATGATATGAAATAACGTTTCCTAATTTTCATCTTTGTCACAGTTTCCCCATCATAGTTCTATGCCTCTTTTCTTTTCCCACTGTCATTTATTCTTTTAAGATAATCAGAACATAACAAAATTTCTGCTAGTTCTTCTGTCTAACTAGACTTCTTCTGTGGCCCTTGATAATGAAAAGGTTCAGAGGGGACCCATGTATAATCTTTCCTTATTAGAAAATAAACAGTTTGTCTTTGGTTTATTCCCTTATGATTGTTTGTTCATGTTTTAACTGTTTTATGCTTTCAACTCCTATATTTGCACTTCATAGTTTCTATGCAGCTCTGGTCTTTTAATCATAAATGCTTAGAAGTCCTTTATGTCATTAAAGGGTCCATTTTTTCCCTTTGTAGGATTATATTCAGTTTTGCTGAATAAGTTATAAGTTTGCTTGTAAGCCTATATCCATTGCTTTCTGGAACATCATATTCCAATATCCCCAGTCTTTTGTAGTGGTGACTTTTAAATTGTAGGTAATTATGACTATACTTGAATCTCTGGTTCTTGAATTATTTCTTTCTGGTTGCTTGCAGTATTTTTTTTTTCTTTGACCTGGAAACTCTGGATTTTGGTAATAATGTTCCTGGAAGCTTTCATTTGGGTTTCTTTCAGTAGGTAACTTTATTTTTTTACTTTGCACTCTGACTTTAAGAGATCTACATAGTTTCTTTTATGATTTCTTTAAATATGTTATGTAGACACCCCCTCCCCTTGCCTCTAATATTTGGTTATAGCTTTCAGGTAGTACAGTGATTATTAAATTGTCTTTCCTCTATCTTTCCTCTATTTTTCAGGTCATTTTTTCCTATGAGATACTTTATATTTTCTTCTATTTTTTAAACCTTTTAGCTTTGTTTTAATATTTCTTATCGTCTGGTAGAGTCATGAGCTTCTATTTGGTCCATTCTAATTTTCAGCATATTTTTTGCTTGGACAAGTTTGTTGTACCTTTTGTGCCAATTCCTTTTCCAACTCTTTCTTCTAAAGCTTAATTTTTCCTTTAGCATTCTCATTAATAAAAATAATGAAATAAAACATTTAAAACTATTTTTTCCTCTTCATTTCTTCCTGGAATTCTAATTGAACCTGTGCCCAAGTTGTGTTGTTCTTTGAGAATTTACTTGTAGATATTTTGTAGTCGTTCTTTTCTTCTGAGTTTGTCTTGAGTGTTGCTGCCAATATTGGCTTTTAATGGTAAGAGTCTTTTTTTTTCTTTGTTTGGTTTTTGCTCATTCTTTCAAACTACTTCCTGACTTTGAACTTTATGTTAGGATTGGGCTCTGTGCACTTTATGAGGAAATGTTTGGGTTGGTTCTACTGCTGCTTTTGTGGAGAGTGTTGAATGCTGTATTATTCCAGGCTCTCAGAAAAAGCCCAGGTTTGGCATCTGTAAGCTTTTAGTGATCCCAAGGTTATCCAATTTATGATAAACTTTGATTGCTGCCCCTTGTGGTCTGAGCTCTTCATGTACCCAGCCTGAGTTTCAGACTGTACAGCATGCCTTTAAGCTTGCCCAGTTTAGAGTTCCAGTAGACTGCTGATAGACTCAGTCACTATCAGTCAGTTGAAAAGCTCTTTTGGTTCAGGATAACAGGACTGTAGTCTTCTCTATATACTGTGATCTTGCCCTGCTTATTTCTGAAACCTTTCGACCGGACAAGAAGCTGGAACTGAGGCCCCTCTCTGCTCCTGGGGTCAAAGCTACAGAGCTGCCTCATGCTTCCGAAGCAGGCTTGGTATACAGTCTATATCAAGGACCATTTCTTACCTTGGGCCTATGTGCAGGTTCCCTCCTCAGTCTGCCTTGGTTCTATGACCTAGAATTGGTAATAAATGACAGAGCTGCCAGTTGGCACATCTTCCTCTCCCCTATAGAGGTTTAGGCCCTTCTTTCATGGATATGGAATCTCTTCTTGCCCTGGTACCTTGTTCTGTGCTGAAAAGCTCTGAGTGACTTGTGGCATGCCATTGACCAGACCCCATTCCCAGTGTTTTCCGACTTTTCTGTCTGTCTCCCTTTGTTGAACTGGGTTGGAAACATGGCTCCCTATGATTTTATCTCAGTTTTTCCAGTCAAGATTTTGTCTGGTCTATTTTCTATATCTGTTTGAAAATGTAGAGATAGGGAGAATGGTGTAGAGCTTGCTATACAGTTTCCTGTTACTCATTCATCTTCGCTTTGTCTACTACATCTTACTATTCACTCCAGTTGATTCACATGAATACAAATAACATCAAAATGAACTTGAAAGCGATTGCTGAAGATTATGAAGTCTTGGGCAAAATAACCTGATGATCAATAGGAATATATGTGATGTTTTTTTCTCACTGCTGTCCATTTAAGGCAGGAGAAAGGAAGAAAAAACAACAACAACAATTCATTTGGGAATAAGGTAGTTTCTGAGAATGACATTTGGTTTTGTTGACTACTGCTTAATTTTTTTTTCCTTTTTGGAGGGGTAAGGGAGAACAATTGGGGTTAAGTAACTTGCCCAAGGTCACATGGCTAGTTTTGTGTTAAGTGTCTGAGGCTGGATTTGAATGCAGATCCTCCTGACTCTAGGGCTGGTGCTCTATTCATTCACTGCACCACATATCCGCCCCTGCCTACTACTTAAATTATGGAGATAACAGAATCCTGGCCAGGAATTGAGTTCAACTAACAAAAATTGATCAGAGTATATTGCTGAAATAATGAAAAAAAAAAGGAATAATATCTCCAGACTTTAAATTAAAGCATAAACCAGTCAGTAATCATCAAAACTGATTGGTAGTAGCTAAAAATTGGAAAAGTAGATCAGAGGAAGACTGAATAAGGAGAGTCAGAAATAGTTGATTCAGTGACCCAGTGTTCAGTTAACCTGGAAAAGTGAATTACTTGGAGGTAAACTACTTATTTAACAGGAAATACTGGGAAAACTGGAAAGCAATTTGGTGAAAATTAGGTTTCTGCTTATACTACATTTAACAAAATAGCCCTGTAAGCCAATGTGATGTTTGTTTTGTTTGACAATCTGTATTTGTTGTATGGGTTTTAATTTTTCTTTTATATTAAGGGAAAAAAGGAAACTAGGGATAGGGTAGCTTCTCTCCCAAAAAAAGACAGAAAAGAGGGCTATGAAAGCATTTGAATGTACAAAGCATAGTATAAGGAAGGCTAGAGAGAATCACAGAAAAGCAACATATTTTAAAATTTTAATATGCTAAATTTCTTAGATATTCAAAAAGAAAAATAAGGTATATATAATAGATTTACATATTCATATACAACTCTCTTTTCTGTTCTGTATATTGAAATGCTTACTTTATTTGGTGTTTGTTAAGGTCAGAAAAAAAAATTTCTTCCCCCAAAACAGATATATAACATGAATATTAAAGGATGTGCCATAAAAAAAAAAATAATTAGCAAAGAATGGGATCCAATACCTTTCAGATCTAGGTCAAGATGATAAATTCTTAGCCAAAAAAGCAATAGAGATGATTTTGAAAGACGAAATAATTTCAGTGATCTGAAGTTGAAAAACTTTTACACAAACAAAATGAATACAATTAGGATAGGAAGAAAAAGTGCCAAACTGAGGGTGGGAGAACTTTGTATCAAATATCCCTGATAAGTGTCTGATATCCAAGCTGTATAGCCAACTGACTTTAAATCCGTGTTGTCTCAAAATTCGTGTTTGTGTTAAATTGCACTAATATTTTGGGGATACCCTGCATTTAAGACCAAAAGTCAGTGTTTGGCATTCAAAGATCTTAACCTAGCCTCCTTTTGCTTTTCGAGTCTTCTTACACCTTACTCTGTGCCACAGAGCATTTGATCTAGTGACACTGGCCTCCTGGTTGTTCCATGAACAAGACATTCCTCCTCTTGTCTCTGGTGTGAGTCCCCTGGCTAATCTCCAAGCCTGAAATGCTTTATCTCCTCAACTCAAATTGACTTCCTTGGTTTCTTTAAGTGCCAACTACAATCCTGTCTTCTACAGGAAGTCTTTCCCAAACCTTCTTAATTCTAGTGCCTTCCTTCTGTTAATTATTTCCTATTTATCCTGTATATAGCTTGTTTCGATATATTGTGTGCCTGTTGTTGTATAGGCACTTAATAAATGTTTATTGATTAATTGATTCCTTAAAGCTTCAGAGTATATAAATAAACAATTCTCAAAAGATGAATTTTAATCTATTAATCACTAAAATTAAGACAAATACAAATTAGACTGATCTTCACATTCAGCAAATTGTCAAAGATAACAAGATATTTATTCAGTGATAGAGAGGTTGAAAGAAGACAGGAATGTAGATACAGTGTGAGTATATATAATGGAGGTCTTTTGACTAAGAAGGTAAAAAGACTTGGGGGATAATGGTCTCATATATTCCAAAATACTCATGGCACTTTTTGTGGTAGGAAAAAATGGTAAGTAAATTAGGTGCCCATCAAATGGAGAATGGCTAAACAAATTGTGCTACATTAACATAAGGGAATAGTATTAAAAATTACAAAGACATCAGAGAAACACTGTGGAAACCAAAGAGAACCACTGGAGTTTATTGAGAAGGGGGGTGACATGGTCAGAACTACACTTTAGGAAAATCACTCTAGTAGCTGAATGGAGGATGGATTAGAGTGGGGAGAGACTTGAGGCAGGCAGACCCACCAGCAGGCAATTATAATAGTCTGTGTCTGTGTCTAAGCCTATCTGTATTATATTATCAATCAACAATTGTAGTATATATTTATCTATATATCTAACTATAGATATAAAATTCATACACACATATATTTCTATTATATATGTATATATGTATGCATGTGTATATATGTGTGTGTATGTATAAATAGGCATAATTTGATGTTTCAGTGGAAGTTTTAGATGGAGCTTTGTTCTAGGAGAGAATTGTTTATTACCAACAATGATGCCTGCATGAAAATGGGCACAGGCTGAACCCAGAAGTGTGGGATGATGGACATGAGCCAGGAGGGATCTGTCATAGCAGTTTCTTAGTAACATAGAATTGTTTACATAAAGTATATGCATTTTGACAAAAAATAAAAGTAAAATAACAGCTCTATGAATATTTTGGAAAAAAAGAATTGGAAAAACTTGAACTTTTTTTTTTTTGCTTTTTGGAGGGCAGTTGGGGTTAAGTAACTTGCCCAAGGTTACACGGCTAGGTTTTTTTTGTTTGTTTGTTTGTTTGTGTGTGTTAAGTGGCTGAGGCCGGAACCGAACTCAGGTCCTTCTGGCTCCAGGGCCGGCACTCTACTCACTGCGCCACCTAGCCGCCCAAAACTTGAACTTTTTGATTAATTGTTGCATTATTTTGGTAAAGAGGTCCAGGAAGTGAAGAATGAGCTATAATATGGGTTAATTAGGTTGTGACCTCTATATTATAAGAGTTTGTAATCTTAGAAAAAAAGTTAAAAGGATCTGTATACTCTGTGTGTGTGTGTGTGTGTGTGTGTGTGTGTAAGTTTAGCAGTGTCAATATGTGGGCATATGTATACTGAATATTTGCTATCTGATATAATATTAAGGGGAAAAGAACAATCATTTAACAAAAATATCATAGCAGAAAGCTGTGTCTAGTGGGCAGAAGTAAAGAGAATATTAATAACTTTATCATTATTAGAATTAATGTAGTAAATTGCATTTCCAGGAAGCTGATAGACAAAAGAAGTTCTTGACTAGAACTTTACAACTGAAGAGTAAACCTACATCCTTGTTTCACAAAGCTTGTTTATCCTCTAATTACATTCATTTTGCAAGAAAGAGATACTCCATAAATTGAATCTTTTACCTATAATAAGTTCAGACACTACTTAACTCTTGTTTAGGCCATGGAATGACTATACGTGGAAATCAAAACAGCAAAATCTGTTCTATTAAGTTAGCTATAAATGGTCTTGAAAATGAAATTTTTATTAGGTTTAAAAATATCATACTAGAGATTAAAAAGAAATTTTAAAAGTATATCCCCTTTATTCAAAGGAGTTATAAAATTCATAAATAATCACTAAACTTTTACGAAGAAAATTAATTGAAAAGTTTTAAAATTATAGCTTCTGTTTTATCTTAAAGCAAAAATAAAAACTTTTAAGATTGAGATTCATTTAAACCAAATTGGTGTAACATAAATAACATAAATTCTCAAGATATTTATTAACAAACTATTGCAGAATTCTTAGATATCACAAAGTTTTTTAGTCAAAAAAGATATAATAATTGACTCTTTATATTGGCAGCAATTAAGACGCTGATCAAAGTACTTATAAAAGCTATTGGTATTAGAATCCTTCTAAACAATGGGAATATTATAAAGTGAGCCTAAGTAGTTTATATAAATTTCTCTATATATTCTAATTCTTGATAAAAAATATTAGATTTCCCATAAAGCTAACACAAAAGAGTTTGTATCTTTTACTGACTAATTATTCTGATCATAGAAATTTTGCTATAGAAAGAAAAAATAAGAATATGTGAATTAAATATAGTCTTAATTTTTTTTTATTTTAAGTGGAAATTTTTCACCAATCACAACTCATATCCAATTACATGTTAATTTTATTCCCATGGAGCTGTAATAAACAATAAAGATTTACTAGGTTTCTCCTACATAAAGAATTTCACTTAATGTTTTTCTTTCTTAAATTTAAACTTGTACTGGTGTAAAAGCCAACTGTTACAAATCCTTTTAATATTTTGCAACTTTCTTTGCAAGTTAGATTCATTATTTGGGAACTACATAACTAAAACAAGTTCCTTTTTCAGGCTGAATGACCTTGACTCTAGAGATAGTTTCTTTGGCAGTTTTACAAAATAAGAATATTGAGATGTACTTTAGGAAGAAGTTGGGAGTGATGCCCCTGCTTCATCAAATCTCATACATGCAGGAGGAGTGGTCTGAATGAGTAGAATTAATCCAAATAAAATTTTCACTAGTTTCTTCTTTTCCACATACAGTATTCAATTAGCAATTTTAGGTTTTAGCATTTAAACAATAAAATAACTTAGGCAATAATTTCCATAAGTGATAACTAAATTGTTTTAGTTGTAACCTCCTCTTTAACTATAAGTAAAGATGTAAATACCTGGTTTCCTATATAGCATATGTAAACATTATAAGATGTTAAGTGACATAACTGTTTTTACACAAATTTTTCCTCTATCTTTTAGTTTCAGCACAATTCAAATTAAAAATTTGCTTTAACACTATTCTTGCCTTACAATGATCCCTCAATTTTTAAATGAAAGAATTTTACTACAGTTTAAAAAGACCACAACAACACAACAACATCATGACATTAATTATATTTTCAAATCATCACTTGGAAAAATTATTGATAGAAAATTGGGCTTATCTAGTGCAGAGGTTTTTTCTCCTCTCCTCAGGGCTGAAGAGCTTGATTGTGTATTTAGGGGTTTTGAATGGAGAGGTTCATCTGTTTGCTTAAAGGTGTGGGCTTCAGTGCCCCAGGGCTGTTTCTAGTGGGGTCCTTGATAAATTATTGATGCCTGCATCAAAATGGACACAGTTGTTGAAATTATCAATAATAGTAGAATAATAGTAGGGCAGTGAATCTAGTAACAAGAAGTCTGATAAGGAGTCTGACAAACCTTTCCCCCTTCTTTTTAAGAAATCAGAAAAAAAATCTTTTTAATTAGTTAGAAAAAGCAAATGAAGATTACCACACAATTACTACAACAATTACTACAACAAATCTCTACCAGTTATACATTGAGTAAGAGCATAATTAATGCATAATATTCCATACAAAAGAATCATATATAGATGGGTATATCCATAATTACATGTTGTTTTTTTGTTTGTTTGTTTGTTTTTAAGCAATTGGGGTTAAGTAACTTGCCCAAGGTTACACGGCTAGTCATTATTTATGTGTGGGTGCTCATTTTCTGAGGCCGGATTTGATGCCGAGGCCAGCGCTCTTACTTACTGCGCCACCTACCCGCCCCTTTTAGGGCAATTGGGGTTAAGTAACTTGCTCAAGGTTACACGGCTAGTCATTATTTATGTGTGGGTGCTCATTTTCTGAGGCCGGATCTGATCTCGGGTCATCCAAACTCCGAGGCCGGCGCTCTTACTCACTGCTCCACCTAGTCGCCCCTTTAGGGCAATTGGGGTTAAGTAACTTGCCCAAGGTTACACGGCTAGGTTTTTGTTTGTGTGGATTAAGTGTAGGAGGCCGGCTCCGAACTCAGGTCCTTCTGACTCCAGGACGGAGCGCTCTATTCACTGCGCCACCTAGCCACCCCTACATGTTTTTTTTAAAGCCAAGCTAACATTCTTTGCCAATTTAGTCACAAATTGAGCAGTGATTTTGCTGTTTTGATTTCGATGTATAGTCATTCCATGGCCTAAGCACGAGTTAAGTAGTATCTGAACTTATTATCGGTAAAAGATCTAATTTCTGAAGTATCTCTTTCTTCCAATATGGATATAATCAGAGGATAATGCATATACTCTAGGTAAACAATTCCAATGTTACTAAAGAACAAGCTAGACAGATTATTAAAAACTGCCCTCAATGTGTTATATATATTAATCCTCCAGCTTCCCTTTATACAGGGAAAGTAGTATAAAATGTAATTAACCATATGTTATAGTCTTTTGCTTCAATGGGCATTCCAAAACAATTGAAAACTGATAATGCCCCCACCTACACTAGCAAATTATTCCACTCTTTCTGTGATGACTTTCAAATATCAATTATAGGTATAACCCTTATAATCTTGACAAACAGAATAAAGATATTAAAACCCATTTACAAATATTAATATAAAATAAAAAGGGACTTGGTCCAATTCATTATAAAGGCAATTAGCTACTGCTTTATACCCCCCCCCCATTTTTTTTATACATTGCTAATAATGAGTATATATCAGCAGTAAAATAATATGAAAAGGTGCTTACTTCCCAAATGAAGGTCATCCAAACACAGATATGGGAAGGGCCTGCTCCTTAACTAATGGGGGGGGGGGGGCTCGGGAAGCAAGACTATGTTTATGTTTTCCAGAAGCTGTGGAACAACAAGTGTGAGGGTGAAAGAAATGTCAGGGCGTATACTCCAGCTCACCCAGAAGATGAAAAGAGCTCTGGCAGCAGCAGAAGAAATCACGGAGACAGAACATGGGAATAAAGAGGAAGAGGTCTCCTAATGCAGCCACTCCACAAAAACGCTATGCCCACATGGGGGCAAACTGAACATTTATTATATCAAGCCAAAGAACTGAAACCTGTTACTCCAGGATTTGTGTTTCTTGCTATGATCACAAACTGAACTGGTTACATCCTGATTTAAGTCCTGAGACACATACCCTTACCACGTCAATTGTTTCATATATAATCTATAACTACATGTATTTGACTCCCTCAAGTCTTCTTTACTTCTACTAATGTGAATCATTTACAGATGATATAAGTCAATACTACATTTTATTGGAATATAACCTGCTTATAGAACCTCCCTCTTTTGGTTTCAGACTTGGGGGAACCTGCACTTTTAGTAATATCTGATTCTCTAGCTACAAAAAGGACTTCTAATCACGGGACTAATTGCCATAGGCTCCCTCTCAATATCAACAACTGTGTCTTCTATTTATTTACTAAGTGAAATACCAACTGCTCAATTTGTGACTGAAGTGGCAAAGAATGTTAGCTTGGCTTTAAAAAACATGTAATTATGGATATATCTATCTATATATGACTCTTTTGTATGGAATATTATGCATTAATTATGCTCTTACTCAATGTGTAACTGGTAGAGATTTGTTGTAGTAATTGTTGAACAATCTTCATTTGCTTTTTTCCAACTAATTAAATTTTTTTCTCTGATTTCTTAAAAAGAAGGGGGAAAGGTTTGTCAGACTTCTTATTACTTGATTCATTGCCCTACTACTACTATAATTTCAACCACTGTGCCCATTTTTTTTTTCGCTTTTTGGAGGGCAATTGGGGTTAAGTAACTTGCCCAAGGTCATATGGCTAGGTTGTTTTGTGTGTGTTAAGTGTCTGAGGCCGAATCCAAACTCAGGTCCTTTTGACTCCAGGGCCAGTGCTCTACTCACTGTGCCACCAAGCCGCCCCTACTGTGCCCATTTTGATGCAGGCATCACAACAAGGGCTGATTTGTAGAGAAGAGCTAACAGATTAAGGCAGGATAGGAAAACTGACCACTTCCTACTTTCTCCTGTATCACAAAAATGCTGACTTTATTATGTCATTTGAAATATGAGTTCCTGGGACAAGATAGATCCATATTCTTTGGGTATACACCATGCCCCTCCCTCCTGCCCAGTCAGGTATAAATGATTGCTGCATTATTGACCATTTCAGAATTTGCATAACTCGATTTCTTTCCTTTCCCCTAAAGTTAACATTTAAAGGTTAACTATAATTATCAATTGTAATTGTTGTGAGAATGAGCATATTATTTGGTAATTTTATAGCAGATTTTAAATGGCCTACCAAATTTCAGTGCTTCTAATTTTCTTTTTCTTAAAGTTGTCAGTTGCCACTCAATTTGTTCTAAATAGATACTATCCATAGCCTTCCTTTTTCCTATAATATAATTTGTAAACATTCGCTATAACTAAGGCTGCATATTCCCCTGATATATAAACTTTTTTGCCCATATTTAAGCTTTCTCTGTCTTGGAGTTAGGGTATACTAAGGTAGCATCTCATTTGCTTTTCAGACCTAAAGACCAAGTTAGTCTTATTCTACCCTTTCCTGATAATCTAAACTATGGGTGATCTTTGGCAGTTCCTCAACCCTGATGATTCTCAGTTTTTCTGTTTTAGGGTGTCTCTTGTTCTATGTTTCTCTGATCATAGATCTTACTGTTTCTATGTCTTGGCAAGGATTAAAAAAAAACAAAAGCAAAAACAAGCCCAAACAACTGTTTAAAATTTTATTGGGGGATTGTTGGGTAGTGCAGTGGGTAGAGCACCAGCCCTAAAGTCAGGAGTACCTTAGTTCAAATCCGGCCTCAGACACTTGACACTTACTTCTGTGTGACCCAGAGCAAATTATTTAACCCTGATTGCCAATAAAGAAACAAATAATCGTACTCTGTGTTTCCTGCATGGGATTCCTGAACATTAGATTTTGAGATAATCATGCCGATTGTAGAAATTCATTTCACTGCTTACATAGATTTGGACTTGAGTTTTATTGATCTCATCATATAAATGTTCCCAGCCCATCAGAAAAAATGCCATTTCCCTTTTGAGTCCAAAGCCCTATCACTATTTTTTTCTCCCTCTTTTTAATAGCAGCAGCACTGCTCTTAGAGGACCAAAATAACTGTATCATGACAGCACAGTGGCCTCAGAAAGCAAATCTTATTGGATAGGAATTGAACTCATTAACAATTCTTTTCAGGTCCTGCTGGTCTAGGCAGACATTTTGGTAGACATGAAGGCAGGAGCCCAAGATGATTACAGTGCCTTGATACTGTAGGAAAGCAGTCTACCTGACCTCAAACGGCAGTCTCAGAATTGGCCTTCAGAGCTCCATTCAGTTGCTGTAGTGTGAACTTAAACACTGCAATTAAGACTAGGTCGGACATTCAATTATCCCATTTAACTTTTCTAGTGCCATTGTAGCCCTGGAGTGATGGAATTCATATCAGGAGGCATGCTGAGACTAAAGATGGCAAGCCAGAGCAAGACGACTCTCTTTCCTCTTATGATACAGAGCTGTCACTGTGCATTTAGCCTCTCAGAAACAGGATTTTAATGAGTTATTTCCCAGACTGTCTCTGTGCTGTTCTCATTCTTTCCCCCCTAAGTGGGAGAAAACATAATCCTTTGTTTATCAGGGCTCCAAGAGACTAAAGAGTAAAAAATTTCAACCCATAAATGCAGATTGCATTTATGAAATATATATATATATATATGTATATGTATTTATTTATACAGATCCAATTGACCCAAATTACTAATGGTAGTCCTTTACATCAAAAACCTGTTATGAATAACAGTTATTTTCTCATCTGTGTAATACTACATGAATAGCCCACAGTCTTCTACATCTCTCTATGGTCCCTACAGCAGTTCAGCCAGTCCGTCCCACGCTGCAGCCCCTGGAAATGAGAGATTCTGCATCACTATGCACCAGTGATGAGGTACAGGCTCTGAGAACCCCCTTGAACTCTGATTGAATCTTCCCACTAGATGAGGCATTTGCATGAGGCCATAAGTCTTTCAATGTGGCTCTGCCCAAACCTTTGTTACTAGCTAGGTCCTCCTTTATCCAGCTAGCCCCCACCCTTGATCCTCAACTGTTATGCACTTGAACTGGCCTAGCCCACCATGGTCTGTCATCTCCAGGTAGCCTCCAGCAACTTCACTCATTTACTGGAATCTGACCTCATCTGACTCCTCCTGAAGACCCTCCCCAAACTCCTCCCTAGACCACCCCTAGATTCCTCCCACAACCTTTCTGTATATAAGATCCCATCTTACCTCTAAGTGTGTAAGAGCACCATAGAATTTTCTAGCACATCCTGAAAGACTCAGGAGAGAGATGCGACATCCAGAGAAATAACTAAAAGAACTGAGCTTGAATCCTGATGGAAGCAAACTATTTGATCTTTTTCTTTTCATTGTTTGGTTTTACTTCTTCTTTACCATTTTTCATCCCACCTAGTACAATACGCCTTTGTAATTGGACTAATGTCTAATATGAAAGTATTTGCAGATCCTATACCGGACTATATGCTGTTGTGGGGGGTGGGGGGAGGGAGGGAAAGGAAATTTGAAAATCAAGGAACTATGGAATTGAATCTTGTTAACTAAAACTGAACTAATAAATTAATAAAGAAAAGAAAAGAAAAAAAAGAATTTTCTAGCACAGACTTGTTCTGTGTCAGATGATTCTGGCCCACTTACCCAATGCAAGCATCATAGATACCGAGGCTCCTTAAGAGTCTACCCAATATGGTGAACTTTTAATAAACTTTGCTTTTCTTTGGCTGAGAGAAGGCTTGAGTCAAATTCATTCAGCAGGACCCGACATGTTGGTGTTTTGGGGTCTCAAGCACCTCTAAACCCTATACGTTTTCATTTGTATGATGGCCCTCTACATCAGGGTCACTTCAAAGGTTAGCTCAGGCTCTATCCACTGGGAGCAGTATGGATCTGCTCTCCTTTCTGGTAGAGGAAACCAGCCAGGCTCTCACTTAAATGTATGCTGAGGAGTGAGGTTGAGAAGGGTAATATGTCCAAAGACACTCATGGTCAAATTGAGCAACCAATTTAAGACCAACAAAGCCTGCAAGTTTTTCTATTTTACCCAAGTTACTTAGGCTGATAGTACTGTGGACTCTGGGAGTCACTCACTAGCTCTGCTCTCTGAGGCTGGCACCTTATTGACTTCTGTTATTTCTTGGTTTCTTTATTTATGTGTGGGTGCTCATTTTCTGAGCCCGGGTCCTCCCAACTCCAGGGCTGGCGCTCTTACTGCGCCACCTAGCCGCCCCTTTAGGGCAGTTGGGGTTAAGTAACTTGCCCAAGGTTACATGGCTAGGTTTTTGTTTGTGTGGATTAAGTGTTGGAGGCCGGCTCCTAACTCAGGTCCTTCTGACTCCAGGGCTGGCACTCTATTCACTGCGCCACCTAGCCGCCCCTTATTTGTTAAATTCTTTTTGATTCTTTAGCAAATAATTTTCTTCCTCTCTAGACATTAATTCCGTCAGGTATAAGATCAAGGGGTAGGACTAAAGAGTCCCCACCCTAAAATTCTCCCACCCCTAAGATTCCATGAATGTATGACGTTTTTATTTTCCCTCCACCTTTTCTAGAATAACAAAAAATTAACTGAGGTCTTTGCTATCTCTTGTAGATTTCCTAGAAATCTGCTAGTCATTTGATAATTGTTTTTTGGATTTGCCTAATGTGTGGAGTCAAATAGGTAAAAATCCAGTAAAGGGATTTAGAATAGATTTGAATGCTAATGCATAGGGTGGTGCAGTGGAAAGAGCACCCAGTCTGAAATCAAGAAGACTCATTTTCCTGAGTTCAGATATGACCTAAGACACTCACTAGCTCTCATAAAGTTACTTTGAGCCCAGTTCCTCATTTGTAAAATGGGGACACACTAGAGAAGGAAATGACAAACCACTTCAGTACCTGGCAAGAAAGCTCCATGGACAAAAATTCATGGGGTTACAAGTTGGACTGAACAAAAACAAAAAGCATGTGATGGCTATAACTTTAATATGCGTAAAGTAAAAAGGGGTAAAATGGGAAAAAAAAAACCCAACCTATTCTAATCACATTGAGATACCTTCCACTTTCTCTTTCTGCCATTCTTCCTCTTTGTTCTCTCTATATTCTTTATGGACTAGAAAGTGTTCTACTGCATACCCAAATCTGTAGGAGGCTGGAAGAGGGAGGGAAGACAGATTTTTATTCAAGGATAAAGGATTGGAAGGATAGTCAATGCTCATTAACTCAGTAGTTGACAAAATTCATAGTACAGTTATCACTATTTATACCTCCCTCCCCTCAATCTGGAAAATCCCTGTAAGATTTTTTGGCTCTCTCTTTATATCAGAGAAGAAGTCTGAATTTTTTTTTCTTTTATGGGGTGTTGATGTTATACAATACTGTACATGCATTTTATGCATTTCTGAGTTTCTAAACTTTTTCTGTGTTTTCTGCTGGGCTTGGTGTGTCTTCTGTGGTTTCTGCAAAACTCCCCCAAAGTTTCCATTTAATTTATGTTGACTCAATGTTGTTGACGTATGTTGACATATTAAAATAGCCCTAGGGCAAGTTGTGATGTGGAAGGTATTACTATAGTTTAAAACCTCAGTAGACTACAAATAGAGACTACTGATTTTTCCCTGACAGCCATTATCTTCTGTCTGTCTTTGGCACTGGACACCACCTTGGTGGTCCTTGTCTCTTGATGCCTGGTCGTGATTGTCTTGGACACTGGAAGTCCCAATGAGAGGAATAGAGGCTGTAAAATACAAATAGGTTCCCTTTGATCCTATTTTCTTTGTCTTAAGGAGTTTAATGTGACCTCAGATTATCCTTAATTCTAATATAAGGCCTTTGAAAATATTACAGAGATGAATAAAATAGGTAAAATTCTATATGCTAAAGGAAAAATGGAGGTTAAATAGAAGAAATGATAGCTACTAAATGTTATAAATGGACAAGAGAAACAAGCAATGTGTACTCCATGTATTAGTGGCATCTTTGAAAGTCACCCTGATATTATTGATTAATGTTTTTTTTTTCTTTTTGGAAGGTAATTGGGGTCAAATGACTTGTCCAAGGTCACACAGCCTAATTTTTTGTGTTGTGTCTGAGGCTGGATTTGAACTCAGGTCCTCCTGACTCCAGGGCCAGTGCTCTGTTCAGTGTGCCACCTAGCCACCCATTATTGATGAATTTAGATAAGAGTTATCATCTTTGATACTTTAGTGACTCTATGATCTCATTAATTTGGGAATTTCCTCTAAAGGTATAGATCCAAACCCATCCATGCCGGTACAACTCTTGGTCATGTCCTCCCATAAGTCTGTCTTAAGGAGTTTCCTCAGGGGTGTGTTGGTAAATGCTCACATTGGAAATTTAACATTCAGCTCTCTTGAGACTATGAACTGTTTCAAGCATACCCAGGTGGGTTCTCTCATATACTTGAAGGCTTCTTTTACTTATCTTGAAATTATGTGATTCTTAGGGAATTTACTCCTACCCACATTGAGATAGTCATCACTTTTTATTTCTCCCATTCTTCTTTGTTTTCTCCAAGATATTCTTTATGGACCCAGGAATGTTCCAGTAAACTCTCAAGAGTAACATAAGAATGGGAACAGAAGGAATAGATTGTCTGTTGATTTTTGTCTTCCTGTCACTATGTGAGTAGCCTTTCTTTTTTCCCTTCTGGATACACATTTTTCTGATGATGCCCTTATTTTGCTTCTCCCATGAATTTACTTGTTTATAATATAATATATCCCATTCATGTCTCGTATATGCATCTTAATTGCCCTTTGGGGATCTTCAACTTGGAATCTTTGAGGACTATGGTATTTCATGATTGACAGTCTTACAAAATTACTAGAAAAAGATATTGATGTTAAAAAAGGTGAGCCTTTGTTTTAGGGACAACTTAAAACAATCCTGTTTTCATTCTTCCTAATTTAATTCTGAGACCTTTTATAGTGTCTGTCTAAGATATGTGTACTAATCAATTAGCTTTATGGATTGTCTATCCATAGTTTGAGCAAAGGGCGAATGTCTATTCATCCACTTGGTTTTTCCTGTATAGATAATTAGGGTCAATTCAAAATGGAAATAAAATGAAAGCAGTTTTAACAGTAAATATCTAAATGCCTTCAAATATGTATCTCCTCTAGATCTTTGTATATATTTGATGTAAAATGGACCTGTTCTTTCCATCATTGTTTTCTTCAGTGGCATTTTCACTTCTTCTTGCAGCATCTCTGACTGTAGAGTCCATGGTAACTCTACTGTGTTTGATGGTATAAAGAAACTGTTACCAAAGTCTTTTTTGTTTTTCATCTGTTTGTTGTATTTCTTTTAGTTTCATCCTTAAATACTCTTGGGATATTTTGTTTAGTTGAGTCTTTTGCCAAACTTTCTTTTCACTTATATTTGCCCTTTACTGCTTCTCATTGCTTTATGAGGCATATCCTGTTTTATGAAGAGGTATGTAGCAGTAAGCACCCCAACATCACCAGGGTGGCTGCCAATACAGGTTCTTAGATCTGCTTTTGTAAAGGAAAGCAACTCAAAATGGGTTAACAAGCTTACTTTAATCAAACAAACATATATTACTTAGTTCAGGGGGGAAAGGTCAGCACCCCAAACTTCAGAGTATACAGACAGATCAAACAGACAGGCTTCCAAACTGTCCAACCGTTATCAATATCAAAATCACAGTTACCAGAGAGGGAAGCATCAACATCTGGGTTTTCAAAGCCGGGGGGCTCTCAACAACGGCTTCCCAGAGTCTCATCTGGTCAAATCAGACAACACTTCTCAAAGTGAGCCTCAAAGCAAAGCCTCAAATCAGGGTTTATATAGTCTTCTCCTGGCTCACAGAATGTAACCACCCTCTTGACCCACTGCCCAATCACACAGCATCAAGGTGTGGTCATTCCTGAAAACCAAGCCTCCTACCACAGGCTCCATGTGACCACATTCAGCCTATTAGGAGGCAGAGTATATTTTCAAATTAAAGAAGATTCTCAGAGTCACTTAAACCAATCAAAGGGCCTAGGGGCAGGGAAGATCTTCAAATCTGCATTTCCATTACAAGGTATGACAGTGAATATAGGTTGTACTTGGAGGCAGGGAGATGTGGGTTCATGTCCTACCTTTGACAAATACTGGCTATATGACATGGGGCAAGTCATGCAAATCTTTTAAGACTATATGTTGTAGATCTGCATTAATAGAATTTCTTAACCAAGCATTTCCAGCTCTGATGAAAGCATAGGTTTGACTCAAATCCCTTTCCCTACCTCCACCCCCATACTGTTTATATTATTCCATTAAGAGGCATACCATAACTCTATTGTACTTCTTCTTAATATGTCATAGATAAATTTATATCCAAAGACATTTTTGCCCTTGTCTTACCATATCACTTTTGACAAGGAGATTAGTTGTCAGCTGACTGACATGGCTTAAAAGCTTTTCTGGTCTCCTTAATCATGGCAACTGATTTACACTGATTAATCTTTTTAAAATGGTTATAATCTGGTTTGTTGTTCCCCCACCTATTTCCTATTATTTGCCATCAGGATTCATTAAATAGTTCAGGTTAATTGCATATCACTTTCCCCTTCATTTTCTAGTTTGGTATTAACTTTAAGCTTTGTTCTTTGTTAGTGGTAGACAGCTGATTTGGGAATGATTCCAACATTTTAGTAATGAGTAGGTGGGCCAGTGTAGCTGCAATAGCAAAGCACCTTGAGGGAGAGACAGAAGACAGCATGTCATAGGTAATTTGAATCACTCCCACTACTTTAGCTACTATTTCCCCTAAGAGCATGACTGACAAAGGCCAGGACTCAGAACCCAATAGCTTTGGGAAGAGCAGTGTCACTAAACCTGCCAAAACTCTATTTAGCCCAGCTTATGAAGCCATCATTGAGGTAAGAAATAATTTTGGAGAAGTATCCTACCTTCATTTTCACCACCAGTAGTAGCTGATGACCAAATGCCAAACAGGTAGATGATCATAGAGGGGGCAGAACCAAGATAGTAGAGTAAAAGCAGGAATTTTCTTGAGCTCACCCTTAAACCCCTCCAAATACCTGTAAAAATGACTCTAAACAAATTCTAGAGCTGCAGAATCCACAAAATGACAAAGTGAAACACATCTCTAGCTCAAGACAGTCTGAAAGGCTGACAGGAAGGGTATATATGGGAGCAGAGTGCAGTCTGATGTCCACTGCGCCAGGTGGAGACTGGCCCTGGAAGAGGACTCAGGGGACTGAATTGCTGGCAGCTGTGGTGATTTCCAGACTTCTCAACCCACAAATGCTGAGAACAGTGTAGAAGGTCAGTGGTTGAATTTTGTGGAAAGATGAGTGAAGTCAGGCCTCAGCACAGGGACAACAGAGGTGGTGGCAGTGGCAGCAGCAGTAGCTGCTGCTTCCACTGAAGGTTGAGGATCTAGCAGTTGATACAAAAAATTAGAAGTCTGGAACAGTATACCCATCCCTACCCCTAACCCCATGGAAAGCACAATCCTTCCTTGACAGGGAGTTAGTCAAGTATTTGACTGGGAAGATGAACAAACAGCATAAAAAATAACTCAGACTATAGAATCTTACTTTGGTGACAAAGAAGATCAAAACATAGAACCAGAAGAAGATAACAAAGTCATAATTCCTATATCAAAAGCTACCAAGAAAAATATGAATTGGTCACAGGCCATGGAAGAGCTCAAAAAGGATTTTGAAAATCAAGTAAGAGAAGTAGAGGAAAAATTGGGAAGAGAAATGAGAGTGATGCAAGAAAATCATGAAAAATGTATCAATAGCTTGCTAAAGGAGACCCCCCAAAATACTGAAGAAAATAACACTTTAAAAAATAGACTCACCCAAATGGCAAAAGAAGGCCAAAAAGTCACTGAGGACAACTGCATGACACAGGATTGTCAGTCTTTGGGATCAGAGTTAGGTAGAAATATGTTCTTCCACCTCTGGATCTAATCACTGGGGATAAATCCCCTACTGTCCTACCTTAGTTAAGGTTCTGATTTTCATGTTCTGATTTGTATATGATATCCATAGCAACTGAACCCTAAACAACCCTTTCTTTTATAGGAGATGGAGATTTATAAGAGACAATGCATCTATTTTCATGACCATTTAGAAAAATTTAAGAACTAGTTCAGAATTTGCCTTAGGAATTTCACTGAGCATCCAAACAGCAGAGCAGATACACCCTCAACCTACAGTTTGAATAATTCATCTTGATTTAGCTGTGCCCAATGCAAACTGCTTCTATAATCTATTGTTTTCTCTCAATACTCATTGATTACTATACTCACTCTAATGGTCTTGACAATCATCTCTGTACTGATGACTCTCAGTTTCCATCTCCAGACCTGCCTTCTTTCCTGACTTTCAGTCCTGTATCTCTAACTGCCTGGTGAATAACTCAATTTGGATGTTTTGCTTTAACTTCAAACTCAATATGTACAAAAGCTGAACTCACTATATTCTTCCCCCATTTCATGCAACTGATTTCTCTGCCCAATTTCCCTGCTTATTTGCAATGGAAAGCAATCTTCCCTGTTAATCAGACTCAAAACCTCAGTGTCATCCTTGATTCTTCCTTCTTTTTCTCTCAAATGCAATAAATACCATTCCTTCCTTCCTTTCTCTTCTTACCACCAACATTCTAATCCAGTTCATATCACTTTACCCCTATACTATTATGTTTTTCTTACTGTCTCTTTATCTTTAGTCATATCCAGTTTCAATCCATCTTATGTATCATTGACTCATCAATATTCATAAATACGACTTTGTAAATAAATTCACTTCAATTCAACAAATATTATTAAGTACCTGTTATGTGCTAGACACTTCCTTCCTCTTTCCCCCATATCTAGTCACTTGCCAGGTTTGAGTGATCTTACATTTGTGACAGCTGTCATACCCATCCCTATTCTTCCCATTCATGAAGCCTACCCTTTATAACCTCTTGCCTAGATTGCTGCCATAAGTTTCCCACTGGCTTCCCTACCTTCTGTCACTCACTTCTCAAATCCAACCTTTGAGTAGCTTCCAAATTGATATTTCTAAAGCAGATGTCTGACTATGTCATTCCCATGCTCAAGAAGTAGTACCACAAGTTTGGAGAAGGAAAAATACCAGTTTAAAAAAGAAAAAAAAAGGAAAGGGAAAAGAGTCTGCAATCTGTAGGCCCACACACTTGACTTCTATTCCTGGGGAAATTCTAGAATAGATCATTAAAGAGATGGTTGCTAAGCCTCTAGATAAGGAAGTGGCCTCATTTCTTTTGCTGACAGGATTACTAAACTAGTAGTTAAGGGGAATGTTGTGGCTACCAATACATAAAATTTTGATAAAGTATCTTAAAACTATGCTTGGGGAGAAGATAGTTGTAGACTAGATGATAATACAGTTAAATAGATTCAGAATTGGTCATATGATAACTTAAAGAGTTTAAGAGTTTTAATGGAGTCAATGGGGGTATGGGAGAAGGTATGGGAGAGAGTAGATTGGAGGAAGCGATATCTTGTGGGACTGCTATTCAGGGAGGTTGGGTAGGGGAATAATGGGGGGAAAATGATTGTAACTCAAAATCTGGCGGAAATGAATGATGTAAAACAGAAGTTAATAAAGCATTTGTTTGAAAAAAAAAGAGTTTTAATGGTTTAATCTTTCTCTGGCAGGAGGTCTTTAGGGGTGCCCCCCAGGATCTGTGCATGACCATTTGCTGTTTAATATTTTTATCAGTGACTTCTATAAAAGCATAGATAGGATGCTCATTAACTTTGCAGATAACACAAAAACTAGAAAAAGATAGTTAACAAGCTGGAGAGTGGATACATAGTCTAAAAGAATCTTTTTTTTTTTCCAATTACAAAGGCATATTGTATTAGGTGGGATGAAAGATGGTAAGGAAGAAATAAGACCAAACAATGAGAAGAACAAGATCATTTAGTTTGCTTCCATCAGGATTCAGGCTCAGTTCTTAATAGTTATATCTCTGGATGGCGCATTTCTCACTTTCTTGAGTCATTTGGGATTAACTTATATCACTGCATTGCTGAAAAGAGTCCAGTCTGTCATAGTTGGTCGTCACAGATATGGTATGTCTGTGATTGTATACAAATTTCTTCTGATTCTACTCTTCTCACTCAGCATCAGTTTGTATAAGTCTCTCCAGGTAATTATGAAATCCGACACCTCCTCCTTTCTTATAGCACAATAAAATTCCATTACATTCATATACCACAACTTGTTTAGCCATTCCCCAATTGATGGGCACCCCTTTAGTTTCCAATTCTTTGCAATCACAAAAAGGGCTGCTAAAATATTTTTGTACATATGGGTCTTCCTCCCACATTTATGATCTCTTTGGGATATAACCCTAGAAGTGGTATTGTTGGGTCAAAGGGTATGAAATTATTTATAATCCTTTGGGCATAATTCCAGATTGCTCTCCAGAATGGTTAGATAAGTTCACAACTCCACCAGCAATGTATTAGCGTTCCAATTTGTCCACATCCTCTCCAGCATTTGTCACTTTCTTGTTTTGTCATCTTAGCCCATCTGACTGGAGAGATGTGGAGAGAGTTGTTTTGATTTGCATTTCTCTAATTAATAGTGATTTAGAGCATTTCTTCATATGCTTATAAATATCTTTAATTTCTTTCTCTGAAAACTTCCTATTCATATCCTTTGACCATTTATCAATTGGGGAATGACTTGTATTCATATAGATTTGGCTCAGTTCTCTATAAATTTTAGAAATGAGTCCTTTATCAGAGACACAAGTTGTAAAAATTCTTTCCCAATTTCCCACCTCCCTCTTGATCTTGGTTACATTGGCTTTGTTTGTACAGAAGCTTTTCAATTTAATGTAATCAAAATTATCCATTTTGCATTTTATAATGCTCTCTAATTCTTGTTTGGTCCTAAAATCTTCCCCTCTCCACAGATCTGTCAGGTAAACTATTCCTTGCTTTCCCAAATTGCTTACAGTATCATCCTTTACACCTAGATCATGCACCCATTTAGACTTGATTTTGGTATATGGTGTTAGATAGTGATCTATGCCCACTTTCTGCCATACTGTATTCCAGTTTTCCCAGCAGTTTTTGTCAAATAGTGCATTCTTATCCCAAAAACTGGGGTCTTTGGGTTTATCGAACAATAGATTACTATATTCATTAACTGCTGGGTCTCCTGCACCTAATCTATTCCATTGATCCACTACTCTACACCTCTGCCAGTACCAAGCAGTTTTGATGACTGCTGCTGTATAATACAGATTAAGATCTGGCATAGCTAGTCCACCTTCCCTAGCATTTCTTTTCATTAATTCCCTTGATATTCTAGACCGTTTGTTTTTCCAAATAAATTTTGTTATTATTTTGTCTAACTCTACAAAGTAGTTTTTTGGTAAATTGATTGGTATGGCACTAAATATATAGTTTAGTTTGGGTAAAATTGTCATTTTTATTATATTAGCTCGACCCAGCCATGAGCAATTGATATTTTTCCAACTCTTTAGATCTGTTTTTATTTGTGTGAGAAGTGTTTTGTAGTTGTGATCATATAGATTCTGGGTTTGTTTTGGCAAGTAGATTCCCAAATATTTTATAATGTCTACAGTGACTTTAAATGGGATTTCTCTTTCTATCTCTTGCTGTTGAGTTTCATTAGAGATGTACAGGAATGCTGAGGATTTATGTGGGTTTATTTTATATCCTGCAACTTTGCCAAATTTATTTATTGTCTCAAGTAATTTTTTACTTGATTCTCTAGGATTCTCTAAGTATATCATCATGTCATCTGCAAAGAGTGATAGCTTGGTCACTTCTTTGCCTAATTTGATTCCTTTGATTTCTTTTTCTTCTCTAATTGCTACTGCTAGTGTTTCTAATACCAGATTGAATAAGAGGGGTGATAGTGGACACCCTTGTTTCACTCCTGATCTTATTGGAAAGGCTTCTAGTTTATCCCCATTGCATATAATACTTGCTGATGGTTTTAAATAGATGCTAGCAACTATTTTAAGGAAGGCTCCATTTATTCCTATACTTTCTAGTGTTTTTAATAGGAATGGATGTTGTACTTTGTCAAAAGCCTTTTCTGCATCTATTGAGATGATCATGTGGTTTCTGCTAGTTTTATTGTTGATATGCTCAATTATACTGATGGTTTTCCTAATATTAAACCATCCTTGCATTCCTGGAATGAATCCTACCTGATCAGAGTGTATTATTTTTGTGATAAGTTGTTGGAGTCTTTTGGCTAATATTTTATTTAGAATTTTTGCATCTAAATTCATGAGGGAAATTGGTCTATAATTTTCTTTCTCTGTTTTATCTCTTCCTGATTTAGGAATCAGTACCATATTTGTGTCATAGAAAGAGTTTGGTAGGACTCCTTCTTCACTAATTTTCCCAAATAGTTTGTAGAGTATTGGAATCAATTGTTCTTTAAGTGTTTGATAGAATTCACTAGTGAACCCATCTGGCCCTGGAGATTTTTTCCTAGGGAGTTCATTGATGGCTTATTTGATTTCTTTTTCTGAGATGGGGTTATTTAGGTAATTCACTTCCTCTTCAGTTAATCTGGGCAATTTGTGATTTTGTAAATATTCATCCATTTCACTAAGATTGTCATGTTTATGTGCATACAATTGGGAAAAATAATTCCTCATTATTATTTTGATTTCCTCTTCATTAGAGGTAGATTCCCCCTTTTTATTTTTGATACTCATAATTTGGTTTTCTTCTTTCTTTTTTTTTATCATATTGACTAAGGGTCTATCAATTTTGTTGATTTTTTCATAGAACCAGCTCTTAGTTTTATTTATTAATTCAATAGTTTTCTTAATTTCAATTTTATTAATCTCTCCCTTGGTTTTCAATATTTCTAATTTAGTACTAAATTGGGGATTTTCAATTTGTTCTTTTTCTAACTTTTTCAATTGCATGTCCAATTCATTGACTTCCCTTCTCTCTGCTTTAATTAAGTATGCACTCAGGGATATAAAACTTCCCCTGAGAACTGCCTTTAGTGCATCCCACAAATTTTGGTATGTTGTCTCATGATTATCATTCTCTTGAATGAAATTATTGATTGTCTCTATAATTTCTTGTTTGACCCACCAATTTTTTAGGATTAAATTGTTTAATTTCCAATTAATTTTTAGTCTATCTTTCCCTGGCCCTTTATTGCATATAATTTTTATTGCATCATGATCTGAGAATGATGCACTTAAGATTTCTGCCTTTCTGCACTGGATTGTGAGGTTTTTATGCCCTAGTACATGGTCTATTTTTGAGTATGTACCATGTCCTGCTGAAAAGAAAGTGAATTCCTTTTTATCGCCATTCATTTTTCTCCAGAGATCCATCATATCTAGTCTCTCTAAGATTCTATTCACCTCCTTAACCTCTTTCTTGTTTATTTTGAGGTTAGATTTATCGAGTTCAGAGAGGGGGAGATTAAGGTCCCCCACTAGTATAGTTTTGCTATTAAAAGAATCTTGAAAGACTAGAGGATTAAATTGAATTAAGTAAGGTAGGATTCAATAACAATAAATGTAAAATCTTACCATGGGATACAAAAAAATTAACTATACAAATTTATATATAAGATGGAAGAGGCATGGTCAGATAGCAGTTCTGAAAAATATGAAGGTTTTAGTGAACTATGAGCTCAATATGAGTTAGCACTATGATATGGCTACTGCAAAAGCTAATGTGATCTTGGGCTAGGCAGCTAGGTGGCTCAGTGAATAGCCCTGGGCTTGGAATCAGGAAGATTTATCAAATCTGGCACTTACTAGCTGTGTGAACCTGAGCAAGTCACTTAATTCTGTTTGCCTCAGTTTCTTCATCTATAAAATTACCTGGAGAAGGAAATGGCAAACCACTCCAATATTTTTGCCAAGAAAACCTTGAATAGGTCACAAAGAGTTGAACATTATTGAAAAACAGCTAAGATATTGGACTACATTGAGAAGCAGAGCTTGCAGGTATATTGAAGTGATAGTCTCCCACTGTGCTTTGTCTTCTTGAGATTTCTTTTGGACATTGTGTTCAACTCCAGGTGTTACAGTTTAAGAAAGGTATTGATAAGCTGGAGAGTATTTAGAGGATGACAACCTGGATGGTAAAAGACCCTGAATCCTTATGATAAGGGGATCAGTTGAAAGAACAGGGGATGTTTATCTTGGAGAAGAGTCAGAGGGGATATGATAGCTGTTTTCAAATAGAGCTGTCCTGTAAACAGAGCATTAGAGTTATTCAGTTTGACCTTAGAGGATAGATCCAGGAACAATGGATGGCCTTCATGTCAGGAAGGAGTTCCTAATAATTCAAGTTGCCCCCAAATGGTAATGGACTGTCTTGAGAGATGGTGGTTTCCTGTCTTTGAAAGTCTTCAAGCAGAGTTTGTATAACCACTTGTTGGTTATAATATAGAAGAACTCTTTTTATGTATAGACTGAGCCATATAGCTGTTGAGTTCCCTTCTACTTCTCAAATTCTGTTGAATCAAATTACTAGGCCATTGAAATCTAAAAGAAAAAAAAATCAACAATCTTATAAAAGTCCCTGACTTTTAGGAGTTTACAAAAACATTTTATTGTCTCTCCACTACCTAGAGAATGAATTCCAAACTCAGTCTTACATTTAAAGTCCTTCACTTTGACCCTACTACCTCTTCGACCTTAACTCCCACCATGCAGATGAATCTTTTTTATTTTGTAAGTGGGCCATATGTATTCTGCTTTGTAACTTTGCCCATGGTTGCTCTTCCTGTAGTCTTCCCATTCCTCTCAACTTATCTAAGGAATAAGCTAGTCATCCTCCTCTTAAGTCATAGCTCCTTGAGGAGATTTCTCCTGCCTAGCACTGAAGTCATGACTTCATTTTCTGAAATCTAGTAGCACTTATTATCTGTACTTGGGAAACAACTAGCATAAACTACTTTTTGATTATTAGTTATCCCTCCCCACCCCGCTTTTTAAAACTTCTTATCTTTCCTAGTCTATGGTTAGCTACTTGAGCACAAGTATTATGTCCTTTGTCCCTGCATTCTTTCTGCAAGCATCATTAAGGTAGTAGAAAGTTAGAGTCAGGGTTAGTTTGTGGGTGAGATTTCTGACTCCAACCCCCCCCCCCATCTCTGTGATCCCAGGGAAATAACTTAAATCTCTAAGTTTTCTCATTTGTAAAACTAGAGATAATCAGACCTGACAGGGTTGCTATGAAGATCAAAAAGGAAAAACCTTACAGCCTTATATAAAATGTGACCCTTATTAATTTCTGCAATATAGGTTTGTTGTATCAAATGTGATACACCTTAAAGCTCTCTATAAACATTTGCTATTATCATTACCAAAGAGGTACTAAAATATTGGGTGGGGGTGGTGGTAGTGGTGGTGATGGTGAGGATAAAAAAATGTTTTAAAAACAAACTAGGGTGTCCATCCTGTGCCACAGGCAGTGCTTCTATCCATCTTTCTCTAGGATCAGGGCTAATCCTACAAGCTCAGGAAGAAGAGTATTTGGCCTGAAATATTCAAGACTAAGCAGAACTCATTTGTAATTATAATTTATTTTTAGCCAGTGTCTTGTAGACACTTGGATTTCCCTTTCATAGCTGATGACTTTCAGAAAGCTAACTACCAGAGGAGAGACTCAGGCAGTGCTACCCCCTCCGGAGAGATACAGGTGGGACACTGTGAATACACATTTCCCTCAGTCTTCCTTCTCCACTTCCTCTTCCCCAGTCCCCAGCCCCAGGGCACAAGTGAAGCTCTCTTAGAGAACACCTTTTGCATCTAGGGCTGAGAAGTGTAAAATGCTGATGATGCTGGGTTTTGGTAGAATGCTTGGCTTCTCTCTCTCTGGAGAATTAGTGTTCCTCACTTTAGAGAGTTTTTGCTCTAGGGCAATAGTGTCCTGGTAGGTAAACCTGAGAGAGAATCTCATGAATCATTCCCAAACATCTACCCTCTGCCCTTGGTGTTCCCATTCAGAAGAGAAGCAAAGATTGGCAGAATTGTTGCCTTTTCTTCTGGAGTCAAAAACATAAGCCCCCTTAACGTCCCCAGGACTCCTATTTAAATAAGTATAAGTGTCATTATGAATCAGGTAGTCAGTCGTATGCATTTGTTAGGTATCTAATATGTGGCAGGCACTATGTTAAGTGTTGGGGATACAAATCAATTAAATCCAGTAATTCAAGGACCAATGATCTCTTCTTTTGGGAACTACCTTGGCTCTTGCAGATTGTCATTTTCTATAGTTTGTAGAGAGCTGGCTGGGGAACCAGGTTAAATGATTTGCCCATAATCAGACAGCTTGTATGTGTCAGAGGCCACATTTGGACACAAATCTACTTGACTTCGCACCTAGCACTTTATCCGCTTTGCCTCTTATCTACATTTAAATAGTATGAAATTAATATTATCTAGTCAATTTGTGCAAAGTTGGGGTTGAATGCACTTACAACATCTTTACATTAATGTAAACTTTTGTTGCCTTCCAAAAACATGGACATAATAGTAGACCCATGATAAATGCTTGTTGTTGAATGCACTTAGGAAAAGATAATATTCAGGTACATCAGTGTATCAAAGATCTTTTCCACCCTAGGAGTTTCCTGAGGTTCAGAGAAATTAAGTAATTTATCCATGGATACACGACTAGTAAGTGTCAGAGGTGGGATTGAAACTAAGGTCATCTTTATTCTCCACTGTGCCACAATAAAATAATTTCTGGTCTGTACAATAAATATATGGGTACATAATATTATACATATATATGCACACACATATATGGTCCATATGTGTATATTTCTGTGTATGGATTCAAGCAGGGTTGTCTTTTCTTTTCTTTCCTTCCCTCCTCCCTCCCCCCTCCCTCCTTCTCTCCCTCCTCTCTCTTTTTCTCTCTTTCTTTTTTCTTTTTTTCTCTTCTAGTACCTCACAAAACCATCTAGGCTTTAAACACTCCTTATGGTCAAGGTCTTGCCACCCACTTTATCAATAGGGAAGCTGAAGAGGGAGTGATGAAGACATTTTCCCAAGGCCACACAATGTGTTGGGGAAAAAGCCAGACTCTGCCCCCTGGAGATGTGAACCTAAATCCTGTGCATTAAAATCATGAAGCCCCACTTCCTCTCCCTTGAGTGAATTTAAAAGGTTTTTGGCAGTCTTGGGCCAACATAGTTGCCAAGAAGAGAAGGCAGGGAAAGGCGTTGTCACAGTGTGAAACATATTTTGTTCTTACTAGTCTTAAGAAAGCTCAGAGACATATACAAATTAGTGAGTACATGTTTGTATATGTATATATATGTGATCATTGGAACTATTTACCATCTTAACCAGTGTTTTCTCTGAGATAGTTGAAAACTACTTCTAATATCTATAGGTTAGAGTTAGAGATCCCTCTTTCCATTTATTTATCCAACTCTTTCCATTATCTTTCCATTATCTGTACAACTTATTCCATTTATTTTGTTTTATTATTATTG
>WOXC01008659.1:0-182500 GCA_011680675.1 Gymnobelideus leadbeateri | reverse complement strand
CCCTGGCACACAGCAGATACTTAATACATGTTTATTGATTGGTTGGTAATTAATTTTTTCAAGTAAGGTAGGTCCATCTTGTTGCTTATTTGTTGAAATACTAAATGACTATCATGGTAAAATATTTTTATCTGCAAGATACATAGTAGTGGGACTTTAGGCTTTAATATTGTGATAGTTTGAAAAACCTCTGTTTTTTTGGGCCTGTTCTTTGTAGTGAGACTCTCTCTCTCTCTCTCTCTCTCTCTCTCTCTCTCTCTCTCTCTCTCTCTCTCTTTTGCTTTCTTTGCCAGCCTGAGACCTTCATTTTCCCCACTTTGGTTTTTCTTCTGGAAACCACCCCAGTAACTCTAGAAGAGTCTTCTCTTCTAGAAATGTCTAGAGCCTTTTAATTGTCATCTCATCACCTGGGACATCTCAAGTGTGACAAATCAAACTGCCCAAATACAATCTCTCCCTATCTTTCTAAAATCCTGGGCCCTTATCTGTATTCCTGATCAGTTCTGATATCTGGGTCTCCCTCATATTTCCACATAGAACTGCCAGGAGGGATGAGAGTATGGCTTCTGGATCCAAAGAGATCTAATCGTTCTCCTATCTTGATATTTCCTTTTCCTTTCTTTCTTTGCTCTTTTCTCATACTCCCCACACAAAGTCAAAATGAAACAAATAAAGGGCCTTTGCTTTCAGCATCATTGGCTAGTTTTGCCATAGAAGCTTCTAAATCCTACCCCCCCCCCCCAAGAAAAAGCAACTCTAATGGAAAAAGACAAATATATTTATATTTCCATTTTCCTAGTCATTACTGTAAGATTCACTTGGAAATTTTCAGAGGAAGTCCTAAATAGAGCCTTTTCCTTTTCTTTCTAATCAAATTAGTACAGGACCAAGAATTCAAGCTAAAGTAAAGGTATATTCAATACCTTTAATTAGCAACCACTAATACATTCCCCAGTGCCCCAACAAAAGGTTCAAACTAATCAGCTCTGCCAAAGGTTAATTAACTCAATCCTTTACAATTAAGTACAAACTAGGCTATGATTCAGAGCATTTCATTTTGGGTGCAGACCCTTTTTTCCCTATTCCCCATGAGGGAAAAAAGAAAGAAAACTTCACTTAGCTAAGCTAAGCTGAGCTGGAAAAAGAAAAAACCAAACAAACACAAACCCACCAAATAAAAAAAAAACCAAGCCTCCTATCTGCTTGTGCTGAGGACCCCTAAAGGCCTACAGTGAGACTTTTGTGCAAATGCCTGGTTTAGAGATAAGAAAATATGAGAACCAGAATTCAGTCACAGTTCTTAAATACATTCATTATGGAATTTCAAGAAATAAAGAGAATAATGAGATTATTTTGGGTGGGATGGGTAGGAAATTTCTCAGAACTCAATTCTACAGGTATTTATTAACCTCCAACTATGTAAAAGGCACTTTATTAGACTCTGGGGATTTAGAAACAAAAATGAAACTGACCCTTATGGATAGATCTCTTCTACTGGAAGGATACAACATTTATGCAGATAGTAAAAACAATATATATAGAAACCTATACAAAGGTCTTTGGCCAGAGGTGGCACCTAAGTTTTGTTTTGGAGGAAAGCAAGGATTCAGCAGTACAGAACTGTAACAACAATGCAATGTTTACAATGCCCACAGTGACTATAAATATGCTGGTGTAGTTATGAATCACGAATGGTAACAGGCTCTCCACATGGAGGACAGAGCCAGAACATTTATTCAAATACCAGAAAACCAAGTCCCAAAACCAGAAAGTCAGAGTCACTACAATAGCCACAAATTGGTACGCATAGTTAATACAGTGAACACCCACATTCCCAAGCCTTCAAAATGAAACAGGCTTCCTCAGAGAAAGATCCTCCACTTCTCACTCAAAGTAGCTGCTCAGACTCCATGCTGCTTGCTCCCAGCAGTTCTCATTCCTGGCAGTTATCAGCAGAAGTTCTGACTGGCTCTCAGAAGAAGTTATGACACCACCAGTTCTGTTCTCAAAATCTCTTCCCTGCCCCATCCCTTCCTGCCATGTCAGCAAATTCATCTCACTATGGGATTCACAAGTTCTGGGTCTCAATGCTTGACACAATTATGAACTTGGAACCAAGTACCAAACACTGGCTAGCTTGCCAATACAAGAGGCATGGAAGATCTTCAAATCCCATTACCATTACAAGAACTAAAGAAGTAGTACATTCCAGACATGGGGGATAACATATACAAAGGCATCAAGATGGGAGATGGAACTCCTGAAATCATAAGAGATAAATTTTCTCATCCCAGCTAGCTGTGTTACAATGGACAGCTCTTTATCTCAGCTCAGTTTTTCATGTGTAACAAGACTCCTTGGAGATTGTGAGCTTTATTTATCAACTACCACCTATTAACTACTGCCCTTATGGCTAATGGTTTTCCGTCACTTTTTTCTCATCTGATATCGATTATTAATCAATCATTTGGCTACATAGGAATAAATTATCCCCAACTCCTATCTCTTATTTTCTCCTCATTATCCTCCTCAATGCTACCTCAACCATCCACTTCAACTTTGCTTATTACCCTTTCTATTGTTCTTTCTGTATTTCCTGTGCCATTGTGAACAATTTCCCCTTTATCATTAACCTCCTTCTTTTACTCCTTCCATATACTAGCCCTCACTGAGACCTGGCTTCCCCCTTCCCCTTTTCTATATCTGTGATGGTATTTTCATCCACATTCCCTAATGCAGTGGTCCTGGAGGGAGGATAAGAATATTTCTTATTATTTCCAGATACTCCCTTTACCACGTTTACTCAATGACTTCTTCTCTGATCAAAAACTCCCATCTAAGATGAATTATGGTGGCTGTTGTATATTGAATAATAGCTAGGTTACTAGTCGTTATTTGTATTTTCTCAGGAGTTTTGCACCTGACTCATAGCTTTCTTCTCCTCCCCAACCCCTACCCTTATGCTAGGGAACTTCAGTATCCATGTTGACATTTTCTGAATGGTCACATATCAGCTTTCACCATTACCTGCAAGTGTTCTACTGCCCTAATTAGAAAGTATGATCTTCTTCTCCCCAATCATAGGCCTCTTTCATTATATCAGTCCCTTTGCCTTACCCGTTTGAAATCCATTCTTCACTCACATTGAAAACTCTGATCTCTACCCCCTATAGTAGTTTCTCAGGCCACCAGCATGTCAGGCCATTCACTTTCCTCCCTATCTACTCTTGATCATAAAGTTCTATGTTCTACGCTGTCTTCTTCTCTTGAATACTTTTCTCCCTTGTCCTTTTGCCCATCGTTTGCAAAATCTGAGACCTGCATTATTCCCACCATCTGCCTTATTCTGTGCTACTCACATGCTGCTGAACAGAGCTGGAAGAAGTAATAAAATTGTGCTGACTGGGTACATTATAAATTAATGTTATCCAACTTCAACTAGACCCACACTGCAGCAAAGCAGCCTTTTTATTCTTCCCTAACAGATTTCTTATCTCACTCCCCACACAAGGTTTTCCATTCTCCTCTCCTCAAGAAATACTAGTGTCCTTCCTCTTAAACTACCTTGTATTTAATTGCTTTGTATTTTATTTGTATTTATTTTCTGTCTTTTCATTCTACACATACTTATTGTTGTCTCTTTCATCCGAATGTAAGCTCCTTCTGAGTGGGGTTGTTTCATTCATTGTATTTGTATTCCCAGTTCTTAGCACTGTGCCCAGATATAGTACGTACTTAATAAATACTTGTTGATTGATCTGTTAAATGGAGTTATAAGTAACTATGCTACCTATCTTGTAGCATTGCTATGAGACTCATATGAAATAATATCTGTAAAGCTTTTTGCAGACTATAAAGCCTATATATGCATGCCAGCTATCATATGTAAAACTATATATCCTGAAGGGACAAACAGGACAAACACTACTATAAATATCTGTATAAGCACAACCACAGATAAGCCAATATGGAAGACTGACTTAGTATATATGCTTTTCTACTGAAACCAAGGGGAGGTTTTCATTCTTGAGTATAACAATTGCAGCCTGGGGCTCTTTAAATAAGAATTTTGCAATTACATAGAGCCTTTCCTCTGAGAAACTTTGACTAGGATTGCCATTCATTCAGGTCTATGAGGGTCTGTCCCAATTTTTCTGCAGTTCCTGGAGGGATGTTCCTCTATTCCACAAATTGGTTTTGGAGGAGTGGAAAAAGGCTCACTGTGTTGCAGTCTAATTGCTAGGGGTGAGTATGGGGAATTTGTAAGCTTTCCCTTTCTGTTGCTGTATCCCTGTGTGGGTCTGCCTAGGGATGCTTCTGAAAATGTCTTAGAAATTTTAGTTATTTTGGAATGAAGCTTCTTGTCTTCTGAAGAGGTATTTTTATACAGGCTGAACTTCTGTTCCTAGGTCTGTATTGACTCTTGGGCATAATTCAAAATGTTAGGCTTAACATACACGGTTGTGTGTTTCAGCCATGACATATTAAAGTAGCCTTTCAAATAAAATAATTACACTCTGCCCTTATCATACCTATCTGATGGAACTCAGTTGTGTGCTGGGAATACAAAAACAAAAATCAAAGGATTTTGGCCCTCAAGGAACTTACCTTCTAGTAAAGAAAAATTTTTAAAAATTAATTTTAAATTTTAATGTATTTAACTAAATTGAATTTAAATAACAAAAGTTAAATTTAAATTTTTCTTACACATCTACCATATTAAAATATCATGTTGGGGGATGCTAGTGGAAGGTAAAAGCTCATTAAGAATTTGCTCCTGCAGGCATGGAGTCTGTCATATAATAGGACTGAGCCAACCATCACATTCACAGATCAATGCAATATGAAACAGATGGTGTGGAGTGCATAAAAAAGTGCAAACAACGTAGCATTTAAGGTTCAAGGAGGGAAAAGAATATTCCCAGTTGGGGATGTTAGGAAAGGCTTCATGGAAGAGATGGAGTTTGAGTTTGAGTCTGAAAGATGGGTATGATTTCATTAAACAGAGATAGAGGAAAGAAGAACAGTGGACATACTGGGCGTAGGATGTTATATTCCCAAAGGTATGGGCATAAGTAATCATATGATGTCTGTAGGAAATGGTTATAGTCCATGTGTTTTAAGCCAGGACAGATAGGTTGACACCAGATTGGAGAGGGCTTTTAATGCCAGGCTATGAAGTTTGTAGTTTTGATAGTCAACAGGAGGCCAGTAGAGGCTGAATAAAAGAGAGAAATCACTTAACTTATCAATGCATAAAGAAGATTATTAAGTTGTCAGCTGTGTGAAGTATGGATTGAATTAGACATTCTGAAAATCTATAATTCTATGATATGCCCTTTCCAGCTTCAGCAAGTTGAGATCTACTGATTTTAAAGGTTCTCAGGTTTGAAATATGAGACATTAAAGAGGCAGAACATTGTTGTGGTGGGTTTGAGGCAGTGTAATGTAGTGGAAAGAGGACTAGAGCATTGTTCCTTGTTCCTTATATGACCTGGGGCAGGTCACCACAGATATGGATCTCAGTTTTTTCATTGTAAAATGAGGGGAGAAACAATGTGACCTCCAGATCTCTGATACTTTAATTGACTCAGTTAATTGATTTGATTTATTTCAATTCAACAAATACTTATCAAGCACCTATTTTGTGTCAGGCGTTCTTAGGAGCCAGACCTGTCAAGAAAAAGCAAAAAAATATCCTTGCCCTCAAGGGGCTTACATTCTATTACGATATGATTTTTCTTTATTGGATTTCATGTATGACCCAGCTCTCCTTTTCCTTTTTCTACCTCCCAGCTTACCCAGGACAGGTTTAGGTCTTATCACTGCTTTGTGCTAATTAACTTATTACATGCTGCATGTAATTTTAAATTGTCATATGTACATACAATGGATATAAATATAGACGTCCATTATAATCTACATGTGCAGAGAGGGAGCAGTAAGTCCTTACACAAACTCATTATAAAGGTAGTGGATTGCTCCCAATTTAAGGGTATCAGATGTGCTTTATTAAGTAGTAAATAGCTGTATTCTTACTTCCTTCTTATGGAAAAATGGCTGTAGATGACCCTTTCCTTCAAGGCAAGGGAATACTTAATATGTAGACTGGTGTTTTGGAAGATTATCTGAAGTATAAATGAATTTTTCCTGGGACTGGAATTTCCCTTAAAGTCACTTGCTCCCTATATCTTCTGAGTCCTAGGTGGATATAAGCATCTCCTCCCTGGGGGTTTCCAATGTTTCTTTCTCAGGTTGAAATTTGAGAGTGCTTTGACCTTTAGAATACAGAGGCAGCATCCTTGCCTGTGCTGAATGAATTGACATCTCACACAGTCTTCTAGACTGACAATCATCATTTTAAGCATCCCTCTGATTCAGGGAGAATTTCCTCTTAGGTTTTGAGTGTGTTGCCCATTTAGAAGCTTCTATACACCTCATGGAAACAATTTAAGTCCTCCTTAAATGGCAGATTGTCTTTTCCCCTGGGATGGTTCAGACAACTCTCTCCTGGAGAGGCCTGGAGAGGAGGGAGAAGAAAGCAAGGGGTACAATTGTTAGGAGGTGCTTTGTTCCCAATGACTTGGAGGTGGTAATTAAAAAAAATATCCACGATAAATGTGTATCCACTTCAAAGAAAGGAGATCCTTTAAACTTGCTAGATGGCAATCCTGAGTGATTGCATGAAGATATGGGAAAGCCTTTATTTATCTCTTCCAGAAGAAGGAGGCATCCTCTCTGGAGAGGACTCCATAGGGACAAGTTATCATTCTTTGATTTGCTATCATCCTTCTTGATAGGGCCCTTAGGGAGTGGTGGTTTTTGGATGAAGAGCTAGGGTAAACTGCTTGTTTGGCAGTAAACACTGTTTTAACAGTATTTTAAAATCTTTTAAATAGTGAAAAGTCCCCTGGAGGATTTTTAGGGCTTTGCCATTAAGAGTTGGATGTAGCAAGAACAGTAAGATTTGGTATCAATTAGAGCTCTGGACAAGTGCCATTAAAGGGCTTTTTGCAGTACAGTTGCATTAGAAAACCTTAGCTACTTTGGTGATGTTGACTTGTGACTAGGATCAGTGACTGTGTCAGCAAGGATGTCATTCGTGCCATGCTCTGTATTACTCCTGTTCAGCTCCACTGTTTTATGTTGGGAGACCTGCTGTGAATTATCCCTGATGTATCCCCATTGCATAGATTCTATTTTTAGATTGATTTTATATCATTTTATGATTTATATTTTAAAAATTTGTATTGTTCTTCCTTCAGTGATATTTATTTTAAAATTGTCCCTGAGGTCAAAGTTGTTTTAAAATATACTGAAAAATCCTCTGGAGAATTAGGAACAACATTTATTTTTATATGAACTCAGATGGTTTCCCTTTCAGGAGGATGTCCTTGGCGACTAGGAGCCTAAGAAACCAAGTCTATAGAGAGTTACTATACCTGAGTTTTGGTAGAATTTTGTCACTTTCACAGAGTTCCTGAATTTTACTACTACCCTGTGCTAAGTTTTTCTGACCCAACATTGCTTGACTTGCAAATGTGTAGGGATAATGGAATAGTGTCTGTGTTTAGTAATTATACTCTTTTAGTTCTTTATAAGTAGAAATATTTTAAGACACTGAATTGTCCACAAGTATTTCACTGAATTCTCATCCAGAGCCTGAATCACTAGACTAGCCTGAGTTAAACTTAGCCCTGGATTTTTGGTATAGCAAATAGTATTGAATCACAATGATTTTGTGGTTCTCATGATTAAAATGTGAGGATAATGTAGAAAAAGGACCCTTAGGTGGTGAAATAGCCAGATATGGAATCCTGGAATCCTTTGCCTGCTGCTCCCCTTATATGTACATTTATTTCTATTGTCCCATCCTGGAATCTGGAATCCTACCTGCTAAGGTGCAAGCTGAGGAGAAAGGTCTGGAGAATCTCTCTGATGGGATGTTTATGTCCACTCAGAACTCAGAAGACTAGTTATTGAAAATGGTCCCTTCTAGGCCTGGGTAGAATGACTTTGTTTCTCATATGTTTAATTCTTTTCTTTTCTCCAGTACAGCATTAAAAAAGCCATACATTTTATGTTGCCTTGATACTTCCTTTCTCTCTAGTCTGAGTTTTAGTATTCCAACACTGTTTTTGCAGGAGCAGGTATCCTATGACCTCACTGTATTTCCATCTTGTGTACATATCAAGTTAGTTTGTAAGTTTCTTGGGCATCCACCTCAGTGTTTTTGGATACTTTGCTCTCTTCTTCCTCATTAGAATTATATATTTCTGTGTCTTCCTAGTTCTGCCCTTGGAGCTTTCCAATTTCCCTTGGTCTGACTTTTCCTGCAGAATGTTAGTATAAAGCGTTATTCAGTTGTCACTTCCTCACATTTGAATCCCTTAGATTTGGATAATCACTCACGGAGGTGCTATTCCCTACAGGAGGACAGATCAAAACTCACCCATCAGCTCTTATTCTATAGCATTCTTAACTTCCATAAAATGTATAAAGCTTTGGTGACCTTTGGCTGGATCTTTTAAATATTTTTTAGATGTCATTGCAGCACTCAGACTGTCAACTTATCTTTCTCTAGTACATGGCCTGTCCATTTCCTTTTCTTTTCATAATTCCATTCAGCTAATGTGCCTATTTTGATGGGTGAACCATACATAGCATGCATGTATGTATCCATACCTTTTCTTACATTTTATACATTAAAGTTAAGATCTGGGTGCTACGGTGCTAGGAAAACAAAGAGAAAAAATGGAACAGGCCTTGCCTTCAAGGATGTGATAGTGTAGGGTGAGGGAGATAAGGGGATTTGTTATGTGTGTATATCACATAGAATAAATAATTGGAGGAAGAAGAGAACATTAAGAACTGGGGCAGAAGATGGGGTATGGAAATTAGGAAAGACTCTAAGGAAGATGTAGCACCAATGTGATACTCATAGCAGCTGCTATGAATATGCATACATATTTCCAGGGTTGGTTCAAAAAATAAAATGCACTCTTTTTATCCAAGACCAAACCAAAACATTTATTTGAAATATTGATATTGGGGTACGAGAAGGCAAGATTTAGCAAGGTACTCATCACCAGTCCATGGAGTGCCGACATCTCAAGGACTCTCTCCATCAAGCCTTCCCACAAACAAGTCCCCCTAGGCAAGCTCCTCCCTCCACCAGCTTGGCTCAGTCTTAGTCTCTCTGCACCCCAGCCATATATATACAGTTTCCAAACAAGGATGTGGCACTTGATTGGCTTAGTACCAGGAAACTTGGAAATCTACTTAATTGGAAAGCCTGATTGGCTCTGAGTCAGGATGATAAACATTCTAAAAGGTGGAATTCATGAGGATGATGCATTCTAAGAGTGTAGCATGCCCCTAATAATCTCTTTTGTACTTTTTCTTTTGTTCATATCATCATGGGTAATATATTGCAGCTTGTTTATTCTTACTCTCCACTGCTCTTAGGTTATCTTCTTTTGCTTCTTCTGAAATTGTGGTTATCTCTGATCCACAGTTATATAATATCACAGTGAGAACATATAGAAATAGAAACAGCAGCTGTGATTTCATTGGCTCAGGGAGCTCGAGTTAGGAAATTCCATCTACTAATGCTGACTGATATTTTCTGCAACTTGAAGCCTAAGGGAGTTGTCTAGGTCACTGAGAGACTCAGTGTCTTGCCCATAGTCATACAGCTAATATGTGTTGGAGGATGGACATGAACTCAGGCCTTCCTGGCTTTAAAGTCATCTCTCTGTCTATTATATCATATTGTTAAGAAAGGTAGTTGTTGTTCCAAGGAACTTTGAATAATTGAAAGTGCTTGATAGCTTCCCCAAATCAATCCAGTTTTATCTCCTCTTAACCAATTTCATTTCTAGCTGATTGACCTTCCATATATCCCCAGACACATGTACTGATGGACTCTCCTCATCACATTTCATGTCATATTCCACATAACAAGCATTTTTTTAGCTTCCTTGTTTTTAATCTACACCATTCCTTCTATATTTGCCCTTTTATTGGCAAATGTTATCCCTCTCTTGGCTCCATTCTTTCTTCTTCCTCTCTTTACTTATTCATCGAAACTCATATTGACTTTCTAGGCTGCTGCTTTTATATTTCTTACATTTCTTCTTCCTAAAAGGAATTTCACAGTTGGTCTCTAGATTGGTTCTGCCTCTCTTGATTGGCTCTCTACTGGAAGGCCTTATTAATTTCTTTCTAGATTCACCCAGTTTTCCAATATTGAAACATTTTCGTATCCACTCCACCACACTCTCCTTCCCCCCCCCCAAACCCACAACTGTTATTCATCATACAGGTTTTTTCCTTAGACCTCCCAGGCAAATAGCTCTGGGAAAAGCTAGTGCTCAGGTTCTTTCCTGTGGCATGTACTAGAGCTTTGGAAATGTTGTACCTTTATGTTAAGTACTTACAAATACACTCATACTTCTTTAACAGGAATTCTAACTGTCTCCACAGAAGGGAGCCAGCAGAGGTTACCAAGGTCTAATTATAAACAAAACAGAACTGAAATATATAATTAGATCAGAAAAGTACAAAGTTAGAGCTGCTTTAAGGGTTGTGACCTAAGCTGACAAAAGGCAAGAATTGAAGAACCAAGCCACAGCATCAGATTTAACTTCAAATCGCTTGCCTTTTTTCCCCTTTTTTGCTGATGCATAGCTCCACTTCAAGGCAGTTTAAGCTTCTAATTCTAGGATTTTCTTTTTAGGCTTTCATGGAACGTTATACCTGAGAGACTGATGGACTCCTTTGAAACTTAATAACCCAAAGGAGCCATCCAAGTCTGTGGGTGGAATATGTATTCATGCATTTTTAAAAAGGTATATTATATACATCAGAGACCTGAATGGCTCATTAGGAGCTGGTTTGGTAGAGTATGTAATTCAGGATTTAATGTGATATCCATAGAACAGTCTTACAGCAGCTCTGTAGAAGCTGCTTTTTCCTCAATAACATTGAGGGCCTAAAGCATTTACACAAAATGACGGACTAATCATTTGCATAGTTTCATTTTTGAAATCTAAGCCCTTTTAAAGTTAGATGAAAACCAAATGTACCTGAAGCAAGTGTGCCTTCCATAAGATTTAAATAACCTTGGTAAATCAGTTAAAATGACTACTATGCTCAAACTTGGTTATTATAACCTCTGGCTAATGGGATTTGGGGGACCAGGATGACTGAATTCTGAATTTAGAATTTCTCATGGAGTCATGATTTTGACCTGAGCGGGGTCAAATCCTGAAATCACTTATTAATATTTTATTCATTCATCTTGGAGTTTTCAAAGATGATGAACAGTGACTGTTTATAGATTCCTTTTTTTCTTTTTTAAAGTAGAAAAAAATTGAGGAAAATTCAGAGAAAAGTCACAATGATAATAACTACCAATATTTATATAGTACCTTAAAGTTTGCAATGCACTTCACACATATAATCTCATTGGAGTCTAACAACAATCATTTAAATGGTACCTTGCAAGACTCAGAAATATGAAGTGATTTTTATAAGGTTGCATAGAAAATATCAGAGAAGGGATTTGAACCCATGTTTTCTCTTCCTGACTCCAAGCCAAGCACTCTATCCAAAGTTAGGAAATTAGACAATAGAGATCTTTGATAGAAGAATAGAAAATTTTGTATTATTTGGCCCATAGGACAGGATGTATAACTAGACACTTCTGAAATCTTTGTAGACATTTTATAGAACTAGACAAAATAATAGTAGAATTCATTTGGAGAGGGGCGGCTAGGTGGCGCAGTGAGTAGAGTATCAGCCCTGGAGTCAGAAGGATCTGAGTTCGGATCTGGCCTCAGACACTTAATGCACACACAAACAAAAACCTAGCCATGTGACCTTGGGCAAGTTACTTAACCCCAATTGCCCTCCAAAAAAGGCAAAAAAAAAAAAAGAATTCATTTGGAGGAGCCTAAAAAGGCTAAGAACTGCATTTTCCTCAATGAATACTCCTCTCATACCATTTACTTAACTCATCTCTTGGTCCAACCTGAAGGAATTATGGAAGGAATTGACATTGCAGTAGAGAAAGGCTGGATCAAGTCTATTTAAATAATACTGGATCCCTAATGTTATTCAAAATACTTCCAGAAGTGCTAGTGATAGCAAAAAGACAAGGGAAAGAAATCAGAAGCATAAATAGCAAAGAGGAGACAAAATTATCCATATTTACTGATGATATCATAGATTATTTAGAAAACATCAAATATCAGCAAAGAAACTGAGACAATTCATAGCTTCAATATAGAAGTAGAATTCAAATAAACCCAAGGATCAAATGGCAATTGTACAAAGACAAAATCTAGGAGGAAATGTTTGAAAGACATACCATTCAAACTAACTTCCAAATGCTTAAAATACCTTAGAGTAAGTCTGTGAAGGCATACTCAAAGTTTGTCTAGATAGAATTGCAAAATGCTCTTTAAAGAAATAAGATGTGGGGCGGCTAGGTGGCGCAGTGAGTAGAGCGCCGGCCCTGGAGTCAGAAGGACCTGAGTTCGGATCCGACCTCAGACACTTAACCCACACAAACAAAAACCTAGCCGTGTGACCTTGGGCAAGTTACTTAACCCCAATTGCCCTAAAAGGGGCGGGTAGGTGGCGCAGTGAGTAAGAGCGCCGGCCTCGGAGTTGGGATGACCCGAGATCAAATCCGGCCTCAGAAAATGAGCACCCACACATAAACAATGACTAGCCGTGTAACCTTGAGGAAGTTACTTAACCCCAATTGCTTAAAAAAAAAAAAAGAAATAAGATGTGACAAATAATTGTAGGGATAATCATTGCTTATGACCTGGTAATGACAATATGATAAAGATTATGTCACCTAAATTAATTTACAGGTTTAATCTAATACTAGTTAAGCTGCTAAAAGGATGCTTTATAATGCTAGACAGAATAATAGTAGAATTCATTTATAGGTACCTAAAATAGAGAATCTCAAGGGAAATAATTTTTTAAGGTAGTTGTAATGGAGGAATAATACTTCCAGTCCTTAAATAATCAGTAATCATCAAAACTGTTTGGTACTAGTAAAAAAAAAATAGAAAACTAGATCAGTGGCTGAAATATATGAGAAAGAGTAAGAGACAATCAAACTCAATAACTCAATGTTTGTTAAATCTGAGAACATAAGTTACTTGGTAAAGAACTCCCTGTTTAATGAGATCTGCTAGAAAAATTGGAAAGAAATTTGACAGAAATTAGGTTTGGAGTGACATATTATCACATATTACCTTAAGCTCAGAATGGATACGTGGCCTAAATTTTAAAGGGCACACCATAAAAAAATAAAATGAGCAGAGAATCAGATCAAATACCTTTTACAGCCTTGGTTAGGAGGAGAATTCTTAACTAAATAAAGAATAGCAGTGATCAGAAATGATGAAATAAAAAATTCCGATTACATGAAATTGGAAATATTTTGCACTATCAAAATCAATAAAAATAAGATAAGGGAACTTTCCAGTGGGGGAAATATTTACATCAAATATTTCTGATGATGGCCCAATATCCAAGATACATGGTAACTTACACAAACATATAAGACCAAGAGACATTCTCCAGTAAACAAATGGTCAGAGAATATGAACAAACAATTCTCCAAAGAATTGTCAAGTATTAAAAATCATGAAAGATTACTCCATGTCATTAATAACAAGATAAATGTAAATCAGACTGACAGAATGAAACCATGGAGAAATGATTCTTGCCTTTCTAATGAAATAGAATAGCCAAATTTTCAATTAGTCAGTGCATTTCTGGAGGACCTACTATGTTTAGAATCTTTTCTAGAGCACTGTGGTTTGTTGCAAAAGATACAGAAGACAGTCCTTTACCTTTAAGCAAGGATATAATCCTGGTGGCATTTAGTAGGGAAGCATGACCACTAGCTCGTCCTTGCCTAGCTATATCACGCTGGTAGAGAAGGTATATGGAAAGGTGTGATTTAAAATGAGATCCATTTTTTTTCATGGACTAATAAGGAGTCAGACTGTCCTAAGAGAGTAATTAACTATTCCATCCTTACTGTAGGTAAGTAAATTTACCTCCTTTGAAGTATAATTTTTGTCTGGGATGTTTCTGAGGGGTGTCTGTGTGTGTGTGTGTGTGTGTGTGTGTGTGTGTGTGTGTATGTGTGTGTTTTGTCAGTTGGGGGGTAATCAAAGCTCCCTAAAAATAACTCCAGTCATATATCATACAACTACTTACCTACATATATGCTATCTTCCATCTAATCTAGATATGTTCTCTTTTTCCTGCCTATTTGCCTTTGAACACAAAGAAAGGTATGTCTGGAATACCTCCCATCTACCTCACTCATTGAAATCCTAGACATCCTTTAACACTTACTAAAAATGAAATGTTTTTGATAAAACTTTTGTTAATTAATCCAACCAGAAAGGATCTCTTCCTGTTCTCTCTATTGACAGTCAGTCAGTCAGTCAACAAACATTCATTAAGTGCTTACTGTGTGTCAGGCACTGTGCTAAAAGTATAAAAGTGCTGAAAGTATAAACAAAGGCTAAAAAAAAGACAGTCCCTGCTATCAAGGATCTTACATTTTAATGGAGGAGACAATGTGAAAACAACTATGTGCATGTAAAATACATACAGGATAGATAGAAGGTATCAGGAAAGCAGTAGCATTAAGGAGTATCAGGAAAGATATTTGCAGAAGGTAGGATTTTAATTGAGACTTGAAAGAAGTCTGGGAAGACAGGAGGTAGAGCTGAAGATGGAGAGCATTTTAGATATAGAAGAGAGCCAGTGAAAATATAGTCAGAAGTTGGGATGTGTTGGAGGAATAACAAGAAGACTAGTATCACTGAGTTGTAGAGTACATAGAAGGGAGAAAAGTGTGAGAAAACTGTGAAGGGCCTAGGCTGCAAAGGATTATAAAGCTAAACAAAATATTTATATTTGATATTGGAAGCAATAGGAAGACACTGTAGTTGATGGTGATAGACTGGAGAGGGGAGAGATTTGAGGCAGGGAGACCAACCAATAGGCTGTTCCAGTAGTCCAAGTGAGAGGTCTGATGAAGGCTTGTACCACGGGAATTAGTGGCAGTGTCAGAGAAGAGAAGGGACTGGGATGTTATTAATATAGATGTTACAGAAATGTAGAAATAACAGAACTTGGCAATTGATTTGGTATGGGGGGGATGAAAAAGAGAAAGGATTTGAGGATGACACCAAGATTGGGGCTTGGGTGACTCAGAGGATGGTAGTCACCTTCAACAATATTAGGAAAGTTAGGAAAGGGAGAAGGTTTTGGAGGGAAGATATTGAGGAAATATTTGGAGCAAAGAAAATTTAAAATGTTTATGAGATATTAAGATGCCCAATAGGCATTTAGAGATGATATACTGAAGGTCAAGTAAGGATAGAACTTGATAAATAGATCTAGGAATTACCTGCATAAAGATGATAATTGTATCCATGTGAGCTCATGAGTTCACCCAGCAAAACAATATTGAGGGAGAAGAGGCATGGGGGACATTATACTTAACACGAGCAGCCTGGGTGAAGATCTAGCAAAGGACACTGAGAAGGACTGGTCAAACAGAGAGGAGGAAAACTAGGAAAGAGCAGTATCACAAAGGTCTAGAGAGAAGAGAGCATTAAGGAGAAAATGATCAGTTGAAAGTGTCAGAGGCGGGGCGGCTAGGTGGCGCAGTGAATAGAGCGCCGGCCCTGGAATCAGAAGGACCTGAGTTCGGAGCTTAATCCGCACAAACAAAAAAAACCTAGCCGTGTAACCTTGGGCAAGTTACTTAACCCCAATTGCCCTAAAGGGGCGGCTAGGTGGCGCAGTGAGTAAGAGCGCCGGCCTCGGAGTTTGGATGACCCGAGATCAGATCCGGCCTCAGAAAATGAGCACCCACGCATAAATCAAATGACTAGCCGTGTAACCTTGAGCAAGTTACTTAACCCCAATTGCTTTAAAAAAAAAAAAAAAGAAAGTGTCAGAGGCTCCAGAGGGATCTTGGAGGATGAGAACTGAGAAAAGGTCATTAGATCTGATGATTAAGAGCTCATTGGTAACTTTGGAGAGAGCAGTTCATAAGGGTGGAAGCCATACTGAAGACAGTTAAGAGAGAGAGAGGAATAGAAGTAGAGGCACTGATTTTATTCTCAAAAAGTTTAGCCATAAAAGGATCATAACCATTACGGGGGAGAATTATTGGATGACAACTATTTGGGATGGACAGATCAGATCAAGTGAAGGTTTTATTTTTTTACTGTTGGTTCATTTGATTTTTTTTTTTTTTGGCTATGGAGGACATAGGTATTTATAAATAACGAGGAAGTAGCCAAAAGGTAGGAAGAGACTGAGTATTGCTGAAAGTGGGTATGATAGAAGGAGCAATCTGCTGGAGGAGATGGACTAAAACAGCATTACATATGCATGCAGAGGGGTTTGCCTTGGCGAGAAGGGCTGCCTCTCCATATGAGACAGATTAAGGAGACAGTAGAGCGAGGCATCTGAGTGATATGAGATGAGGAGGGGATAACAGGTAGCTCTTGGTCTCAATTTTTTTCAGTGAAAGATGAAGTACCTTTCTCAAGTGAGAGTGACAGAGGGCAGGGAGAGGAGTCATGGGAAGCTTGGAATGGCATGAAAAAGTCTGCAAAAACCACTGTGGTGAGTGGGATAGTGAACTGATTAGAGAAGTGTAAAAGGTTTGCTTTGCTGAAATGAGGTCTCAGTGGAGATTATGGAATAAAATTTTGTCCTGGACCCAGTCGGCACAGTTTTGTGACTGTTCTCCAGCTCTTTCCAGCAATACGAGGAGTAAAAATATTTAGTTTTAATTTCTTGTATAGAACATGCATCTATAATACATGTACTATATGTATATATGGTAATGTAATATATATGTATGTATACATTTACATACATAGGTATATATGCATATATTTCATAGATTATAGGAGCTCATTGCCAATACCTTTATTTTACAGATAAGGAAATTGAGGTTGGGGGAGTGAAGTTTCCCAAGTAGTAAGCATCAGTATTTGACAGTATTTGAACCAGGTTCTTTGTGAGCCACTGCTCTTTACACTGTTCAGTTTACTTGTGTTCAGTTTTTTTTTTTTCCTTCACAACTACAAACTTCTTAAGGGCAGGAACTATGTTTTGTTTTTTAATTTTTTGTGTCACCCCAAGAACTTATCACAATGGCTCTGACATAATAGATGATCAATAAACAGTTTTAAGTGAATATGGTAGGAAGTTGTCTGGTTAGTTATCCCTGTCAATTATCAACTGATACCAAGTTATCATCTGGCTCTTTAGAGGGAGAGCTGTGATATTACCTGATAATAAAGGGTCTTCCCCCTTTTGGGAAAGCTAATTCTCCCAAAAGTCATGTGATTAGATTGAAGTGGAAGCTTTCTATTGTTAACAGAACAGGGGATTCTTCCATTGACTGTCAGATCTAGAATAGAACTTGGCATGCATAAAGTAAGATGTTGTCTTCTTACTTAAGTGGGTATTGAGGAGTAGATATATTTGAAGGAGAAGAAAGAGATGCACTGAACAGGGATTAGAGGGCAGGGTTTGAACAAGTCTTCTGCAGGTTTTGTACATTGTACACTACACTTTCTACATTCCAGTCAAACTGGACTATTCTCTGTTCCTTGAATTCAGCATTCCATCTCCCACCTACATACCTGTGTTTTTGTACAAACTGCCCCTCCTCATGCTTGCAATACACTCCCTTCTCTCCTCTGCCCTTTAGAATGACTACACTGACTTCTTTTAGAGGTCAGATTATGTGTCATATATGAAATTTTTCTTAATCTCCTTGGATGTTTGTCCTTTCTACTTCCTCACATCTTATATGAAGATATTTGTTTACAATGTTGCGGTCCCTCAAGAGAACTTAAACTCCTTGAGGGCAAGGAATGTTTTTTTAATCTTATCTTCATATGCCCAGCAATCCAGACAGTGCCTTTTATTGCTAAGACAGTGTCTATTTACTAAGAACATAGTACTTCATAAATCCTAATGGGATTGAAATGGATTTGTTTGTTTGGGTGTTCTCTTTCCCTGGGCTCACTCTCTTCCAGGTAGGAGAAAATGTACTTCTACTCTTACCCTGGTCTTCTCTGGCAGGAAAGAAAGTAGCTGGAGAGTGAACTGGAACTGGGGTGAAGTGAATATAGTTGGAACTTTTCATGAAATGGTGGTCTGATTATTGATTGTTGAGTTGTATCAGTTGTGTCTGACTCTTTGTGACCCATCTGAGGTTTTCTTGGCAAAGATACTGGAGTGGTTTGATATTTCCTCCTCTAGTTGATTTTACAGATGAGAAAACTGAGGCCAACAGGGTTAAGTGACTTGCCTGCTAGTGAATGAGGCCAGATTTGAACTCAGATCTGATTCCAGGTCCTGACTCTAGCGTTGGCTCTCCATCTGCTGTGCCACCTATCTGCTCTGATTGTTTAGACACAAATTGGTATTCTTTTCAGGAAGTTTATGTGTTTGTCTTTCTAGTCATTGTAATTATATACCCAGTTTATTGAAGTAATATTTTGTGGACTTTCATCTTTTTGTTTTTAGAAGTTTCCTGAAAGTTGATGTGCTTCCCAGGGTGTATGCAATGTGTCTTTCCTTTCTAGACCAGAATTATTTATATATTCAGTGGGGCTTAACTCACCATACATCCTATTTTGTATTTCCTTAGGAGATCCCCAGTTAAAGAACGGATGGGTCTTTAACAGTTTGGGGAGAGATATGTAGTCAGTGTACATAAACAGATAGGTTTAGAAATATAGATCGTACTTGAAATGAATGAAGATTTAAACAACATAGATGAAATAGCAGTATAATATAGTGGAACCAGCATTAGACTGGAAATCAGAACAATGGATTCTTGTTCTTCCACTAACAGCTGCATCTTGGGCAAAACTTTTCTTATGTATCTGGAATTATAGTTATGCAACGTTATAGTTGCAAGGGACCTTCGTGACCTCCTTGGAGGCTCCTTAATCTATAAATCTATGATCCTCTTGTGAGTCCACAATTCTTCCTAAGTAAGATGAACTAGCTGCACCTCACAAAAATTCCTAAGAGCCTATATAAATTGCCCTATATAGATAGGGTTCCAAATGGCCCCAGAAAATGGCAGCATCAAAAACATTGCATTCTCACATGTTAGAACTCAGGGACTTGTAAGAGAGTAGTTTCTATGTTATAGCCAAAGTAAATGAACAAGATTGTTAATGCTATATTAGTGGTGGTGTATTAAAAATCAAAGGATTTTTAAAAATCTGAAATTTATAACAGAAAGGACCTAGAGATTCTTGGTCATCTTGGAAGCCAGGAACCAAAAAAGGCACCTAGAGATTCTTTAGTCCAGGGTTCTTAATCTTTTCTTCTGTCATGAAATTGAGTCTGGTGAAGCTATGTAGCCTTTCTTGGAATGTTTTAAAATGCAAAAATAAAATATATAAGATTTAAAATGAAATCAGTAATATTGAAATACAGTTACCAAAGTATTAAAAAAAATCATAGAACTATTGAACTCTATCCACAGATCTTTTGGGTTCTGGTTGTTGAACAAAAGTCTTTTAACTCCAAATAAAGCATGTTTCTCACTGTATTATGCTGCCTCCCTTAATCATATGTTTGAGGAATAAGGCATGTTTTTTTGGACTCTTTTGGTCTCCCTGTTGTGGTAGCTACTTGAAATCAACATGTAACCATCTCTAAGAAATGATGATAAATGCCTTTATTTAGGTGTTAAGAATTACAGGTTTTATACCATCTCTGAATGTTAATTTAACTGTTTTATTTTTTAAACATATCAATTTTTGTCTACAACTAAGTTGACATACAATTGAAAGACCCAAACTACATTCATATGGCTATTCTCAACTCCAAATAAAATCAAAAGACATAAATCAGTTGCATTTCAATGAAAAATTTCCTAGGTTCCCTCAGAGACCAAGAATTTTTGTAGAGTTGGTTCATTGTATGTTCAATGGCAATAGGGGAAATCATTTCCTAGGATATTCACTGTGATTTGTGGTTAAACGAAGACTAAGCAAACATGAAAATAACAATCACATTTATGCCTTTTTCCCTTTTAGAAAATGAAATAGAGAAATCTGAGAACCAAGATGACAGAGTAGAAAAAAAGCTTTATAGACAAGCTCTCACAACATTCCCTTCTAAACAACTTTAAAATGATGCCCCAAATTGAATTCTGGGGTAGTATAGACAACAAAAGGTTGGCATAAGATATTTGTTTTCCAGTCCAAGACAATTTAGGACGTCAGAAGGAAAGGTCTCTGACCCTGGACTGGACACTCAGTGATAACATTAGTCATGGACCTCAGAGGAGAATGTAAGAACAGCATTACCTTCAGGAACTCTCAGCCCAGAGACCATAAAGTGATTGGACAACTAATCAGAAAGAGATTATAGGAGATTATTTGCTTTTACAGAGTAAAGGACTAAGGTTCTGTATGGGACCTCTATCCAATTCTGGGTGGAGCTTCAGGGTGGAGAGAAGCTCTTACTGTTACCTGGGAGTAAGGTCCATGGTCACAGTTCCAGGGAGAAAGGAACACAAGTGCTTGTAGCAGCAGCAAGAGGGCAAGGGGCCATACTGGGTAAGGACCAGAGCACATACAAGGGAAACAGTGACCATACTACTCCCCAGATTACACCACTTTGGAAATATTGAAAACTTACAGACCCTTAGAACAAACTGAAAACCACAATGCAAAAAACCCTAAGATTGGGACAGTGCCCTTCCCACCCCCTATCCTAACTATCCAGGAACAGAGGCCCAGCTTTAACATAAATGTTCAAAGTCAAGAAATAGGCTGGAAAAGTGAAAAAAAAACAACAAAAAAAGAATTCAACTGTAAGAAGCTACTTTGATGACAGAGAAGATCAAGACTCCATCAGACAGTAAGAAACAATACAAAAAAGAATATAAAAGTAGAATAAAATGTGAAGTATCTCATCAGAAGAAAAATTGACCTAGAAAATAGACTGAGGAGCACTAACTTAAGAATTATCGAACTACCTGAAAGCTGTGATAAACAAAGAGCCCATGCATCATATTTCATGAAATTATAAAGGAATTAATTGTTCTCATATCTTAGAACCAGAGGGTAAAATAAAAATGGAAAGATTCCACTGAAAACCTTTCAAAAGAAATCTCCAAGTGAAAATTTCCAGGAGTATTATCTTCATATTCCAGAACTCCTAGGTCAAGGATAAAATCCTTTAAGTAAACAGAAAGAAACCATTCAAATATCATGGAGCCAGTAAGAATCACACAACATTTAGCAGTTTCTATGTTAAAGGAATGGAGGGCTTGAAATACTATATTCCAGAAAACAAAGGAGCTAGGATTACAGCCAAGAATAACCTACCCAGCAAAACTAATATAAACCTTCAGAAGAAAAATAGATATTTAATAAAAAGAGGACTTTTAAGCATTCCTAATGAAAAGACTGGAGCTGAATAGAAAATCTCACATTAAAACACAAGACTCAAAAGAAGCATAAAAAAATTAAACATGAAAGTAAAATCATGAGACTAAATGAGGTTAAATTGGTACATGTAACTCCTAAGAATTTTATCATTATTAGGGCAGTTAGAGTCTACATAGACAGAGATTATGGCTATGTTGAGATTATCTAAAAAAATGATGGAAGCTTGAGAAAAGAGATATACCAGGAGAAGGGATAAGGGAGAGGAAGAATGAAGAAAATTATTTCTCAAAGGATGCATGCAAGGGAGAACTTTTACAATGGCGGGGAAAATGGAGAGGATGGGGAATGCTTGAATCTCACTCTTATCTGAATTAGCTCAGAGAGGGAAGAACATCTATACACACTCAGTTAAGTATGAAAGTCTGTCTTTTTTTTTTTTTCTTTTTGGAGGGCAATTGGGATTAAGTAACTTGCCCAAGGTCACACGGCTAGGTTTTTGTTTGTGTGTGCGTTAAGTGTCTGAGGCCGGATCCGACTCAGGTCCTTCTGATTCCAGGGCCGGCACTCTACTCACTGCGCCACCTAGCCGCCCCTGAAAGTCTGTCTTACCCAACAGAAATGTAGGAGGAGAAGGGAATAAGAGTAGGGGGAAAGAGGCGATTAGAGGAAGGGCAGATTAAGAGAGGCAGTGGTCAGACTTTTGAGGTGGGAGGGAGGGGGGAAGGAGGGGGAGAGAGAGAGAGAGAGAGAGAGAGAGAGAGAGAGAGAGAGAGAGTAGGATGGAAGGAAATACATAGTAATCATAACTGTGAATGTGAATGGCATGAACTCACCCATAAAACAGAAGTAGATAGTAGAATGGATTAGAAACCAGAATCCAACAGTATGAAACACACTTGAAACAAAGAAATACACAGAATTAAAATAAGGGACTGAAGCAAAATCTTTTATACTTCAGCTGAAGTAAAAAAGGTGGGTATAGCGATCATGATTTCAGATGAAGTAAAAGCAAAAATAGATCAAATTAAGAGATAATTAGATAAATGACATCTTCCTGAAAGACAAAGAAGTAATAGCAACACTAAACATAAATGCACCAAATGGCATAGCATCCAGACTCTTAAAGGAAAAGTTAAATGAGTTGTGGGAGAAAATAGATAGTAAAACTATACTAGTGGGAGAACTTAACTTTCTCCCTTAGAATTAAATAAATATAACTACAAAGTAAGTAAGAATGAAATTAAAGAGATGAGTAGATTTTTAGAAAAGTTAGGTATGATAGACTTCTGAAGAAAATTGAATAGTGATGGAAAGGAGTATATATTTTCTCAGCTATACATGGCATTTTTACAAAAACTGATCATATATTAGATCATTATAAACCTCATAACTAAATGTAGAAAAGCAAAAATATGCATCCTTTTCAGATCATAATGAAACAAAAATTATATTCCTTAAAGGACCTTAGAAGCATGGAAAAAATTAATTGGAAACTAAATAAGCTATTCCTAAAGAATAAGTGGGTCAAAGAATAAATCAACAAGATAATAATTTTATTAAACATAATGACAGGGAGATAGCATACCAAAATTTGAGGGATACAACCAAAGGAGTATAGGGGAAAATTTATATCTCTAAATGCTTTTATCAATAAAGAAGAGAAAAAAAAACCCATCAATTAATTGGGCAGCCATCTAAAAAATGCCAGAAAAAGAACAAATAAAAAAATCTGTAATTAAAACTGAAATATAAATCCTGAAAGTCAAAGAAGAGATTAAAATTGAGACCTCTTATAAGGGACTTAGACAGTAAATTGGAAATAGGCCTACCTCTGAATTTAGAGGATTCCAATTTCAGTTCTGCCTGATGGTTACTTCCTGTATGATCTTGGGCAAGCCACTTGACCTCCTTGGGCCTCATTATCCTCACATATAAAATAAGGAATTAAGTCACTCCTGAGATGGATTCCAACATTAATTCTATCACTTTATGATCCACTGGCTTTCTAGACTAAATCAACATATACTTTGATAGTAGGTGACCTTAATTAAAGTGGGTAGAGTGGATGATAGCATAAAAAAGTTGGAAAATATGGTTATGGTTTTAGTGAAGTAATAACAAAGTTAAAAGTAATGACAAAATAAAGACTATAAATTTTCCAAACTTTTGAAAACCCAATAGATAATTGTTCCCGAGTTCATAAATTATCAGGTTGTGAAATTTTATTTTATTTGTTTCTATATATGCCCATAATCAAATTCTCAGATAAGAGATGATAACATTCCATCATTATCTAAAATCACAATTCTTTCATTTATACAAAAAACAATTACATGATTATCGATGTACCCTAAAATTAAAATGATATATTACTTCACTGAGAAGAGAAAAGTTGGGCTATTAGAGTGGTTCAGGAACTCAAGCATATCCCTAAGTCACTAAATTCAACTCAGCAAGCATTTGCTAAACACATATTGTGGCCCAGATTAGACAGTAGAGATACAGAAACAAAAATGAAATAATCCATGCCCTCTTAGACCTTATTATATTCCATGTGGAAGAAATGAAATATTTATTGATAATTAACAAAAACCAATACATACAAAATTGATACAGGAATTTCAAAAGAATCGCTATCAGTGGAAGGAATCCAGGAAGGCCTCTTGTAGGAGGTAGTACTTGAGTTGAACAGTGAAAGGAACTACGGGTTTCAGGAGCTGTTGGGGGCAGTTAGTAATGGAGAACATTTCAGCTATAGGGGATAGGCTGTACAAAAAAGCACAGAAATGGGGGAGAGATGGAAAACTACATAAAAAATCAAATGAACCACATTAGTGGGGATACAGAATGTACAAGGAATGGGGAAGTGGGGAGTATAACTTGTAGAAAGTTTGGAAGGGTAGGTTGGAACTAGATTGTGAAAATCATCATGTCCAAAATAGAGGGTTTTACATTTTACTCCAGTTAATGAGGAGCCAGGGAAGTTTCTAGTAGTTATTCCACAAATGTTCTAACCTGTCTTAACTAGCAGCTGATTCCTATTTTTAAACTCTTATCGAATATCTTCATTTGCCTTCAAAACCTTTTTTTCTGTCCCTATTTCCTTTTCAGTTTTTTTTTCCTTTTTCCCTCTGGATTCCCTCCCCCATTCTGCTTCTTAGTTTTGTTTAAGCTGGAATCAATTTCCTATATGTATCTTAACATTCTTCTACTGTTTCAGGGAATATAAACTGAATGACATTCTGTGAACAAAATATAATAGTTCATAGCTAGAAGAGATCTTAGGGGCCATCTAATCTATCTTCTGACTTTACAAATGAGGGAGTTGAGGCCCAGAGAGGTTAACTGATTTGCCCAAGGTCACACAGCTAATTAGTAGCAAAACTGAAATTAGAACAGGAGGATCTCTTGATTCTCAATCCAATTGTTTGACCTCTAATTATTTAGGCCATGTTACCTAAGCAAAAGAAATTGTATTGCTTCACATAAACAACAGTGGTAACTCTAAATTCTTTACTTATTATGAGAATGTCTGCATTTACAGATCTAAAGTATTGTAATTAGGTTTCTAGTAAATTTTAGATGAGGTATATGGATTCAAGTTTTCTTCTCATAAAATCAGATTCTTTTTTGTAATTTTCAGTTCAGAAGAAATGCTGAGCTCTGCTTTGAGTCAATTCCTTTATTTAACCACTAAGGAATTATAAATTAGCTGTATCCCAAAGGTAAGTAATTTTTTTAATTCACCCTAAGGTATATGGAGATTTTTCTTTAGCTTAAATATGAAAAAAAAGTTCAGATTGTTTCATATTATAATTTAATCCACTCCTGAATTTTTCTTTTAAATATGCTGGAGATGTTAAGGGCCTTTTAAGCAACATTTCTAAAAGCCATGAAATGCCCTAATAAATACCTTTCTGGATTTTGCTAAATATTTCTTTTGAATTAGGAATCAGGAGGCTTAATGTGCTCATATTTAGAAGGCATTAATTAGTATCATGTTATATAATTGTCTTGTGCTATTATATATGCACTGATATGATGGTTAGGGTGGCCAGAAGTATTGGAACTAGGGTAGGGTGATAAGGGTTTGTCAGAGGGCACTGAAGTTCAGAGGGTTCTGATTATATATGTACTCCTTCAACAGGAAGAAATAGTTAAGATTAGAATTTGCTTAGCAAGAATAATTAGATACTTGCTACCTGTCAGGCGAACTCTTGATGGACTGATGCCATCTGATGTACTTTCATTCCCCCACTCCTGCAGAAGTCTCTTTAGCAACAGCCTCATAGTATCATATATTCTCTCTGCTTTCTTGCTGTAAGGTAATACATACTCCTCTTCCTCAAATATCTTTTTCCCTCAAGCGCTTTTGTGACCCTAACCCTAAAAGCATGCCCATTGCATCTGGGCCATCTCTGGTCATCCTGATCTGTGTCTTGCCACTGGACCCAAATGGCTCTAGAAGTGAGGCTAGTGACTTTGCACAAAACCCACCTCACTTAAATCCGGTTCACTTACAAGTCATGACATTACCTTTGTGATCCCATAGTCCTCTTTGAGAATGAAGGACAAAAAACAACAAGGACTCTGTCTCTTAGGCAGCTAGGTGGTAGAGTGGATAGAACACTAGACTTGGATTCAGGGAGGCCTGATGTCCAATCCAGCTGATACTTAATACTGACACTTAGCTAGGTGACCTTGGACAAATCACTTACTATCAAAAGCACTTAGTACAATAACTGAGACATAGTAAGCGCTTAATAAATATTGATTTCCTTTCTCTCTGGGCATTTTGGACCCTACTCTCTCCTAATTCATCTCCTACTTACCTGACAACTCTTTCTTAATCTCTTTTTCTGATTCATCACTCATATTATGATCTCTAATTACGGGTATTCCCCAACATATTATACTCCTCCTATAATCTCTGTCAGTAACCTCGTCGGTTTCCATAGGTTTAACTGTCATATCTAGTTCAACAACTTGGCCCTAGTCTCTTCCTTGAGAAATGAGTCCACCATCCTTCTGATCATAATCATAGGTTCATAATCTTGACTTTATCCAGGACTCCTCCCTCTCCTTCACTTCACATGTCTAATCCATTGCCAAATCTCACCATTTCTACCTTCGCTATAGCTCTCATCTCTGACCTTTGACCTCTTCCCTCCACTAAGACAGCTACCACCCTAGTTCAGGCCTTCAACCAGCTCTTGCTTAGATTATTGCAGACGCCTCCTAATTGTTCTCCATGCCTCAAGTCTCTCTCTACTCCAGTACATTCTATACACTATTACCATAGTAATTTTCCTTAAATGCAGATCTGATGTTCAAAACTTGTTTTTCACAGTTACTATTACTAACTCTATTTCCCTCCAACCTATTTCCCCCATTTATTCTATCCTCTCTGTCTACTTTCACCCTATCTGTCTTCAGAAGTGTTTTGCTTCTAATTACTCCCTCCTCCAAGCTGCCCTCCCTTCAATCACTCCCCTCTTTCTCTTTTGCACTTCCATTCCTATTTTCCTGTAGGGTAAGATAGATTTCCATACCCAATTGAGTATATATTTTATTTTCTCTTTTGAGCCAGGCATGATGAGGGTAAGGTTCACTCACTCTCTTTCACCTACCCTCTCTTACCCTCCATGGTAAAAGTTTTTTCTTACCTATTTTATGTGAGATAATTTATCCCATTCTACCTCTTCCTGTCCCTTTCTCCCAATACATTCCTCTCTCACCCTTTAATTTTATTTTTTAGATCTCCTCTCTTCATATTCAACTCTCACTTGTGCCCTCTATCTATATATACTTCTTCTAACAGCTGTAATGATGAGAGAGGTCTTATGAGTAACAAGTACCAGCTTTCCATGTAGGAATGTAACAATTTCCTGTTTACTTTTTTGTGCTTCTCTTAAGTTTTCCATTTCATTGAATGTCTATTTTTATCCCTGAAGGATTATAAACCCTTTCCCTGGGTAGGTGATTCTTGCTTCTAATCCTAGCTCCTTTACCCTCCAGAATATCATATTCCAAGCCCTCAGATCCTTTAATGTAGAAGCTGCTAAATCTGGTATTATCCTTATCCTGACTGTGGTTCCATGATACTTGAATTGTTTCTTTCTGGCAGCTTGCAATATTTTCTCACTGACCTGGGAGCTGTGGAATTTGGCTATAATATTCCTGGGAATTTTTATTTTGGGATCTCTTTCAGAAGGTGATTGGTAGATTGTTTCAATTTCTATTTTACCCTCTAGTTCTAGAATATCAGTGCAGTTTTCTTTATTATTTCTTGACAGATGATACTAGGCTCTTTTTTTTTTTTGGTCATGGCTTTCAGATAGTCCAATAATTTTAAATTTATCTCTCCTGGATCTATTTTCCAGGACACTTGTTTTTCCAATGAGATATTTCACATTGTCTTTTACTTTTTCATTCTTTAGGTTTTGTTTTATTGTTTTGTGATTTCTCATAAAGTCATTAGCTTCTATTTTCTCAATTCTAATTTTTAGGGAATTGTTTTATTCACTGAGCTTTTGTAGCTCCTGTTTTATTGATCCAATTCTACTTTTTAATGAGTTTTTTTCTTCAGTTAATTTTTTTTTTGCCTCTTTTTCCATTTAACCACTTATTTTGAAGGTATTCTCCTCATTGGCTTTTTGGACCTCTTTTACCATTTGGCTTAGTCTTTTAAGTTTTTAAGGTATTATTTATTTATTTAAAGCAATTGGGGTTAAGTGACTTGCTCAAGGTTACACAGCCAGTCATTATTTATGTGTGGGTGCTCATTTTCTGAGGCTGGATCTGATCTTGGGTCGTCCCAACTCTGGGATCGGCGCTCTTAATCACTGTGCCACCTAGCCGCCCCATAAGGTTTTATTTTTTTAAAGGTTTTTTTTAGGTGTTATTTTCTTCAGCATTCTTTTGTGTCTCCTCTACCAATCTGTTGATTTTTTTCATAATTTGCTTGCATCACTCTCACTTCTTTTCTCAATTTTTCCTCTCCCTCTCTTACTTGATTTCCAGAATTCTTTTTGAGCTCTTCCATGGTGTGATGGTAATGGGAATTTGAAGACCTTCACTGCCCCTTAGAATTAGGAGATCTTTCCTGCCCCTTAATAGGTCAGATATAATCACATAGAGCCTGTGGTGGGAGGAATTTGCTAAATGGGTGGAGCAGGAAGGGTAGAGCAGAGTTGAGAGGAAGCTGGGAGTCAGAGCAGTTAGAATGGAGGGAGCAGAGGACACAGATAAGCAGACAGCTAGGATTGCATTTCTTTGTGGGAAGACTTTGGGATGGTGTTGCTTCCTACAGTGATAAGGTGTATTGTTGCTATGAAGGATTCAGTTTTCTGGTGTTAGGATTTGTCTTTCCTGTGTTGGGATTTGACTTTCTGGTGTCTGAATAAATGTTTTCCTTCTGTCTTCCATGTGGAGAGTCTGTTATATTTTGTGATTCAGAACTATGCCAGCTAATTCATAGTTGTTATCAGTACTGTGAATATTGCCTTGGTGATACATTTGGCATCACAAACAGGATCACAAGATATCAGATCTCTATTTGGAGGCAGAATGACTTTAGAGGAAGAAATGCATATCCCAGGATGGGAGGATTTACCTTATTCTTCCCTAGCAAGGGGATGGGCTAAAATCACTGGACTCTGTGAAGATTGGGAACTGAGGCTACAGAAGGGAGAGCCTAGAGATTTAGAAAGATGTTTGCAAGGAATACCAATAATACCGGGGAAAGAATTGGCAGGAGTATATAGAAGAGGCTGGGTTTTACTAACAGGTTACCATATTATATGTAAAAGCAGATATAAATTGCTACAGGAAAAAGCTCAGAGTGAAAGGGAGTTAGCTGATTTGCATGAGAAACTTTCTGTGTTGCAGCATGCAAGCTTTACTTTAGAAGACCAAGCTGGAAAGTCTTGTGTGGTAGAAGAGGAGGCTGCTATATGTTTGGTTCAGAAAAAGAAGAAAAAAACCTAATAAAAGGAACATGCATGCAGCCCTTGCACAGACTGGGCCTACTTGCCCCAATGACTGCCAGGAGAATATGTGGGAGGAGAATGAAACAAAGTTAGTTGAGAAGGCTTTTATGCCTAAAGACTTTCACTCCATACTGAGAAGAAAGCCAGAGAACCAGGGGGGAAACACAGTCTTTAGGGAGATAATTGAGGATTTTACTCATGTGGAGGTCACTGATATATTGAGTTGGTTCACCCAAAGGATGGGAGAATTCTTAGTGTCTTTATGGTAAGAATCAGTGATGAAGGGCCCAGATTCAGGCAGGTCAAAGCAAGTGATTACCCTCTGTATGGCCACTTGGCCCCCCTACAATCTGCACGCCAGGAGCTCTGGAGGCAGCCACAGGGCAGCAACTGTAGCCACCTCTCTCCCTGGGGGCAGGAGCCAGACCATGCTTTTCTGTAACCCAGTTCCAACAGTCCTCTACTGACCTTTTACTTTCTCTTTGGGGTTTATGGGTTGAGAAGTCTGGGAACCACCAAAGTTGCTGGTGATTCACTTTCCTGAAGTCTGCTCTGGCTGGTCTATGCCACTCATCAGGGTGCCCTGTGTCTGGGCCCTGCCAGTCATTCGGGTCTGTGCTCAGCTTCCATCTCATGTGTGATCAACCCTTCTTGTCTGCCTGCCAGGCTGCCTTCAGTAGATTTGTTTCCATCTGTCACTTTGTGGGTTCTGTAGCTCTAAAATTTGTTTGAGTTATATTTTACAAGTATTGTAGGTGGTTGGAGTGGGAGGTCAGAAAAATTCCTGCTTTTACTCTGCCATCTTGGCTACACCTACTCCAATATTTTGAACCCCATTGGTTCGAGGGGGTAGTGATGGGGTGCTTGTGTTTAAGCCCCACCCTAAGATATTGTTTTATGTGCTTATTTTCTGTTTTATCCCTGTTATATTGTTTTAAAGTTCTGTTCACACCAGTTACCCCTAGGGACATGAAAGATCTTGGGGCCAAATATAATGGTAATAGGAATTTGAAGATCTTCCCTACCTCTTAACAGGCCGAATGTAATTACATGGAACCTGTGGTGGGAGGGGTTTACTGAATGGGTGGAACAGGAATGGTAGGGCAGAGCTGAGAGGAAACTAGGATTCAGAGCAGCATAGAGGGAGGAGAGGACACAGAAAAGCAGATAGCTAGGATTGTGAGGAAGGCCCAAGCACGGGGAAGGGTTTGGGATGGTGTTGATTCTTGCAGTAATAGGGTGTATTAACATCTTTGTTGCTTTGATGGATTCGGTTTTCTGATGTTGGGCTTTGGCTTCTTTGTGTTGGAATTCAACTTTCTAGTTGAATAGTTTGGATAAATGTTTTGCTTCTTTCTATGTGGAGAGTCATGAGGCAGTTCCTCTTTGCTCTTCTCCTCCCCTCTTTTCTCCCTTCTTTCCTCTTCCTTTCCAATCCCTTCCTTGCCCAGTTCTTTCATTTCCCTCAGGGCTGAAATGTAGGCCTTATTGACAGGCCTGACCCTACTACTGATTGGCACAAGAACTTTGACTTGCTTTGTTTCTGATCTGGCTCGTTTGACCTTCTAGTGGCAGCCTGGTAGCCCCCTGATCCTGGGGGCTCATCATTTTAATGCAAGACAATGCAGACAACCAGTTGGAATAGCCAGCTGAAGCTCAGAACTCCAGAGTTTAAGGGAACTGCTAACCTTTGCCTTTTTTATAGCTGGGATTACAGGTTTGTACCATCATGTCTAGCTTTTTTTTCTTTTTCTAAAGCAAAGCCATTTATTAAACTGTCAAATCTCTAAGGAGGTCATCGGTGAAGAACTTGCCACATGGTAAGAAAAGTAACTTTCTGTTTGGTATATTAATAATATTCTGTAAATGATAGTGCAGCCCCTTTGAATAGAAATCTTTTCAGGTTTTCCTGTTTTCCTGCTCGAATCATAATCATTATATTCTCAGGAGAACAGAAGAAGGGCCAGGGCTATAGTGTCTGATAGGCTGTATAGGGGCTTAGCCTGTAGAGTTCTTTACCCTCTATGTTCCAGTGATCAGAATGGAACAAGTTATTGTGATAAAAGTTCTGCCTCAAAATTAAAAAAAAAATAACTTTCTAAGAACTGGAGCCACTGAGCTCCATAAGTCCCCTCATAAGGTCGAAAACGGTCATCCAGACCAATGATGCTTCTGCAAAATTAGAGAATTATTGAGTCTTAGACTCTTAGAGGTAGAAGGGATCTTAGAAGTCATAGATTTAGAAATAAAAGGGATCCTAGAGCTACTCAGGTTCAAACCCCTCATTCCACAAATGAGGATACTAGGGCTCAGAGAAGTTAAGTGACTTGCTAGAGCTCATACAGCTTGTGGCAGAGCTGGAATACTCATATTTAAATCCAGTCTTCTTTCCACTGCCTCACATGTCCCTGATTGGTTCTCTAGTTTATTGCCTCATTGAGCAAGAATCCCTGGGATAGATGAGAGATCATCATCTAACCTTTATTTGAATCCTTTCTATGGCAGACACTGATTGCTAATTATGTTACTGGTCAGAGATAATGAGTCTCTCAGAAGTGTTAGAAACTTTTAAAAAAATACCAGGTTCCAAGCTACCCCTATAAATTCTGCCCCCTGGTTCTCTTTTCTACAACACAGAAATAAAAATTTGTCTACTCCATCTTTTGCAGTCCCTCAAACACCTGAACATAGCAATTATGCCTTCTTTTATTTTTTAAAATTATGCCTTCTTTTAGTCTTATCTTCTCCAGACTAAGAACCCTCAGATTTTTTAACCATTGATCCCATGTCTTCTCCATTCTAATTATTTAGATACATCTAGTTTGCCAATATATAAAAGTGTGTTGGTAAATGTTTAAAACTGGTTCTCTGAGAAAAAAAAAGTGTGTATGACACACTTTTAAGTTTAATCTGCATTATTTTTATTTTCTCCATCACTTTTTTATATCTAGACAGTCAACAAACTAATAAATCTAGTTCCAATTTGCAATGTTTGCCAGTTCCCGAGGTGCAAATATCCATGGTGAAAATTTAACAATCAATTCTCATGTGCCTGTAAAAACTGACTCCAGCAAATCCCTTGCTTCATGGTACCCAAAACTGAACATGTCTGACCAAGATGACAATGAACTATTTATATTTTCATTATTACAAATAGCCCTGACCTTGCCCCTGGTCACCTTATTCATTATACCAGTGTACATGTAACCATATTTGACACAAACTAATGAAGATAAAATAAATAGCCTTCTAGAATTCCTATTTAAAGGCTAAGATATTTCTCATTTCTATTTTTTCCCCTTATGGTAAGCAATGAAATCACATTATAACTTTCTGCAGATATTTGAAGAGCTCTGCTACCTTTTAGAAGACACTTATTTTAATTGCCCCTACAGAGATGAATGAGAGTTAGTAGGGGGGAATATAATAGAGGACAGCTTTTGTTTTGCTCTAAGGAAAACCTTCCAGACCACTGCAATAGGGTTGTCTCAAACTAGAAAGGGCTGACTTGGGAGGTGCTCTGTCTTTAGAGGTCTTCAAGTAGAGGTTGGAGTTCCCCTTATTTATGTAATCAGATTAGAGATTTGGAGCTATAAGAGATCTAAAAGGTCCTCTTATCCTGACCTCTTATTTTTATAATTGAGAAAAATAACTTGCCTAAAGTGTCATACATTCAAAGAACCGGGTTTTAAACCTGGTTGTCTGACTCTAAATCCAATATTCTTTACAGGCTGGGACAGATGACTTCTGAGGTTCTTTCCAACACATCAAAGAGTAGATTCTGCCCTGAATGAGCACCAGAATTGTAATTTTTATGGTGAATGAGGCCTTTGGGATAATCCTTTGAAGTTTAGGCATTTTGATAGTTTGAAGATTTCATGATTTCATTTGTATATTTTTTGAGGACTGCAGATTGTGAACTCTGTATGCCATGTTTTTGTTTTCAGTGTTTATATCTGTCTTGTACTTTGTTTAGTAAAATCCAAGTTTGTTTCTAGTGATTACCTCAGAAATATATCTACATGTCCCCAGAACCTGGACAACTTTGATACTCTGGGGATCCCAGGACTGAAGTGGAATTGGCAATCAAATGGTTGCTAGTGTTAAGGATCTGAGAGGGTTCAAAGCTTTTCTATGTAAAAGTTACATGAAGAAGAGCCCTGTATGGATGTCACAAAATTTGCTTGCAAGTCATAACTCTTTGACTTTGGGGAGTCTTTTTCCTTGTCTGGAAATCAGTTTTTTTACTTATAAAATGCCGATAATAATGCTTGCAGTTTATGGTATTTATAACATGCTAAAATGGGTTTTTTGGTAAGAATCAGTGAGATCATATCAACTACAGATACCCTACACACAAATATAAGTTATCATTCTTAGAGCAAGCAGCCCTGGTCCTAGAGGACTCAGCGTCTGCTGCTCTTTCCTTGGTATTGGCTAAGGCCTGGTTTCCTTACACTAGTCTGTTATTTGTAGGTCTCCTGCAGCTGCTGCCTAAATATCCCCCCTGTGCTGCTTGTCCCATTTAACATGACTTGAATCAAGTAGATTGTTTCTGTGGGTATCAACAACTGTAGCACTTGATTCATCCCAGGTAGATGGTCTGTATAAGGAACAGAATAGTCACAAGTTGGCCCATATCATACTTAAAAAGGGATGAACATTCACATCTCTGCCAGTGTCTCATCTGATGGATAATACCTGCTGACAGGGGAAAGTTTATTTCCAATGGAATAATAATATCCATTGCCCTGGCTTCAAAGGGAAGAGATTTCAAGGGCAGCAGATCCTGTTATGAAAGAGAGAGATTTTATTGACAAGTTAGAGCCTGAAGCCATTTAGTAGCAAGAGTTGTCTTTATAGAGGCTCCTCCCCTCCCCCTTCTTTTTTTCATTTCAGTTTTGCTACTACTGTGGTTTAACCTGACTTTCATCTGAAAATTAATTGATTTTCTTCCTCACACTGGGCCAGATAATTTAAAAATGAATACGCCATGCAGAAAGCAGTGCCTGAAGGGTACAGGAGATGGCTGACTGGCTTCAGGCATAGGAGTCTGCTAATGCTTTCCCCCAAATGGAGCAAGAGATAGATAAAACTAAATTACAGATCTATTAAAAATAAATTAGTGGTGTCGAAAAAGAAAATTAAGATGCAGATAATCAATCTAATTTCAGGGTCTCTGGTGAGCAATAATGCTTAATTTTTCTCCTGTTTGATGAAGGCACCTATTAATTAAAAATATTTATACAAAGAGCTTTGGCACAAATCCTTTATTTCAAAAGGGGGCAGTGTCAATTAATCACCTAATCGAGCAGAAGGTGTCCCTAGTTTTCATTGCAGAAGGTAGGCCCTGACTTCTGGAAACTTCATTGAGAGCCCACCTTCGTGAAGTAGCCTGCAGAGCCTTTCGGAACCATATGGAATCTTTCCTTTTGGATCCCCATGCTTGATTTCATGAAAAAATTCTCTTTCACTCTCCTCCATAATGAACTTTTCTTTTAATAGAATGGTTGTAGATCAACACTAAAGCAAAGAAAGAAACAGGCTAATAAACCCGGGGTGTGTACAGTGTGTATACTTTCAGAGAGACTGGGGGGGGGTGCAGAACAGAACATAAATCATTAAGAAAACTATGGGAAGTAATTTCTAAAGGATTTGAAATCTATTGTGCTTCAGTAGAATTGAAGCACCTGGGATAGAGGCAAGAATTGGTCATCATTATAGAACTCACTAGGATACTGATTTTTCTTTCTTCAATACATATTGACTAGAGAGGGGATGTAGAGGTGTTGATGGCAAACGTCAAAATGTAGGTTTCCTTTACATTCACTTGTCCAAATCCTGCACCCTGCACCTGTTGGGTCTGAGAATAAATCAACAGGAAGGTCACAAAGAGCTTTGTCCTTCCCATTAATCTTGCTAATGTTATAGGAGCCTAGAGCCTGGCCACATTGGAATAAAAGTGGCAAAGGAGGCCAAGCCTGCTGCTATATTTCACTGTCCTACTTTGTGGCAGAGACGGGATTGAGTCAGAATTTGAAATCAAAGTAAATCTTCAAACCCTGCTGTAAAAACTGTCAGAACCTAACTCTCACTAATAACAGCAAGTCCTGCAAAGACTGATGGGAGGCCAACATTATGACATGTAGATAATCTGCCTTTATTTTCAAAGAGGAGAAATAGTTTGCAAAGAATACCTATTATAAATAGTAAATGGCTCTGTCTCTCTGAAGGTTCTGAAAAGATTCGTGTACTGAAGTACATGGTAATGGATGAATATGCACAGTTTTCCATCAATAACCTTAAGATAATGCATTCATTTATTCATTCTATCAGACTTATTATTAAAATTATTAATGATCTGGGGGCAACTATGTGATACAGTGGATAGAATGCCAGGCCTGGAGTTAGGAAGACCTGAGTTCAAATGTGACTTTAGATATTTACTAGCTTGTGTTCCTGGGCAAATTATTTACTCCTCTTTGCCTCAATTTCCTCAACTTTAAAATGAACTGGAAAAGCCAATGGCAAACTCCTTCAGCATATTTTCCAAGAAAACCCCTCGTGGAGTCACAGAGAGTTGGCCATGGAATCAACTGAAAAACAACAATAGTATATAAGGTGAAGGCAATATAGTATAATGAACAGAGAGATGACCTTTAAGTCAGGAATACCTAAGTTCAGGTCCCATCTCTGACATGTAAAGGCAGTGTGTCCCTAGATAAATTAACTTTTTTTTGGAGGGAGGAAGGCAAGGCAATTGGGGTTAAGTGACTTGCCCAAGGTCACACAGCTAGTAATTGTGTCAAGCGTCTGAGACTAGATTTGAATTCAGGTCCTTCTGAGTCCAGGATCAATGTTCTATTCACTGTGCCACCTAGCTGCCCCAATAAATTTAATTTTTCATGCCCCAGCCAACCATCTAAGACCATAAGTTGATCTGCAATGATAAAATTCCTCATCTAATACCAGAAAAATCAGTCACAGTACCATCCAATCCCATGTATTAGATGCTGTGGGAAGATACACAGACAATAAAACATGGACCAGTTCAAAATATAATAGAGAAATAACACGTACAAAACTAGGTATAAACAGAATAGAATTTAAATGTATTTTAAAAGTATGAACAATTAGAGAATCATAGTATTTTTTAGCAGGACTTAGAAGGATGGGTAGATTTTAAATAGTTGGAGTTGGTGGCAGAATATTTCAGGGAACAGCCTAAGCAAAGCATAGAGGAGGGAAATCATAGAACACGTTAAGAGGATAAGGAACAACTCGTTTGGATACAATTTGACTTTGGGTTGATCATTTGGCTGAAATGTATCTATAGGTTAGTGAATCTGTGACTTGACTTGTTGTTAGCTTTATAAAAAAAAAAAAACACCACAGACGTTCATAGCCAGATGGTTTGGGGCAGAAACCTTGGTGCCTTCCTCAGCTTCCTATTCTCACTCACTTCACCTCCACTCTGTCATCAGATCTGGCCATAACTGCAATATCTGTCATATACGTCCTATCTTCTCCACTCTTCACAGTCACTACCCTAGATCAGACTTTTAACATCTTTCATCTGATCCATTGCAATCAATAGCCTTCTAATCTGTCTCCTTGTTTCAAATCTCTCCCCAATTCAGTTCATTTGTAGTCAGCTGTCAAGATGATTTTCCAAAATTTGAGTCTGATCATATTATTTCCCCCTGTTCAGTGAACTGCAGTGGCTCCCTATTACCTCTGTGTTCTCCCTGTCTTTGCACTGGCTTTCCCTCAGTACTTGAAATGTTCTGCTTGCTCACCTTAGCTTCTAGTTTTTTTTTTTCCTGGATACCTTCAAGACTCAGCTAAACACTTACTTTCTGAAAAAAAAAACCTATCCCAATTGTCCCCCAGCGGTTTTTTTCTTCCCTTTTTATGTATTCTTATATAGCATGTATTTAGTTATTTACAAGTTGTCTTCTAAATTAGAATCTAAGCTCTTTGAGGGAAGGGGCTATTTTTAAAATCTTTCTTTTGAACCCTAGTGCTTAGCACAGTGCCTGGTGTGGAGTAGACTCCTTTAATAAATTCTTGTTGACTATTTTGATATCAACAGAAGAGAAATTTCTTAGCTGTCTGTTTTTGGAGGAAAAGTGTCAGCAACATCTATCAAACCTTAACTGTTCCATGAAACGTTGTCTGATTTATTCAAAAGAGATCTCACATAAAAAAAATACTTTTTCATATTGTAATTTTAAAAAACGAGTTAAACAATCGTGGAAGGTCAATAATGTACCGAAGGCTATGCTAGAGATTCAAATTGCTTCATATGAGATTGGTCTGTCTGTTCTTCCAGAAAAGATTACTAGCCTTGTAATAGTATATACTTTATGTAGTAATAGTATATACTTGTAATAGTATATACTTCATGTAGTTCTCCTGAGCAGAAGCTCAGGTGCCAAACACACAGGGCTGACCACATTCAATGTTAGAAAAACAACATGGAATAGTAGAAAGAACATCAGATCTACATTCTCTCCTGTTTCTGCCTTCAACCAAATGATTTTAAACAAGTCTTTTAACTTCTTGTGGTACCCAGTTCCATAATTAGAGTTGGGATATCAAGACAATGCCCTGATAAGGGCCTTCTGCTCTTTATCCTTGGGGAATGAATTGGACAGCAGAGGCCTCTGAGAGAATGTAAACTACTTGAGGACAGGCACTGTTCTTTTGGATTTGCCGTTGTATCCCCAGCACCTAGCTCAATGCCTGTGTATATCATAGGATAATAGGCACACAGGTCTAAAGTTGGGAAGGACTTTAGAAGCCATCGGGGTTTTTTCCTTTTTGGAGTGGAGAAGGCAGGGCAATTGGGGTTAAGTGACTTGCCCAAGGTCACATGGCTAGTAAGCATCTGAGGCCGAATTTGAACTCAGGTCCTGCTGACTCCAGGGCCAGTGCTCTATTCACTGTGCCACCTAGCTGCCCCAGAAACCATCTTTTCTAACCTCATTTATAGTTAAGAAAGCTAAGTGGAGCAGAGAATAGGGCACTAGGCCAGGAATTAGGAAGACCTAGGTTCAAATCTGGCCTCAGACATTTACTGACTATGTGACTTTGGGCAAGTCACTTAACCTCTGTTTGCTTCAGTTTCCTCAACTGTAAAAGGGGGATGTATCTACTTCCCAGGGTTGTTGTGAGGAACAGACGAGATCATATTTATAAAGTATTTACTATAGTGCCTGACATATCATTATTGTCATAATTATTAGTATTATTATTAGTGGTCATAGTAGTAGTAGTCATAGTAGTAGTAGAAGAAGAAGGAGAAGAAGAAGAAGAAGAAGAAGAAGAAGAAGAAGAAGAAGAAGAAGAAGAAGAAGAAGAAGAGGAAGAAGAAGAAAAAGAAGGAGAAGAAGAAGAGGAAGAAGAAGGAGAAGAGGGAGAAGAAGGAGAAGAAGGAGAAGAAGAAGAAGAGGAAGAAGAGGAAGAAGAAGAAATATAGGATGAAAGAGATTCATTGACTTACCCATATTCATAGAGCCAGTAAGTTCCAGAGGTAGGCTTTCAGTGGAGGTTTTCTGTACTTCAAGTCCAAGAAACTATATACTGCACAGCAGTTATTGAACTGTTGAGTTAAAAGGGGGTCGAAGTTATGATGGAGGAAGGGTGATTAAAGCCCTGAACTCTAGAGAACCCCCTCTCAGTTCTAAAACTGTACCACTACTTCTTCAGCCTGACCCAATGAGTAAAGGAATATGAGGCCCCATTCATGTTATGAGACCACTTTTATGGTCTATATTCATACTAAAATCAACATCAGTCAAGCTTTTTCCTTTTCGCTCTACGGGAAATTTCTGACTCTCTGAATTCACCTTGATGGTTATGGTTTTATAGGTATACTGTATCAGTCAAATTCCCCAGCTAATGTTGATAGGAATGAATCAGAGACAGGTCATTCTTTGACCTTAGCTTGGCCCTTGGTTCACTATGCATGTGATTGCTCTGACCTCAGTCTTATCTCTCCTGCCACATGACTGTCCATTTACTCTGCCTATACAAAGCCCATCCCTGGTGGTGCAAGAACATTTCTCTTGGTGAATGGAGTCTTGGTACACAGGTGAGAAAAAACACTCATTTTAGTATTTCCTGTCTCACATATTATGGATTTTACTGCTAAGATTATGTTAAAATATAGTGCCTTTTTACATTTGGGTATACTATACTCAAGCATTGGGGATGTGACATTTTAATTCATCTCTCCTGCTCTGAGTATGGTCACAGAAGGACCACTGAGAATGTCTCTGTTACTAGATAGTCCTTTCTAGTTCCTAAGATGATGGTAGAGAATTAACGAAATAGCAAATGCCTACATTCTGCTTTTGGGAGTGAAGTACTCTCTGGTTATAAGTTTGACTCTACTGAAATAAAAATGGTGATTTGTATCAAGGATATTACGGTTGAATAATAATAGCTTTCAATTTATATATCAATATATGTTTGCAGAATGGTATTTGTGTATGCAACATATATACATATATGTATATATACATAGAAACATACATTACATTTGTTTTTATATAGTTAACATATATATTAAACTTTAAAGGTTTGTAAAGTGCTTTGTATGTCATCCCATTTGGTCCTTCCCAACAACCCTATGAGGTAGAAGCTATTATTTTATTTATTTATTTTTGATGCTATTATTTTACAGATGAGGAAAATGAAGCTAAGAAAGGTTAATCAGCTTGCTCTGAGTCACACAATTAGTAAGTATCTGAGGCGGAATTCCAGCTGAGGTCTTCTTGCCTCCAAGTCCGAAGTTATTGCCACCTGGCTGCTTTGTTTTATGGATGAGGAAACTGGCACCCAGAGAGTTAAAGCATCATTCAGTAAGTGGCAGGGATGAGACTTAAATTGAATCAGAATTACAGTGTCTGAGTTGGAAGAGACCTCAGAGGCCTTTTAGTCCCGCTGGGATCTGAATAAAAGAAGTAAGTGATCACCCAGTGCTTGTTTGCTTGAAGATCTCTAGTGGAGGTGATGAGGTGGCCTATTCCACCTTTAGCTAGCTCTAAAGTTTTTCTTTGCATCAAGCCTAAATCTGCCTCTTAGTTCTTCTGCCCTACATGATAAAACAGAACAAACCTAGTCCTTCTTTTTATATAATAGCCCTTTAAATAATTGAAAACTACTTTTAAAGTACCCCTGCTTTCCCATCTTCTCTTCTCTAGGTTAAGCATTCTTAGTTTTCTTCAACAGATTCTCATATGGCATGACCTTGAGGTCCTTCACATGCTCCTTTGGACAGTCTCCATCTTGTTAATGTCATTCATTAATGCATTGCCCAGAAATTGATGTAATACTGTAGATAACAAAATCTGATCTGGGCAGACTACAACAGAACTTTGACATCCCTAATTCTGATACTCTACTTACTTGTCTTCCTGAAGCCTGGGCCCTCAGCTTTCTTGGCTGCCACATTACTCTGCTAATGGACCTTGTGATTTTCTGACCCCCCCCCAAAGATTTTTCCAGAAGATCTGCTTTCCAGCTATGTCTCCCCCATCTTGTACTTGTGAAAACTAATCTTTGAAATGGAGTGTGAGACTTTACCTTTATTCTTAGGAAGTTTCATCTTATTCAAACAGAAATTCAGGCTCTCAGTTCCTGTACTTTCTGTTATACTGTATGCATTTTTTTTGTACTTCTCCAACAGTGCCTAATTTACCTGCAGGGTTAGGTAGCTTATTCATTGGTCAAGCTGAACCTTGTTGTATTAAATATAATAAACCCAGACTTTCCTGCCTATCTTTTATTATGGATATTCTACTTAAGAATTTATAGGTCTAGAAGTATACAACACAGATGGAATAACCATGAAAACTATTGGCATTTTAACATAGTGCTATTATTTTTATACCTGTGTATTTTTATGCCCATATACAGTGTAAAAATGCTTCCTTTTTACTGAAAATATGAGATTACAAAAGCTATGTTGGAGAATGACAAATGACTAAAGCCTCAAACATTTTCATCCTGTAATTCCCCTGAGGGCTTCCACAATCTTCCATATTTTACTTATGCCCTTGTAGGAAAAAAAAAAACAAACCAAGAAGAGACCACCAACTTTACAGTAGAGTTAGTTTTATAGGGACTCCCCTATAGGGATTCCAGGAGCCTCAGCTTCTTAAAGGCACGTTGGAATGATGATGACACGAGGACATAAGGAGATAGCAAAGCCAGCTCTTTCTTTTCAATAACCTACAGTTTACTATTGCAACTACCAAAATCCCTTGCTCTGAACCTTGAGCAATCCCAATGTCCTCAAAGCCAAGGACTGAAAACTGAGACAAAAAGTCCAGAATGTTTTTTGGAAAGACAAATGAAATTGCAGGTCAATGTCAGAACTGGGTGAATCACCCAAAGTGCATTCATTAGTTGGTGATGTTGACTTGGTGTGACTTCTCCATTAAAGGACCCTAAGGATCTGCCCTTGGCCCTATGCTATTTAACAAGTTTATCAGTGGTTTGGATAAAGGCACAGATATGAAGCCTGGAGAAGTAAGAAACAAGTGGAATGACAACATTGGGATCCAACCCATTTTGTTATATTTGACTTGGATGTAAATAAGATGAAATTTAATAGGGGCAAATGTAAAATTCTATGCTTGGGTTCAAATAATCAATGTAACAAGTAGAAGATAGAAGAAGCAAAGCCAGAAGAATTCCTGTGGAAAAGATCTAGGAGTTTTAGTAAACTTTAAGTGCAATTTGGCATTAAGGGAAATGGGGATTGGACTTACAGCATAATAATATTTCATTACATTTCATTACATACTACAGTTTGGTTAGCTGTTTTCCAACAAATGAGTAACTACTTTGTTTCCAGTTCTTTGCTATCACGAAAAGTGCTGATATAAAATTTTTTATGTATATGGAGACTTTCTTCTCATAAATAGCCTTCTCAGTGCACAATCCTATTAGTGGAATCTCTGGGTCAAAGTATGTAGGCATTTTAGTTATTTTATTTGCATAATTACAAATTGCTGGTTGTATTGATTTACAATTCTACCAATAATAACTAGTGTGCCTGTCTTCCCCAAATGCCTGCAACACTGACTGTTCAATTTCTTGTCGTCTTTGACAATTGCAAGGAGTGAGGTAGAACCTTAGGGTTGTTTTGACTTGCATTTTTATTCTTACTAGTGATTTAGACCATTTTTTCCATAAGGTTATTAGAGTTTGTAATTCATTTGAGAATAATAATAGTAATAATAGCTGACATTTATATAATACTTTAAGGCTTGTAAGGTGCTTTACAAATATTATCTCCACTTATTCTCACAACAATCCTGGGAGATAAGATGCTCTTCTTATCATAATTTTGCATTTTTGTAAACTGAGGTAAACAGAAATTGTGATTTGCCCAGGGTCACATAGGTAGGAACTTTTACATACATAGTAACTAGAAATTCAAATCACTAAATTTGAATTCAAGTCTTTGTGACTTCAGTTGTGCATTTTTCTTTGAGGATGACAGTTTTGACTTTGTCTTCTTCTGTGTTTGTGTTTTGATTTTCCATGCCACCATCATAACTTTCTATGGTCATATTATTTTTTTGTTGATTCCTCATATTTCCAGCTTATTTATTGACTTTTAACTTAGTGTTAAAGTTAGAGTCTGCTCCCAGAATGAAGAGGCACTGTCCCAATTTCCATTTTTTTTTTGTGCAGCCTTTTTCAGAGCTAGTTCTGGGAGTCTGTAAGTTCTTCTTGGACAGTCTGCTCTAAGGTTTGCATTCTGGTCTGTGAGCAGCCATGAGCATTCATTTCTACCCTGAAACTGTGACCAGGGTTCCCACTCCCAAGTGGTTGCAAACTCTGGTGTACTCGTGCTCTTTCTTCCTCTGGGACTGCGACCAGGATTGTAACCTGGATTCACATTTGGGCAATGTAACAAATGCCTGCACCCAGTGCCAGCAAAGAGACACCTGTAACCTCCTTCTGACCAGTTGTCCGATTTCCTTATTGTTTCTGGGCTGAGAGCTCCAGAAGCCACTGGTCTGATTCATTTGCCCTCAAGGTCTATTGCTGGCTTGCCTTATGCTGGAGTAAGTTCAACTCTCATACTGATGTAACAGACTTTTCCTAATGACCTTCTAAATTGTTTTGTGCTGGAAAATTGTTTTACTTCTTCCTTTGTTGGTTCTGCCACTCCAGAATTTGTTTTGAGGTGTTATTTTAAAGCTGTTTGGAGGGTAATTTGGGAGAGCTCAGGTAAGTCCCTGCCCTTTCTCTACCATCTTGGCTCAGTCTCCTCCTTCTGCCTCCATCTATTATATCTTTTGCAATTGCTTCTATACTTTGTTTGGTTAAGAATGCATCTTATAGGAGCAGCTAGGTGCAATGATTAGAGGGCTGGGCCTGGAATCAAGAAGACTTATCTTTCTGAGTTTAAATCTGACCTCAGATACTAGCAGTGACTCTGGGAAAGTCATTTAAACCTATTTGCCTCAATTTCCACATCTATAAAATGAGCTGGAGAAGGAAATTGAAAACCACTTCACTATCTTTACCAAGAAAACTCCAAATGGGGTCATGAAGGGTCAGATACAATTGAAATGACTGAATAGCAAAAAAACATCTCTTGCCTTTAGCCATGAAAGGGTTTCCTACTTTTCTAATTTTTTTATTGTATGAACTTTAATGTTAGAATCACACATCTATTTGGGGTTTATTGTAGAATTTTATATAAGATATTGGTCTAAGCCTAATTTTTGCTAGATTTCTTTCCATTATAAAAGGTTTCTTTTTTTTTTTCCTGAGGCTGTTCCATTGATCTACTTTTCTATTTTAAAAGTGACAAAGTGTTTTGATGATTGTTGCTTCATAATATAATTAGGTGTCTGGCAGTACTATTCTCTTCATCATTCCTATGTTTTTGCTTTTATTATCTGTAATGGAAATGCAGATTTAAAGATCTTTCCTGCCCCTAGACCCTTTGATGGGCTTAAGAGACACTGAGAACCTTCCTTGATTTGAAAATATTCTGTGTCCCCTAATAGACTGAATGTGGTCACATGGAGGCTGTGGCAGGAGGCTTGGTTTTCAGGAATACCTACACCTTGATGCTGTGTGATTGGGCAGTGGGTCAAGAGGGTGGTTACATTCTCTGACCCAGGAGAAGGCTATATAATCCCTGATATGAGGCTTTGATTTGGGGCTCACTTTGAGAAGTGTTGTGTGATTTGACCAGATGAAACTCTGGGCAGCCATTGAGAGCCCCCTGACTTTGAAAACCCAGATGTTGATGCTTCCCTCTCTGATAACTGTGATTTGGTATTGATGTAATGGTTGGGCAGTTTGGAAGCCTGTCTGCTTGATCTGTTTGTTTCTCTGTCTTGTAACTTCTGTCTGTATACTTTGAAGTTCAGGGTGCTGACCTTTTCCCCTTGAACTAGGTAAATGCTATATGTTTGATTGATTAAAGTAAGCTTGTTAACCCATTTTGAGTTGCTTTCCTTTAGAAAAGCAGATCTAAAGAACCTGTGTTGGCAGCCACCCTGGGGATGTTGGGGTGATTGCTGCTACATTACCTCACCTAATAGTTTTAGTTTTTTGGTTCTTCCAAATATATTTATTATTACTTCATCTGTCTCTGTAAACTAATTCCTTTGTAGATTTATTGGTATAATATTAGTAATATAACCTAACTTTGGTACTACTGAGATTTTTATACTCACATGGACCAGTCATAAGCACTGAATATTCCTCAAAGTATTTAAGATATTATTTATTTATCTAATTAACAAATTTTAATTGAATCTACACACATATTGAATGTGCTTTGGTAGATTGACTTATACGTGTTTTATTATTTTGTAGTTACTTTGAATGAGATTTCTCTTTCTACTGAAGCATCCTTGATTTTGTTGTCACATACAGAAGTGTGGTTAGTGTTTTTGCCTTTTTATATTTTTGTTATTTCCCTGGATGCTAATCCATGACTGAGTTTGAAAAAAAGTTCTATGAGGTGCTGAGAGAAAAGAAGATATGAGTTCAAATCCTTCCTCTAACTGACCATCTCTGTGACCTGGGTAAGTCACTTGACTTAGCCTCAATTTCTTCATCTGCTGAATAGTGATAATAATAGCACCTGCCTCACAGGGTTGTTGTGAGAATCAAATGAGATTTGTTTAAATTAGTTTTCTGTCCTTAGAGCAATTTGTTTAATACTATATTTTCATTTTTTATCTATTGTATTTATTGATCTCTGAGAGAACATTAAAGTCACCTACTATTTTTGTTATAATCTCTGTTTTATTGCAGTTAATTTTTCCTTTTAAAATTTATATCCTGTTCCACTTGTCAGTAAATAAACATTAAGTGCCTGCTGTCTGCTAGGTACTGAAGATACAAATACAAAAAAAGAAAGACAATCTTTGTGCTTAAGATACTTGCAATCTAATGAGGAAAGTCAAGACACAATAGGAAGCTGAAAATTGAATGGGAGGGAGATGGAGGCAGAATGGGTAAGTCAGAGAAATTCTGTGGGTAAAACCAAGTAAGAAATGAGTAGATGTCTCAGTTGAGATCTCTCTTTAAGTGGAAGTTTGGAGTTCATGGCCAAATTCTCCAATAAAAGCAGCAGAGGGTAATGATGATGTAAAGTATCAGAGGTGATGTGATCTCACAAGAAAATAAGGTTATGCCAATATTGAGCTTCTTTGGACATGGTGGAGAAGTCAGTCAAAGTAATATTAAGGTAGTACATCCAGGTGAGAAATGTAGAGATAAGTTTATCAAAGTTTAATAAGCATATAAGGAAACAGCTAGGTGGTTCAGTGGATAGAGCAACAGTCCTATAGTCAGGAAGACCTGAGTTCAAGTCTTACTTCAGAGTCTTATTAGCTTTTTGACCCTGGGCAAGTAATTTAAATCTATTGCCTTAATCCATTGGAAAAGGAAATGGCAAGCCATTCTTTTATCTTTGATAAGAAAACCCCATGCACAGTATTGGCCTGCTATGATCCATGGGGTCACAAGAGAGTTAGACAAAATTGAATGGCTAGAAAATAACAATGAGCATATAAGTTTAATACTGACATTGCTTTGTTGTCTTTGGTTCCTTTAAGTGCTTTTTTGTTTGTTTGTTTGTTTTTGTTTTTTGGGTTTTTTTTTTTTTGCTTTTTTTTGTTTTGCTCATTTATTTTGTTTTGTCTGATAGCTTGACTGTAATGTCTTTTGGATTCACCCAGTGCTTTTGTTCTAGCTCTCATTTAAATATTTGTATATTATTACTTTTAGAAGTATTTCTTGTAAGCAAGAGGTTGTGTGGTTTTATTTTCTTATCCAGTTTCACTCTCTTTCATTTTCTTGGATTGTTTAATCCATTCACATTTAATTTCTGAGAGTAAGTTTTGTTGTTTCCTCCATTTGTGACTTTAATATTTTTTTAAATCAGAATTTCTTGTTTCGTTTCTTCTTTTAAGTTAGCACTTTGTTAGTTTTGTTTAACCTACTTTGATTCAACTGTATGTTCACAGACTGTCATCTGTCCAACTATACCTCCCAGTTTCCTTTTTTTCCATTTGTCAACCCTTTCCCAAGTTTTAATTAGATTATTGATTTTTCTTTCTTTTATGTAACTCTCTAGTTCTCTTCCTCTTTTCCTCTTCTTTACCCTGTCCTTTCACTTCACGTTAGTTCAAAATCTCTACTCATCTTGTCCACCCAACTTGTGCTTGTTAGTTTTTTCTTTTCCTTTTTACCTTTTTAAAGAAGGATTTCTTTTTATCTTGTTCTCATAACTGACTTTCTGTCTATTTTGCACTTACATTCTTTGATTCATAATCTGTATGCTTATTTATACCTTCTCTAAGCTCTTTGTGTTACTCATGAAATTAAAGCTTCTGAAATACTAAAGTTTGGGCTTCCTCTTCTAACCAATTTGTAAATCATTGTCTTTGTCAATCTTGCCTTATTTCTCCCTTTTTATCTGTTGGGCCTGGCTCATAGAACTATCAATGCATTAAGAAAGTAATGAGTATGATAGAAATTACCATGTGTCCTGAATTGTGAAGTCCGATTTTTTCCCTTTTATTTGGTCTACCTACCTAATCTCTGCCTAACCCTGCCCTACCTTTCCAGTCTTCTTACTCATTACTACTCTTCATGTACTCATTTAATGTACTTCATGTTCATTCATCTCTTTGTGCCTTTGCTGGCTGTTTCCAATACCTGGAATGTTTTTATTCCTCTAGTCTAATTTTCAGAATCTTCCTTTAAGACTCAGCTCAAATGCCTCTTTATGCAGGGAACCTTTCTTATTCCTCCCTCCCTTTTCAGATGCTAGTGATATTTCCTTTAAGGCAACCTTCCTTTCATTCTGTGTGGATTTTATATGTACCTCTATGTATATCTTGTCTCTTTCATTGGAATGTAAGTTTCTTTAAGGCTGGAACTCTTTACTTTTTGTTTGTATTCCCATGGGTTAGCATGCTGATTGACAAATAGTAAGCACTTAAAAAATAAATGTTTGATGATTGATTGACCAAACCGAAGGCCTATGAAGCCGTAGTTTCTAACCTTCTGCCTAATTATGAAGCTGAGACTACCAAAACTAGAGTATCTGGATTTTTTGAGCCATTTTGTCAATCTCATTTCTGAATCTTACTGAGTGTTAAGTGGCAAGACAGGATCACCAAAAGTGAGGTCTTGACAAATACCTATGTCTATCAGTGTTGAAGTGAGATGCCTCGAAATCCCATCCTCTTCAGCACCAACTACTGTATACTCTATTTCTCTGTCTGACGTGTGTAGTTTCTGAAAACTGCAAACTCTCATAAGTTAGTCAACAATCTATAAGTTCAGGCAGATCATTCTCCTGCTCAAAAACTTTCTCCAGTCTCTAGGATGCATTTTAAACCTCTTAGTCTGACATTTAGCAATGGTGTACTGGAGCCAGCTCATACAACTTTGTGAGAGCTGATTGTTAAATTTTCATTGTGAGTATTTATGCTTTAAAAATTGGTAAATGCTATAAATCATGGCTTGCTTTATTACTTTGTTGATTGTCTAGACTTTGAGAAAAATGTAATAATATTTATAGTATAGATTATTATATTATTATTTTAAATAATAATTTATTATGTTATATAATCACATTGTATTATATAATATCATATGTAATAATATTATTTTATAATAATAATATTAATAATATAGATTAAACTTAAAAGCTTATCATGCATATATTTTATGGGGAGAGTTGTTTATTAATCATTTATCAGCACCTACCCATCCGCCTCCTCCTGCATTTAAGCCTCTTCATGGTCTGGGTCCAACTTATATTTCCAGCTTTATTTCACACTATTATATTTCACATACTCTACATTTAAGTGAAATCAGACTATTCAACTTGGGAGTTCTCCAATTTCACCCTGAACTCTTCTGTCTCTGTGTATTTACTCCCACTGTATTCGGGGAAATATAGTGTCCCAAACAAGGGATATGGGACCCCAAAATCCACTACCAGTGATTCCTGAAAAGTGTTCTCAACTTATCTTTACATGTTTAAATCCTTCTCTTCCTTCAAAGCCCAACTCTGGTGCCACCTACTCTGTGGAGCCTTCTCTAATTTTCTCCCACCCTTCCCCCATTTCCCAAGCTGAAAAATATATTTCCCTCTTCAAATGTTCTTAGAGTACTTTATTGGGATAATTTTTTTGCCCCCAAATATCCTTACTTGTAAGCTCATTTATGTGTACACATCAAATCTCTTCTAGACTAGAAACTCCTTGAAGGTCAGGAATATGTCATTTGTCATCTTTGAACTCTAATACTGTAGTGCCTTATACATAGTAGACATAAATTGAATAGGAGATAATAACCCTCCAGAAGCACTAAACTAGAAATCAGGAAATCCTAGCATCTTAGAATCATAGATTCAGAGCTAGCAAGGGCCTTAGAGGCTATATAATCTAGTTTCAATTAACAGGAAGAAACTGAATCCTAGAGAGGTTACTTGCCTAAAGGGCAGTCCTACTGTTGGGGTGGGAGTGACTGCCAGGGTCATACAGGTACTAAGTGGAAGAACAGGGAAGCTAAGTAATCAAAAGTGATCTATCTTATACCTGAAATAGTTATTCCAGCTGCTAATAATTAATGAAAGAATTTTTCTGATGCCTTGGTAATAGACTGTAGTCATGCATTTTAAGATTATGTTGGGGAGAAGATGAAGTAAGGGATACTAATATTTCCTAGCTTTAAAATAATTTACTAAAATGGTCTCAATTACAAGGCAGTTACTTCCACAGTAGACACCAAAGATGATATAAAATTCCCACTTTATCATGTAACCATGGGGGGGGAACCCACTTCATCTGTAGTCACAAGAACTGGACTCGAATTCTGCTTTTGCCTTTACCACCTGTGTGACTTTAGGCATTACTTAGCCTCCTTGGGCCTCAGGTGGCTTCTTCTCACTGATAAATCAAGAGGGGATTTCTGTAGATGGTCTCTGTGGTCCCTTTAAATGGTAGATCTGTGATCTTACATGTAACATTGTGATTTCTGAGAAATAAGATATCCAAGGAGAGCAAATTCTCTGAAAGATACCTTGGCCCTTGTTTTGGTCTTGATACGAACTAGTTCTGTGACTTTGGTAAAAGTCAGTTCAGTTCTCTGAACTTCAGTTTCCTCAGTTGTAAAATGAGGGGGTAGATTCTCTACAAGGACCCTTCCAGCCCTGACATTCTATGATTTCTTTCAAGCTGCTGTTTAACCACAGGTGGAGAAGTGGATAAAGAGGCAATGCATTCTGGGAATATCTCAGAAGAATTGCAACAGAGATTCTGTGAAATTTCATTCTTTCCCCATTGGTAGATTCACATTCTGATCGATGGCTGCTTGGCAAAGATACATTTTCATGTCCTTCCTTGAACCTGCCTCCTCAGCTCCCAGTGAATTTGACACCTATCGATTTCTGTGCCTCAGATGGGACCATTCTTGGGCTTTTAATTTTGCTTCTACTCTAGGACTGTGGGTGACATATGAGAAAAAATTAATTTCCTTCATTCCCTTGTGCACCATATGTCTATGTTATCTCAAACAACTGGTAATAATATAGAAAAATGAAGACAGAGTTTGAATCTTAGTGTCAGTTCTGAATATATTATTTTATAGTGCTATCTCTAAGATAGTTAGCTTCCTGAAATTTGGTGTTTGTATCTAGAGAATTTTTTAATTGTTTGTGTTTTCTTCAGCTTTGTATAGTCCTTCTCAGGCTCAGTAATTTGCAAATACATTTCTCCCCCACCCCATCAAAAAATCTGAATGTATCAACATTCTCATCATTCCCTTTTTCTCATTAAAGGTGGAAAATGTGATTTTTAAACAGATTTTGTGTTAAGCAAAAACCTTCAGATGATTTTTTTCCCTTGAAAATATAATTGCCCAAATTTTAGTTATTCACAGTTTCCTCCTGAATTTTTGGTTTTCCCCAGATGCATGGGGGAGTTGACATTCATAGATCTTTAAACAGCCCAACTCAGAGCAGATACATAAAATGAACTGACACAAGATTCATCATACTAAATGTGTATCCATGAGCTAATGGAAGTTATCAAGCCAGGAGTGCCAAAATGTTGATGGTGTTTGACAGTGCTCGGCCCTTGTCTATCCAGGTCAAGAAGATTAACCTGTCAGAGAGGAATTGGTCCATCTTGTTGGACAAAGTAAAACACTTACCTGCCTGAGACACTTTTATCAATTATGAAATATCAATAAAAAGTGCCTACAAGACCCATTTTCAGAGAACACAAACTTAGGCCTAAAATAATTCCAACAGAACTTGAAATAAGTCAGATAGAGGGGAGGCTAGAATCTTGATAATTCCCCGAAAAAGATCTGAATGAAGCATGCTATTTTTCACTTTCTTTCTTTCATTTTTTTATTTGAATCTTCTACAAAACGACTAATATGGAAATGTTTTACAAGATTGCACATATATTAATTGTATCAGATTGCTTATTGTCTCATAGAGAGGGGAGAATTTGGAATTCAAAACTTAAAAACAGTTATTTTAGTTGTTTTAACATGTAATTGTAGAAAAAATAGAATGTTAAAAAAAGAAAATATTGTATTCTGAATGCTAACTTTATTTAGTCTATGGATGCTTTCTTTTTTTTTTTAAACAAATGCTTTATTAACTTCTGTTTTACATCATTCATTTCCTCCAGATTTTGAGTTACAATCATTTTCAAAAATATGGAATGCTTCACGAATTTGCGTGTCATCCTTGCGCAGGGGCCATGCTAATCTTCTCTGTATCGTTCCAATTTTAGTATATGTGCTGCCAAAGCAAGCACCTATGGATGCTTTCTTAAATATAATAATAATAATACAACTTTATATTTCTCTGTTGTTTTTATTTTATTTTAATTTTTTAAATCACATCTTTCAGATTCTATAGAGCCTATTCCATGATCATCTCTACCTTGGTGGGGCCAGCCTGCCACTTTTTTGGAGTCCTGCCTCAGGGCTATTTCTGGTGCTTTGGGGACAAGACCTCTTAACTCCTGTCCTCTCATGACAGTTTCCTGAGTGGGAAAGGGACCTTTGCTTCTGGTACTGGCTCTCATTCCTTTCCCTGTCTGCTTATTGTGAAGGAGGCTTACTGGGGCTTCACAGGATAGAACTTCCAACATCACATTCAACTGAAACTAACCTCTCCAAAGTGACCAGCTCTTCCTTAGCTGCCAAATCTCCATGGCCTTTCCTCAATTCTCATCCTTCTTGATCTTCAACTCTTTAAAGCAGTTGACATTATTCATCCCTTTTTGGATAATCACTGTCTCCTCTCCAGGTTTTCAAGATATTGTCTTCTGGTTTCCCCCCATCTGCTCAATCAGTTCTCAGTCTTAATTGCTGGCACTTTGTTTATGTCATACCCACTGAGTATGGCTATCCCCCAAGACTGCCATTTTTCCTTCTTTTTTCCATCTATTCATGTATCATCTTACTTGTTCATTTCATAATTTTTTTACTCAGTGATCATTTCTCTAGAGATGATTGCCAAACCTATGTGTCTCACTTTAGTTTCAATTTTGAGCTAAAGGCGCATATCACCAACTACCTTTTGGCAAACTCAAACTGTATGTTTCATAGACATGTCAAAATCAACATGTCCAAAACAGGACTGATCTCCTCTCCAAAAACTCTCTCCTCTTTAGAAATTCTCTATCATTGTTGAAAGCGTCACCATCCTCCCAGTCATCTGGGTCTGAAACTTCAGCTCCTCACTCTCACCCCATGTATCTAGTGTTGTCAAATCTTGCTTTTTCTACCTACACTATACCTCTTGTGTGTGTCCCTTTCTCTCCACTGACACATCCACCACTCTAGTTAAGGCACTCATCTCTTTTTGCCTAGACTTTTGCAATAGCTTTCTAATTCATTCCCCTTCCTGCCTGACCATGTCACCTACTTCCTACTGCATCAGTCAGTAATACTCTATTATCTTCAAGATCAAAGATAAATTGCTCTCATTGCCATTTAAAGCTATCCATTAACTGGACCCTTCTGACCTTGCAAGTTTTCTCACATTTACTACCCTCTACACAATCTGTGATCCAACAACACAGAGGCCTCATTGCTTATTTTATTTTCCAACTCTGTATCTTTGAGGGCAGGGACTGATTTTGCCTTTATTTATTTTCACCAGGATTTAGCCAGTGTTTAGCAAATAATGAATGGCAATTTACAAGTTCTTGTTGACTGCCTGATAACAGCTGAGTTCTTAGAGTGTTACTGCTTACATTAAGGCTTGAGCAGGAATCTGCTAGTTGAACATCAAATGTACTTGACCAAGTAATGTAAAAAAAAACAACATTCCTCTTCCTACCACCCTCTCAAACTTCCCCAAACCTCCCAAAGGAGAAATTGACAGCAAGAGAAAGGATCACCGTTTTCATAAGGAGGGAGGACAAGGGGGAATGTCCCAGTGATCTGCAGTCATTCCAATATGAGTATTTCTTTCAAAGTACAACCATATGTGCACAAAATGAGGAGAAGGTAAGAAGGCTGGAGGAGAGCCCTCCTTCTTAAGTAGGGTAAAACTGTCCTACAACAAATGAAAGAAGTAGTTCAGGAGGAAAACAAAGAGGACAAAGAATCGGAAGTGATCAAGGGGTATCTGAACCTGTCAGGGGATCTGAAGAGGGGAAAAAAGAAAGAGGGCTCAAGATTGTACCTTGGGCAACCCCTGTGGTTAGTGCGTGTGACCTGGAGGAAGATCCATCAAAGGAAGCTAAAGGCTCTCTCTAATCAAGAGGAACTGGTTGTTGTGTTGGAAATGATGGGTGCCTTAGGGGGAGTGAACAGAGACTCAGAGGAAAACTGAGCATAGTCTAACATGCACCCTAAGTTTAGTGAAAGAAGCTTTCAGCAGGCTCAGAGGAAAGCTAAGTGGAATCTCATGGACTAAAATACTTCAAGGGAAATCAGGCCAGGATGGATGGAAGATGCTCAAGAATAAAATTCTGAAGATACAGAAACTCAGTTGAGGGGGAAGAATAGGATTTATCTGAAGTGACCAATGTAGAAGCACTAGGAATTCACCAAGAATCTTAGATTTAAGAATAAAGATATGTACAAAAGATAGAAGAAAGTCTAGGTAATGGAAGACAAACATAAGATTGTGTCATGGTCATGCAATGTCAGTAATGCTGCAGCTCAGAATGAACTAGGGCTTGTGAGAAAACCTAAGGATAATATAAAGGGTTTTTAAGTTGTAATGGGAGAAAAGGATCAAAGCGAGATAAAACTTTTGTTTGGCATGGCTGAGACTTGGTAATTGTAAACAGAGGAAAGGCAGAGTTGTCAAATCCTATTTTGCTTGTTTTTTTTTTCCTCTGAAGGAGAATGAATTTTACACTAAAAACTATGGAAGAAAAATGAATGACACAGAAGTGATAAAAATAAGGAAGGAGAAAGTAAGAGAGCACAACTTAACCTGCTCTTAATGACTTGAAGTCACTTGATAGATATGAAATTTATACTTAGGTGCTGAAAGAACTAGCAGATGTGTTTGCTAAGCCCAAGTCAGTGATATTTGAAAGATCATGGTGATACAAAGTGTTCCCCACCCAAAAAATTGCTATTAACAATTATATGAAAGAATGTTCCAATTCACTAATAATAAGAGAAATGCACATCAAAATAACCATCAGGTTTCAACTTGCACCCTTCACATTGTCAAAGATGACATAAAATGTCCATTTTCGATGTTGGAGGGACTGTGGGAAGATAGGCACACAAGTGTGTGGTTGGGGAATCAATATAACCATTTTGGGGAGTCAGTTTGGAATTATGCAAATAAAGTGACTAAAATGTCCATGCCCTTTGACTCAGAGATTCCATTACTAGGCTTATACTCCAAAGAGGCCATTGATAAGAAAAAAGTCTTCATATATACCAAAATATTTATAGCATCACTTTTTGTGATATCAAAGAATTATTTTATAAAACCTTTATTTTGTCCCTTTTCACCCCTCTCATATGGCTTTATTGACTGAGACACCCTTTGGTGATTTGATTGCTGGGTTTTTTGTTTTTTTTTTGAGAAAATATAGTCTCATTCTTAGGAACTGGTGGTGTAAGTTTTGGGTGCATTTCAAGTGACAACCTTGGTGGATGGCATATTAAAAGGAATATGCATTGTGGCTACTACCAAAACCAAGCTTTTCCATAAGTGTGAAAATAGTCATTAAGTCTGGGACCCTCTGTCCATTTTATTTTCTACCTGTGTAGTTTCCACATACAGGAATAAGTGACAGTGCTGGAGGTTTAGGGTGTGTATGTGTGTGTATGTGTATGTGTGTGTGTGTGTGTGTGTGTGTGTGTGTGTGTGTGTCTTCCTAGTTTAGTCAGAGAAAAGGAACTTCAGTTCTCCCAAAGAATCTTCAGGACAAATGTTAGTTTAATGGACTTGGGTACTATGAGCATTTGTTCCTTTTTGGAAGCCCTTTGCCAAAAAAATAATGACACATCAGTTTATTTTAAATACCCCTGAAAGATTTTTGGAGCACTTGCCTGAAGATGGAAGGGTTTCCACAGGAGAGTTCTTACCATATATTGATATCTTTCACATTTGCCATTTATACATGGGCTATAGAACCATCTTCTGAGATCAGTAATTCTTTTCACAATGTGCATATGGCATAAACATTGCAGTCAGAGGTGGAAACCTTCCTGAGTAATGAGTAATCAAGTGTTCCAGATCTTAATAATATAGTGGCCTCAAGATGTGACATTAAATTTTTTAAAAACAAAAACTGATGATGGAATTCTCACAGAACTGAAAGTGTTAGAAAATATAATAAAAAAGGAACTAATAAAAATAGAATTGAACTGTTTGCAGTTGCAAATAGCTGCTCTTCTTCTAATCATATGGACATGGAAAAATATATTATTACCCACTGATAATAAATAGAATTAGGCAATGTTTTCATTTAGTTCATTTGAGTCCAGCAGATATTCACTAAGTGCTTGATAAATACATGGAATAGCAGAAAGAACATTGACTCTGGAGTCAGAAGGTTTGGGTTCAAATCCTTTTTCAGGCAAGTCCCTCCTAGCCCTAGTCTTCTATTGGTAAAATGAGAAAGTTGATTAGTTGGCCCCATGTCCCTTCCAACTCAAGATCTATGTTGCTCTGATCCTATGAAGGCATCATGTAAGGTCCTAGAAGTAGGATGGAAAAATTACAAAGTATGTGCCCTTCAAGAGCTTATATTCTACTATAAGGAATACAACATATATGTAGATACATATAAGAAGTTGAAGAGCATATCAGGGGAAAAGGAAATATCTAGACAAAAGAGTTCTAGGAAAATATAAGATGGAAGAGAAAGTAATTTTTGCTTGTTGGAACAGAGAAGACTTTGTGGAAAAGGGGGCACCTTTGCTGAACTTTGAAGGGAGAGAAAAAAATCTGCCAGGGACTTTGCTGAGTACTGGGGATACAAATAAAAAGAAAGGTAGTCCTTCCCTCCAGAAGCTTGCAGTCTAATGCTGTTCAGTTATGTTTGTGACTCTTTGTGACCAAATTTGGGGCTTTCTTGGCAAAGATACTGGAATGGTTTGCATTTTCTTTCTCCAGCTCATTTTACAGATGAAGAAATTGAAGCAGACAGGGTTAAGTGACTTGCCCAGGGTCATAGAGCTAGTAAGTGTCCGAGGTTGGATTTGAACTTAGGCGTGACTCCAGAGTCAGTGCTCTATTCACTGTGCCACCTAGCTGCCCTCAATTTAATGGGATTAGACAATACATAAAAGGAAGTTAAAAGTAAATACAGGTATGGAAGCTGAGATAACAACAGAGTCAAATCAGAAAGAGAACAACTGGTGGGAAATGAAGAGTTGTCTGGGCTTCTGAGCCCTCTTTAAATGTAGGCTTTGGGAGGAGATCTAGAGGGGTAGAATTTCACCAAAGCTTCTTCCCAGCTTCAGGGGCAGCATGATATGGGAGAGAATCCAAAGCCCATCCTTTCATCACAGCTTTTGAATGAAAATAAGACTTCAGTGAAGAAAGATATATTAGGGAAGTAAAAACCTATTTAAGAATTCAGTGTAGGAGAACAGGATTAAGTCACTTGCCCAAGATCACACAACTAAGTGTCTGAGACAGGATTTGAGCTCAGAAAGATGAGTTTTCCTGACTTCAGACCAAGCACTCTATCCACTATGCCACCTAGCTGAACTGGAGTCAGAAGACCTGGTTATAAATGCTGCAGCTGAGACTCACTGTAACCACAGGCCAATAACTTCAGTTCTCTAAGATCTGGGCAACTCTTTCTGACTGTAAGTTAGGGACTGGCATTCCATGAAGGAAATAACAGGTCTTTCGATTTCTTGAAAATCTTTTTCAAGCTCTGGGCCAGAGGAGATGCTAGAAAGAAGCCTCATAATCCAATGAAAAACTTCACTGTGCATCCTCCACCTTTCCATGTAAAGTGAATCACATGAGCGCAGAAGCAGAATCTTCTAGAACATTGTGTCTCCATGCCACACAGTTCCATTAGCCCAACAGGAACTGCTATTTCCCCCCTGTCATTTCATAATACTTGTGCCTGACTCATTTACTGATAGCATTACTTGCCAGAGAACTTTTTTTTTTGGAGGGGGTAGGGTAGTGGCATATGAGCAATCTGTTGTGACATATGTGCTGCTATAGTTACACATCTTTTAGCAGCTTCATAATTCAGCTTTAAAAATCCATTTGGGCTGAAAATTAGCATTGTGAGGGCTCAGCATTTGTGTGTGTGCATGTGTGATAGAGAGTAGATGCTGCCTTTTTTGAGTGGGTTAAAGGTCAAAAAGAGAGCAGTTAGGCAAAGTAGCTTGAGTATATGATGGGAAATAAGCATGTAGGACCACATGGCTAAGGTGATAATGGTACATAAGGAAGAACATCTGCCTAGGGGTACAATGAATGAGGGTTTTCCCACACTAGCTTGCTGTGGGCCTGAGTCAGTAAATTCCTGAGAGCTTTTGTAGAACTGGAGGATGGGTAGCAGGATGGGAGTGGATCACACTGATGACTATATAAAAGGGAATCTATTGACTTTTTCATTTTCAACCTACCAAAGACACTTCTAAAACATAGACAATCATCATCCTTGATGAGTTTCCTACCTGTAACTTCAGTGTATATCATCATTCTTTAGCTAGGAAACTTTAAATGGGATCATTTTAGGAGACGAACAGATAGAGAGCATTCTTTTCTGAGCCTATGGCCACACTGATACAATAGAGTAGTGAAAGGCATGGTACCACCATAAAAGTCTAGAAAAGTTGTATGAGAAAAATCATCATTTCACTCAGGACTTCAACTCTCTTTAGAGTACATTGTCCTTTTCCTTCTCTGAACTCTGGCTTGATCCAGTACAATATTCTGTTTTTTCTCTAAGAATATGACTGGTCCAGAAGGAATCTCTTATAGGATCATACAGAAAGGCACATTAGAGGTCATGTGGTCTAATGCTCTATTTTTACTGATAAGGAGGGCCACCTAGGTAGTAAGCAGCTCAACTGGGACTTGAACCCATGTCCTCTGACTCCAAATCCAGGACATTTCCCACTCTACCATCATACCTCCCTCCTGATCTGTTAGTTGTCTCAATCACTAGTATCTGTAGGTTTCATCTCAGTAGAGGATGGGGAATCTAACAATTCCAAAATTTTATCAAAATGATTAAAATTTTATGTCATTAAAAAGAGTAGTATAAATTAAGAAATGATGAGGTCAGAAGTGAATTGGGAAATATTCAGTCCAAGAACATAGAAGTTTATCCCAGCATTGTCTAAGAAACCTTTAATAAACCTCTTCTAGTAGAAATGTCAGAAATGTTGGATAACATTCTGAGCTAGGCATATCTCTATTGACATATGAAGAATTCATCTATCAGCATGTTAAATGATGAATATTGGGAGCTTATTTTTCACATAAAATCATGCATCAGTCAAAGTAAATAAGTCAGTGAATATTTATTGTGACCTTTGCGTGTCTAGGATATTTCTAGACTCTTTTGGGAAATACACAGAATCGGAAGACCTAGTTTTTTCATTAGGGAAACTTTTTCTTGTTTATTCGAATTTCACTTTAGTCTTTTGGAATTCATGGAAATAAGGATGGCAGCAAAAGAAATGTTTTTCAAGGAAAGAATGATATGTTCCTTGTTGATTCAGTAAAGATTTCAGTTTAATTCAATTCAGCAAGCATTTTTAAGCTCCTGCTCTGCATAAGACCTGAAGATGTAAAGATAAAAATGAAACAGTCTCTGTCCTCAAAGAGTTTACATTCTATTGGAAGGATTGTATGTAAGGCACTATACTAAATGTTATGGAGGAAATGAAAATGAATGAAACATGGGTTCTGTCCTTAATGAGATTATAATCTAGTAGAGGGCTAAAATAAGCACAGAAATCACTGAAAGACAGAAGATGGTAATACCATAAGAGATGCACAAAATGCTAAGGAGCTTTGGAGGTGGGAGAAATCTTGCTGAGGGGGATCAAAGAAAGCTTCCTGAAAGAAATGGCCTGTGAATTGGGCCATGAAGAATAAGACACTTATTTGGTATGCAATTCAACTAACTCAACACACATTTGTTAAGCAATTACTCTTTGCCAGATTCTGGGCTCAGTACTGAGAATACAAAGAAAAAAATGAAACTCCCTCTACCCTCAAGGAATTTATATTCTATGGGAGAAGGGGCCAAAATGAGTCCAGATTAGTAAAAAACAAAATATGTAACAAATAATTTCCAGGGCAGGGAAAGGTTCCATGACTTGTGCCAAGCCTTGAAGGAAGCTGAGGAGCCAAGTCATGCTGGACAGTTTATGCGAAGACATGACTTTGAAACAGATTTCACAAAATTCAAAGAAAGTATAGGTTGGTTTCCACAATTCCTTACTTTTGGTGACTGACATAGCATCAAATGGAATTACCATAAGTAACCTAGAAAATATTGCTAGAGTTTATGAAAACTTGGGAGAAAAACTAGACCCTAAGGGATACAGATGATAATTTTATCATTGCTTTTGAATCTTTATTTAGAGTGGGACTTAAAGGGAAGATGTAGATTGTGAAGTGCAAAGCCAGCTAAGAACATAGTGTTTTAGAATGTGATTGACATCATGATTTTATAAAGTATTAGACTCAATGTCAGAAAGACTTTAAATTCTGATAGTTAGCTATGTGACCATTGGCAAGTCACTGAACCTCTCAGCTTTGGTTTCCTCATCTGTAAAATGGGAATAATAATATCTTTAGCACTTACCTCACTGGACTGTTGAGAAACTCAAATAAGATTATATATTCAAAGGGTTTTGTATACCTTAAAAATGAAAAATTGAAAGCAGTTATTATTTCTGGATCAGGGTTTTATGTCTTCAAATAGCAATGATGTCTTCAAATACCACTTTGTGAGACGGGTAATAAAAATATCATTTACTCAAGAATCTGTTGAAAGGGTTTATAAACTGAAATTTTAAGGGGAAGGAAAAACAGCTTATTCCCTGCCCCTAGGTTAAGTGAACCTGGAGCCTGTGATGGGAGGCTTGTTTTTCAGGAATGCCCATACCTTGGTGCATTGTGATTGGGCAGTGGATCAAGAGGGTTGTTACATTCTCTTACCCAGGAGAAGGGTATATAATCCCTGATGTAGGGCTTTGCTTTGGGGCTCTCTTTTGAGAGTGTTTGTGTGATTTGACCAGATGAGACTCTGGGCAGCCGTTGAGAGTCCCCCAGCTTTGAAAACCCAGATATTGATGCTTCCCTCTCTGGTAACTGACTAGTTTACGGATGTAATGGTGAAGACAGCTGGAGGCCTGTCTGCTTCATGTTTTTCTGTTTTCTTGTAACTTCTGTCTGTAACTCTGAAGTTTGGGGTGCTGACTTTTTCCCCTGAACAAGGTAAATGATATATTTGATTGATTAAACGAAGATTGTTAACCCAGTTTGAGTGGCTTTCCTTTAGAAAAGCAGATCTAAGAACCTGTGTTGGCAGCCACCCTGGGGATGCTGGATTGTTTGCTGCTACCTCAAGCCAGAGAGTAGTAGTTATAACATTGGATACAGAGTAGCAGCGGGGAAGACCAGTAAATAACAAGATAAAATATTCAAGAAGAGGGATGTCCCTTCCTCTTCCCCCCCTCCAAAGAAACACAAAACCCTTACCCTCTCCTATCTAGACACAAATGCGGGAAGAAGAATTGATAATGAGTAAAATGCACTTACTCAGTGTGAGGAGATAAACTTGACCTCAGGGATATTGTAGAGACATAGTAGGATTCTGGTGATTTGAGTAATAAAAATAACAGCAGCAGCAACAATAATAAATAATATTTATAAAGTGCTTTAAGCTTTACAAAACTTTTAACCATGTTCACTCATTTGATAAAGAAGATTATTTTTTGGTCTTTTTGGAGAAGGGGAGGCAGGGCAATTGGGCTTAAGTGTTAAGTGTCTGAAACCAGATTTAAATTCAGGTCTTCTTGACTCCAGGGCCAGTGCTCTATTCACTGTGCCATCTAACTGCCCCTAGAGGATTATTTTTTAATAAAAAGAAAGAAATTTGCTAGAAGGAGTTTATAGATTTTAAAAAATGTATACTTGTAAAGAAATACATGAACTAGAGTGAAGCATGGAAGAGAGTAACTTAGAACTCTAAAATGGAGAGTTCCAGGCCTATCAGTGGTACAGAGCTATTCAATATTTTTATCAGCAATTTAGGTGAAGGTGTAAATCTCATATTTATCCAGTTTTCAGATGAAAGAGCTGGGAGAGATAGCCAACTCACTGGACACTAGTGAGGATCCAAAAAAATTTCAGAAGGTGTAGCAGCAAGCACCCCAATATCCCCAGGGTAGCTGCCAATATAAGTTCTTAGATCTGCTTTTCAAAAGGAAAGCAACTCAAAATGGGTTAACAAGCTTACTTTAATCAAACATGTATTACCTAGTTCAGGGGTAAATGTCAGCACCCCGAACTTCAGATTATACAGACAGAACTTACAGATCAAACAGACAGGCTTCCAAACTGTCCCAACATTACATACATCAATACCAAATCACAGTTACCAGAGAGGGAAGCATTACCATCTGGGTTTTCAAAGCCGGGGGGCTCTCAACAACGGCTTCCCAGAGTCTCATCTGGTCAAATCACACAACACTTCTCAGAGTGAGCCCCAAAGCAAAGCCTCTCCTCAGAGTTTATATAGCCTTCTCCTGGCTCAGAGATTGTAACAACCTCCTTGACCCCACTGCCCAATCACAAAGTATCAAGGTGTGGGCTTTCCTGAAAAACAAGCCTCCCACCACAAGCTCCAGGTGCACTTAAGCTAGGGGCAGGGAAGATCTTTAAATTTGCATTTCCATTACAGAAGGCTAGAAATGATGGGCCAAATCTAAGAAAATGCAGAGATAGCAGAGATAAATGTAAAATCCTACATTAGAACAACAAAAACAAAATCATCTGTACAAGTACCAGGGAGGCATGACTCAACAGCTCTTCATGTGAAAAACATCTGGAAGTTTGAGTGGACTACGGGAATTCACAACTTGACATGAGGAAAAGGTAAGATGTTTATATTCATGAAGCAATGCATAGTGTCCAAAACAAAGGAAGTGATGGAGATGGGGGAAATCATTTATGTATCTGTGCTTATTGTGTGCTAAGTGCTTTACAATCCCTGTCTCATTTGATTCTCTTAACAACCCCAAGAGGTAGGCATTGTTATTATCCTCATTTTATAGTTGAGGAAACTAAGGCAGGCAGCAGCTAAGTGACTTACTCAGTATTACACAGCTAGTGAGTATCTGAGGCCAGATTTGAACTCAGGTCTTCCTGACTTCATGCCTAGGGATCTCTCCAGTGAATCACTTAGCTGCCCCTAGGTGATGAGAGTCATGTTAACATTTTTCACTAGTCGCTTCATATCTGTAACATCGAGTTCTTTTCTAAAGTCCACATTTTAGGAAGAACATTGATAACCCGGAGAACGTGGAGAAAAGTGTAACTAGAATGGCAAAGTATCTTCAATGCATGCCAGGTAAATTATTCATTTGAAGGACTTGGAGACATTTTGGCCTGGAGAAAAGAGGACTCAGGGAGGGGAGAGGGACACGATAGCTGTCTCCAAAGGTTGCTTTGTAGGGGGGGAGTGATTAGAAGCAATATGTGGCTCTTGCAAAGGGATAAATCTTGTCTTAATGTCTGGAAAACCTTCCCAAGTGCCCCAAACTAGAATGGGTTGTTTCTAGATGTAATGACACTCTGCTTATTAAAGACTTTCAAATGGATCCTGGATGGGCAATGCTCAGGCATGCTGCAGTAGAGATTCACTTGGAGGTCCACCTTAAACTTCATGGCTTCCTAGGTACCTCCCACCCCTGAAATTCTGTGATCCAAGCTAAGATAAAGGACTGGCTCACATTCACTGAATATCAACATTCAGTGCTATAAACATTTTGTTAATCACCTACTATATCCAAGGCTTCATGGTTAGAGATAAGTATTCTAGATTTAAGTTGAAGTGGACCCTAGCAAGTTAGAATTTGAAACCAAGTCACCATGGTTCAAGTCTGATTCTCTTTCTGCTATGTCTCACTGCCACAGACACTGCTGCTGCTCTTTGGGAGGTTATGATTAAATGAAAGGGCAGCTAGAAACACATACTCAAGGTCACAGGATCACGGATTTAGAATTAGAAGACACCATAAATCATCCAGTCCAATACCCCTCTCACCTCATTGTACAGAGAAGGAATCTGGCATCCAGAGAAGGAAAGTAAGTAGTCCAAAGTGACAAAAGGATCAAGTGAACAGATAGAGAATTCAAAGTCAGGTCATCCGACTCAAAATACAATGCTCTTTGGTCCTTTAATTTTGGTATTATAGCTTACTGATGTGCTTAATCTGTTCAAGTCTGCAGGTAAGAATATAGAAAGGGGATGTGTCGATGAATTTTTCTAGTGATTTAATTTATGTTGAACATTAATTAGCTCTGTAATGAAAATCTATTTTTTTTTTAAGCAATTGGGGTTAAGTAACTTGCTCAAGGTTACACGGCTAGTCATTATTTATGTGTGGGTGCTCATTTTCTGAGGCCGGATTTGATCTCGGGTCATCCCAACTCCGAGGCCGGCACTCTTACTCACTGCGCCACCTACCCGCCCCTTTTTTAGGGCAATTGGGGTTAAGTAACTTGCCCAAGGTCACACGGCTAGGTTTTTGTTTGTGTGGGTTAAGTGTCTGAGGCCGGACTTGAACTCAGGTCCTTCTGACTCCAGGGCCGGCATTCTACTCACTGCGCCACCTAGCTGCCCCGATGAACATCTATTTTTGAACAAGGATTATCATAAACTAAAGCAGTAATGTTATGAGAAAGTGTGCAAAACTCCTGTTTTTTTCTTCATTCCTATGAGAATTCTTGGGTCTCTGGCAAGTCATAGAATTTCAGTTAGAAGGAACCTCAGACACTATCTAATTACCTGACCCCTGAGATACCTTTGCCTGCAATGCTCTTTCCTCACCTCTGCCTTTTGCAAATTTTTTCCTCCATAAAGGCTTCAAGGGTCACAGTGCTACAAAAGACCCTTCCTGACCACCTGGCAAACTGTTAGCAATACACCCTCCCCCAATTGCTTTATGTTTACTTTGTAGATCCTTTATATTTATTTATCTGTGTACATGTTCTTTTCCTCCAGTAGAATGTTAACTCCTTGAGGGTTGGGACTGTTTTCATTTTTGTCCTTGTATTTACAGCACCTAAAACAGTGCTTGGCTCAAATAAAATTTAATGAAATATATGGAGCACAATCTGTAATTAAACAAGAATTTCCTCTAATACATACCTGAGAAGGTGATGGTCTGGTGAAAAGAACACGAGGTCAGGACTTAGAACATTTGAGGCTAGCTCTGCCTGTAACTAGCTAGCTGTACATACTTAAACAAGTCAGTAAACTTTAATGGACCTGTTTCCTAACTTTCCGAGCAAGGGATGTGATAAAAAGTGACTCCTATTTTGGGTTGTGTGAAATGCCCCTGTGCAATTATTGCAAGGGTGGAAGGAATGGGGCAGAAACTGAGAATATATTGATAATGCTCTCTCCCTATACATTGTGTCATTTACTAAGTATACTAAGGTGGGAATTTGGGTAAAGGTGCTGATGCTTGGGAATTTTTGTTACTTTAGTTTGGTCAAAGGTGGGAAGCTATTGGCGATCTCACCTTGGAGCTTGAGGAAGTTATTTTGGGATCAGAGACAAGTTCTGAGGAACCTGACATAGGCTGCATGCCATGTGGATATGTGCAAGAGGCAACCAAATCATCAAGGGCAGAACTGGCTAAAAAAAATAAACAACTCTCCAGCTATGGGGCTCAGTTTCAGGTAAACTAGGGAGATTAATAGGGTGTCGATCAGCAACTTTTCAGAGGTCCTGGTCTGGAGACTCCCCTAGAAAGACAAGGTTGTTCAGGGCATAGGGGAGCATGGCATGAAACGCATTGTAGGAGAAGGTTTGGCTAGGATACTATAGCCTTACAAGGAAGGAAGGAGCTATACAAAGTAGACATTTCTCTGAACAACCTACTATGCTACTTCATAGCTTTGTGTTCTCTTTGACCCTGACCCAACTACTCTCATCCCCCCTGTTCTTCCCTGGGGTCCAGGTAAGGAAAAATCTGTTTCAGCTCAGACTTGGGGAGAATATGGGAAACTTCCTCAGGTCATAGCTAGCTGACTGAGAGTAGAGTAACTCTAGATGACCTGCATGATATAGGAGCTAAATGTGAATTTAAGTCCCAGGCTCCCATACCTTATAACTGAAGGGTAGAAAAACATGTTGTTGAGGACTGAGAAGAGCAGCACTGGCCCACCCAATCCAGAGCAATGGAGATAGAGCCAAATCAAGGCCAAGACCACTGAGAAGAAAATCATGTAGGAGAAGGCTAAGAAGAGTAGTCCAAATATTTTATAGTTGGTATGGAAAAGCAGAGTTAACTCTAAACATCTACGAAAACTCCGGCCACCCTAGTATATGTTGACACTGAAGTGCTTTATAGTAATTTCTCTTTTAAATACTTAAGAGTTTGGTGTGTTACTGTAACTGAGTAAGAAAAAAAAAAGGAGGAGGAATCAAAAGAAATCCCTGTTGTCTTTCCCTGTAGGAGGCCAAGGATTTAAATAAAGAAGCCTGGAAGGATTGTATGCTGACCTCTAGAAGACTGAAGGGGGCACCATTGAACTAGAACCTGCATTGGTTGAATGGCAGAAATAATGGGGGAGGCTTGCTCTAAGTGATCTCCTAGATTTCTCCTAGCTCTAAATTTTAAAAATTCTATGACCTGATGCGTCCCTATCAGAAAGCAGTTATAAGGGTCAGTGCCACCTCCATCCTGCCTCTAGTTGTGTGCCTATCTGGGAAAATCCCTCATGCCTAATAAAGGCCTGTAGGTGAGTCTAATACCTCCTGTCTTCCAGTGATCTTTTTTTTTAACCTCAGCCAGCTGACATGCCCTATAGGGGAGTCATTAAGCAGTTAAATCTCTGCCAGAGAAGAAATATAGTTCTACCTGCCTTGGGGGTGGTGTTTAGAAGAAAAACCAAGTTGAACGCTACTCACAAATGCCTAAGCTTCCTTTAAACTGATATTATACTAAACTTAAAGATTCTCTAAAGACAGCCTCTCATCTTCAGACTTCAAGCCAAGTCTGGAATGAATGCGCTTGCTGGGTGGGGGGAAATGATGTTATGGCTGCCATCACAATTTGTGAAGTGGTTTTAAAAGCAATTAATTCCAGTGTTTCAGATTACAGTGTGGTTGTATTGAGCATTCCTGACCATGGTAACATTATCCTTTAAAAAAAAATACATTTAAAAAAAACCTTCCTTTTAGATTTTTTCCATTAGGTGTCTCCTTTTGAGTTCTGACCCCCTGCACAGGGATTAAAAAAAAAAGTTCATTCTCTCCAGCTTCTTCCTCTGCCCTGAAATTTCTTTTGATGTAGCCATTAGGCTTAGTCCATTGAATCTTCTGTGTTTCTGTATCATTTTCCAGAATTTTTTTTTCTAGTTGATTTCCCCAGTGGTGACAGATTTTCCTTCCATTTTTCCCCTACCCTTACATTGTTTTAATTACCACTGCTGCATTTTGTTAGATGATAAACTGTGAAAATGTCCTCTGGTTGTTCCAGTTTCATAGCTTAATTTTTTTTTAAATACTTATTTGGAGAAAGAGTATGTGACCCAGAAATATATTGATTTGTTTATTTATTCATTAGAAAGGAAAGTAGAAATGAACATAAGGGACAATTCATCTCTTGGATTATTATCATCCTTGACTAAAGTCATTCTTCTGAGTTTGTTTTGGTACAGCTTGCAATTTTACTGGGCCAGGGTCAGGTGCTGCTTTCTGCAAGAGGAAGTCAAGACCTATAGTAATAAAATATCTCTTAACCATGTCTTTTATTCAGATTTAATCAGAATTAGATCTGACTTGGCTCTGTTTTGCTCTTAGAAACAATAGATCTTTACTAACTCCATGGTCACTAACCTTTAGTGAGACTAATCTGAAGGTAATAGGAAATTGGAAACAAAGGAGAGTGAGAGAGACATAGACACACAGAGAAAGAGAAGATGAAGAAAAAGGATAGGGATGGAGGCCATTCTTGACTTCTGGAAACATCATTGTAGCAAGAAATTCAATGCAGCATGCCTTCTATGTGTAAGATGCTGTGATGAGCCTTGAGGATACAAAGAAATGATATCTTTTACATACAAAGAACATCTTAATTAACAGTAACATTTTAATTGAAAATAGAAATACTGTCATTGTGGATTATATCAGTTATGTTTATGAACATCACTGTATATGATTAGCATTTCCTCAGTTCAGGGTTCCCTTATACATATAGATACATATATTTCATCATATCTTCTGCTTTAAAATTTCATTGGTTCACTATTGCTTTTTACTTTTTTGTACTGGATCTATAATACCAGTGACAAAGGGAAGTCTAGGTGCAAAAACTCTCCCTACCAACACAGACGAGCAAGTGCTCCATAAGTTATAATATTAGAGAAGTCGGGGGGGGGGGCACTAAGAGATTAAGTGACTTGCCTAGGACCATAAAGCCAGTATCTTCCAGAGGTAAAACTTGAATCTGTTTATTCCCAATCCCAAGGCCAGCTCTTTATCAACTATTCCTTATCTCTATCAACTCTAGCTTTATTGAGTAAAATTTTAGCCCCTTTTCTTGGTATTTCAGAGCCCATCATGATCTGACACCACACTATAACCTTTTTGCCACTTGCCTAGGATAATTTTTCTCTTTCTAGCTATAAAATTACCATCAGTAGTGGCTAGGAGACTTGATTGAAGTCAAGAAGATGGTTTGATCTCACTTCTAATTCTTATTGCTATGTGACTATAGACAAACCATTCAAACTCTTTGAACTTCAGTTTCCTCATTTAACATAATGGAGTAAAAACAATAATGATAATAGTGTCTCTCTCATATGGTTTTTGAAGTCAAAATGAGATTATGTAAAGGACTTCGTGAAACTTTAAGGGCTACATAAATAACAGATGCAATCACCACCACCATCATCATCGCTTATTGCCTCCTGCTGCTCAGCTTCATACCTGGTACCCTTTCAGTTCTCTTTCTTCCCAAACACAACCTGTATACTCTCCTATCCATTGCTTTGCTCATTCTGTTCTCTATCCATGAAGTTTCCTCCTCTCTCCTTTTTACCTTCGGAATCCCTAGCCATATTTCAAAGCCCACCTCAAATGCTACCTTCCCTATAAAATTTCCCCAATTCCCCAGTCAGGAATGGTGACCTTTCCCCTCCAAGCTCCCATTATATTTTATTTTAAAGCTTGCTAATTAACTTGTCATATAATATTTTATATTATACTTTTCTATAACTGTAATTATCCTCTTAACAGACTTTAAGGCCCATTAGGGCAGGAACTGTTTTATCTAACTTTTATATCTCTTCTAGTACCTAACACAGGGCTCTACATGCAGTCATTAACTTAATACTTGCAGCATGAATGAATGTTGATAAGTTATTGTATCTACAGCTGCTAAGACTTTGACAATGTCTTCAGGGTCAAAATACCTCAGAATAATAGGATTTCCAAGCTGAAAGGGAGGCCTTTCTTTTATGTGTTGTCTAGAACATAAGTTTCTGGAAGGCAGAAACTTTCTTTCTTTCTGTTTGTATTTGTATTTCCAGGCTTCAATAAAATCCAGTGGGATTCAAATCAAGCTATTTGACCATGCCTCAAAGCTAAATCTCTGGTCTTCATATAATGGCCAGTAATAGGTTTCAGCCCAAGCCTTATTTGGTCATTGTTTCATTTTTGATGGCTGGAGTGAGTAAATAGCAATTGTTTCTGTTTTGACCAGAAATCCTTAGGGTCTTCCCCTCCCTGCTTGATTTTTTTCTTTTGTCTAGGTAAAAGAGGTCATTTTGGCCTCATTTCTTACCTAGCCTTAATCACCAAATGGGCATTGCCTCAGACAAATTAAGACCTGGGAAAGACCTTAGCTTAAAAAGGCCAAGGTCTCTGGGGCCATCTCCAGTCGTCCTGATCTATATGTGGCCACTGGACCCGGATAGATCTGGAGGACAGACAGAGGTTGGTAACTTTCAACAACCCTCCCTAACTTAAATCCAATTCACTTGCAAGTCAAGACATCACCTTCTTGATGTCATTGGTCCTTTTTGAGAAAGAAAGACATACAACAACCACAAACAATATATTCCCAACATTTAGCATCCTGCCCAAGACATAGTTAGCCCTAAATAAATGGTTGTTAACTGACTTCCTATAATCATACATCTACTGTTATGGATGGAACTCAAATCCAGATCTTCTGCCTCCCAGTCCAGAGTTTATTTCCTCCACAAAGAACTGCTTTCATCATGGATTCAATAAACTATCTTGTGCATGCAGCAAGATTGTCCTTTTTTTTCATTTTACTTACTATATCACTACTATGCAAAGCAATCTAAATTTGTCATTGTTCATTAGCTATTTGTACTGAAGATCTCACTGCCTTTTCAGAGTGTCGTTTTTGACAATGTGCTAAATAGCCTTCTGCTAGGAATAGTCCTCTGGATGAATCAGTCCAAAGACTGGCAGTTGTTGTTCTTGTCAAGTCAGTGCTAATCTCACCTCTTCTAATCACAATACGTCTGTTTTTCCTCCTCCACAGCTCCCTGGCAGATCTGAATAAATGGTGGTGTAGTGAAGAAGTAGCTAGCTATAGGAAGGCAGTGAAAGGCTCTCTGTCCATTTCTGCAGGTGCAGGCCCTACTATCTCGGGCATGCATTATGGTTGTCACAGTAAGGGGCATCTGTATTTTTTTTTCCTTTGAAGTATGACATCCCACTGAGTCATAGTATAACCCAAGCTCTATAGTTATAATCCCAACTCTCACTTGCATTGATGAGCCCAGTTCTCAGAGGTCAATTAAAGCTGAGGGACAGAGGGCATGTTTGTAATACTAGAAGTTTCCAGTGTGCTTCACATTATGACTGTAAGTTGATTATCAGTTCATCAGGCAGACAATTAACTTTAGAAAGGGATGTTCTCTTGAGAGTGTAATGGTAAGAACAGTTGGTACACAGATCGTTCTCCCAAAGTTGATGATTCAGTCTCCTTTTATGACCTCTAGAGTTCAGGGGAAAGGAGTCTCAAATTTAGAAACAAAGGGGTAGCTCACAGCCCGTGGGAGACCTTTTGCGGGAGTTTCCTAGAAGTCCCCCTTTGATATGGAAGTTTTCTGCTGAAATGTTTGTAATACTGTGAATCTCTGTTCAGTCTGTCTTTTGTTCGTTATGCAAACACTGTCATCAGATGACTTGGGATTGCAATGCAAAGACAGAAGATTCTCTGAATCTCTGGAGTACACAAGTTTCTCTCTGGCCAAGAGGAAGGAAGAGAAAACTGAGTCTGAGACCAAGATCGAGGCTCTGCTTCTTATCCTGGCTCCCTGCCCTCACCAGAAACATTGACTCCTTCTCAAGGAAACCTCATTCCTCTTAACTTGCTTGAATCTGTAGGACCTTGTTTGGGATAAAACTGGGCTCTTTGCATTTGTAGAGACCACCTGGAGATATTCTCCATGTGGGATATTACTTATTTGATTCCCTTGTTTGGGGAGCTACACAAGAAAAATCAGTAATTATTTTTCTCTTTCATTTTAGACTGTTAGTTGGATAGTAAATTTTTTTGTTGTTTTTTGGTGTGTTTCCTTTAAAAGTCAAAGATGACTTTCACATTGTTGAATTTTTAGATATTGATACCTGTTGTATTACTGAATCCTTTACAATATGGATATTGAGGCTAATATGGCTGATGCCTAGTTGATAAATGTTCATATTTTTCTTTTGCTTTTAAAGAAACTTAGATTATTGTGAGCTCCTTAAAAACTACAGACCTCTTGGATAAGGTTTGCCTGCTGTCCTAGAAACCCCAATTAATCATCTCAAAGTGATTAATCTTTTTTCTTGAAAGTCTTGTACTTGTTTGGGGCTTAATTGATCCTGTTTCTTTAGTTTGTAATGGAGCTTATTTATCCTATTGGGTGAGTTTGGATTCGATTTGATTTACTAACGAAGTGGCAAGGATGCACTGGGAAATTTCAGGTGCCCTTTGCTATATAGATCCAAAGGAAATTTTCTGGTACTTGAAGGGATCACCTATAGTATAGGGACCCTTGGAGAGATTTTTTTTTTGCCTTTTTTTTTGGAGGGCAATTGGGGCTAAGTAACTTGCCCAAGGTCAACCTTGGAGAGATTTTAATGTGCATATTGTGGAAAAGAAAATTTAGAGATTTTGTTTTGATTTCCAGTTGAATTGCCTTTGTGTTTCAGGGGTCCTTGGAGAAAATTTGAGTTGGCCTATTTGAGTTGTAGGGATCTGGAGGAATTTTGCATTAAACCTGCTCTTTGAGTATGAGTACAGAGCAGAATGGGTGGTCCCTTCATGGAAAAGAGAAAAGGTGAAGTATCCTAGGCCTCCCAGGATCCAGAGCTGTTTTTCAAACACCAAGTCAGATTGGTTTCTCATCTTCCCACGAGGAGGTGACTGTCAATTGACTCCAGGTCCTAAATCCCTTCTTAGTCAACTTATCAACTCTGAGATAGGAAGATGGATTTTCTTTGCCTTTGTTTTGGGGTAGTCCATTTCAAGTACTGAGGCAGGCACTACTTTTTAAGTAGCAAGCAAAAATAATCTTTGTTATAAAATTTTCTTTGTTGGATATGTATGACTATTTGGGGGTCAGTTGTTATTTTCAATTTTACATTTAGGACCATATAAGGTCTCCACCACATGAAATGTTTTGTACTAGGAAAGCAAGTGAAAGGGCGATGCTTATTCTTTCTCAGGACCCAAAAGATCTTTTATGGATTGGAGATAAGGACTGTGTATTCAAAATGTGCCTTGACTTATTTGCCAAGGGTGGCAAATTTTGAAACAAGGAAAGATTATAATGAGGAGTTAACTGGTAAGTAAATGAGAGAGCCCTAATCTCAGAGCATGTGTAGCATGGTCTACCTGCTTGGTGAACCTACTTCTGGAAATGTATAATGATGTAATGGGTCCTTTTCTTCTCCACTTTATAGCATGCACAGTTTTTCTATGGTTATATTGACTTTTATTAGATACAACAAAAGATAAGCCTTTAGGTGGTACAGGGGAAAGAGAGAGAGACAGAGAAACAGAGACAGACAGACACACACACACACAGACACACACACAGAAAGTGAGAGAGACAGAGAGAGAGAGACAGAGAGAGAGAGAGACAGAGAGACAGAGAGAGAGACAGAGAGACAGAGAGACAGAGAGACAGAGAGACAGAGAGACAGAGAGAGAGAAGAACCAACATGATCCTATTTCTGTTCTCCCTACCCAAATCAAAATGAACTAAGTGCATAGCCCTGCTATTGCTTCTGCCCTTATATTAGTTCTTTCCTGTCTTACATATAAAGGTCTTCGAAAAAGAATGGGCTAGGTTTTGACATAGTAAGCTTTGAAACATTGGAAGAGCAAACTGCTAGAAGTCCAGTAACGTGGATTCATTGGCTATGTTGCAATCAGAAAGGAACTTGGAGGTGGGGGTGGAATAATTTGTAGCAACTGTTTTAAATTTGATCTTAATCTCTCTAGGGATTGTGTAGGTAAAGGGAAAAGAATTAACACCTAGATGTTGTGAGAAATGCTTATACTTCTGTTCTTTTTATATTTTCTTAGTAAATATCCCTTTATAAAAGCTAATCAATAACTGGTTAAATTATTCCAAAGTGATGTTTACTTGAGGATATCAGTGATATAAAGGAAATATAACTAGCAGTTGATATTGGGGAGAATACATTGGAACGGGGACTTGAACTGATGGCATTAGAACAACAGTTGTAGTTCCAGATTGGTTACCTCTAGAACCCCAAGGAGAAAATATAGCTTTGTTCTGGAGAGCCCAACTTGTCACTTTGAGTGGGAATTGTGATAAGGACCTCTGGCATTTAGAAGGGCTACCTCAGAAATCAGAAGACTGCAGCATCTCAGATCTAGGTGATATAGTTCAGAGGTGTCAAAAACATGACCTGTAGGCAATAAAAACATAATATTCCCAAGTTCATCTAGAACCAGATTGAAATGTAGTTGGGAAATAGTTAACAAAATGAAATTCAATAAAACATAGATAATATTACATTTAAAAGCTGAGTAAATATGGAACCTACATAGATGCTTATATGTGTATTTGTGACCCTCATTTCTATTTGAGTTTGACACACCTGGTCTAGTGTAACCTATACCTAAAGAAGACTCCCCTTTATACCATACTTGGCACTTATAATTTTGCTTAAAGACTATATGTATTTAGGACCCCACTACTTCCCAAAATAGCCCATTCTATTTTTGGATGGCACTAATTATTAGGAAGTTTTTCCTAACATCAAATCTAATTTTTTTTGTTAACTTCTAACCAATGCTCCTATTTCTGCTTTTCAGGGCCAAGAAGAGAACTAGTTTAATTTCTTTTTTTGAGCAGCCCTCCAAAACTTATGATAGCTATCATGTCTTTCCAAAGTCTTCTCTTCTCCAGGTTAAATAATTCCACTTCTTTCAACTGGTCTCTATTTGACATGAACACAAAGCTTTTCACCATCCTCATTGCCATCTTCTGGACACTTGATTTCTTAAAATCTAGTGGCCAAATTGAATATAATACTTTAAATGTGGTCTGACCAGGGTAAAATACAGCGGAACTATCATCTGTCTTGTCCTGGTAGTTTTGCCTCTCTCAAAGCAGCCCAAAATTGCATCATCTTTTTTAAAGACTGAGAGAAATCATTATTAAATAGCAAATTATTGGGGAGATCCTTGACCTTTCCCCAAAATTTATCTCATCTATCTCCACTTAGGTAGAGTTGTTGTCCCACCCAACTAGAAAACTCTTAAAAAGAGATTCTAGTCCATGAAATCCCACCCATTATGTTCTACTCAGGCTTGGGCGGGGGTAGATCCTTTGTCTAGATTGTTTGAGGTTGGGGGTGGTCTGGGAGCAAGAGTGACCAAAGTTATATCACCATCTCCTCATTAGAATAAGCCCATCTCTTATTATAATATTCATTCTTTTCATTAATTGTTAACCAATCAGAGTTGATTGCCACCCTGAGGAACATCCATTCTTCCAAGGGCATATACGTTTTGAGTGAGTTCCATGAGGGGTATTTGGCATTCGAGAGTGCCACTGACCCCTTTTATTAATTATCTGCTAGCATGATTAATAAAATGATTAATTGCCCAGAAACTCTCTCTCAATCTTTTTATACATCACAATGACAAATAAGACCATATTGGATTTGCTAATCCACTAAATCAAATGAAATAGATTTATTTGGAGGAATTGCCATTGCCAGTTCTAGTTATGCCTCTACCATTGTCTTTTGTGTTACATATATTTAAAATTTTTTGGTCTTTATTAAGTTGTTTGTTTACTTTTAGTTTACAAGATTAAGTTCCACAATTCCTTGAGTTTGAAATTTTCCCCCCTTCCTCCTCCCCTCCCATGACAGCATACAGTCAAATATAGGATCTGCAAATACTTTCACATTAGACATTAGTCAAGTTATAAAGAAGGATTTTATCAGATGGAATGAATAATGGGAAAGAGGAAACAAAACCAAACAAGAAAATGAAAAAGATCAGGTAGTTTGCTTCAATCTGGATTCAAACTTAGTTCTTTCTAGTTCTTTCTCTGGATGTAGACATCTCTCTCCATCATGAGTCTTTTGGGGTTGACTTATTACCCTGCATCACTGAGAAGAGTCCAGTCTATCAAACATACGTTGTGTCTGTAATTGTGTATAAATTTCTCCTGCTTCTACTCCTCTCACTCAGAATCAGTTTGTATAAGCCTCTCCAGGTAAATATGAAATCCATCTGCTCCTCATTTTTTATAACACAATAGTATTTCATTACATTCATATACCACAACTTGTTCAGCCATTCCCTAATTGATGGGCACCCCCTTAATTTTCAATTCTTTGCCACCACAAAAAGAGCTGCTGTAAATATTTTTGTACATATGGGTCTTCCTCCCACTTCTATGGTCTCTTTGGGATACAACCCTAGAAATGGTATTGCTGGGTCAAAGGGTATGAAATTATTTATAGCCCTTTGGGCATAATTCCAGATTGCTCTCCAGAATGGTTGGATTAGTTTACAATTCCATCAGCAATGCATTAGTGTTCCACATCCAATTTGTCCACATCCTCTCCAGCATTTGTCGTTTTCCTGTTTTGTCATCTTAGCCAATGTGACTGGAGAGATGTGGTACCTCAGAGTTGTTTGGATTTGCATTTCTCTAATTGATAGTGATTTAGAACATTTTTTCATATGCTTATAGGTATCTTTAATTTCTGCCTCTAAAAACTGCCTATTCATATCCTTTGACCATTTATCAATTGAGGAATGTGTTATATTTCTGAAGCTAATTTTTGGAGCCAGATATAACACTTGATATTTATTTCTGTTAAAGCTCATCATAAATATATTTGATCAATATTCTGTCAAAATCTTTAGAATCTCAATTCTGTCATATCACTAGAATGGTAAAAGAATGCTGGGTTAAATATTCATTAATTACATAAATTTGGAGGGGTACCTATTTCAAGGGGCAGCTAGGTGGTATAGTAGATAGAGGGTCAGGCCTTGAGGCAGGATGAGCCATCATTCTGAGATCAAATATGGTCTCTGACACTTACTAGCTCTGTGACCCTGGGCAAGTTCCTTAATCTCATTTGTCTCAGTTCCCTCATCGGTAAAATGAGCTGGAGAGGGAAATTGCAAACCACTCTAGTATCTTTGCCTCAAAAATCCCATATAGAGTCATAAAGAGTCAGACATGACTAAAATGACTGAATGACAGCAACAACCAACTTTATTATGCTGTGGAATATATACAGAATAAGACATGGTCCCTGCTCTTACAGAGTTTATAATCTGGTAGTAGAAAAGTATAGACTTATTGTATGGGGCTCCTGTATAAGAGGGAGGAATGGGGAAATAATTGTGATAGACATAAATAACTAGATGGATGAATATAGCTTTCTTGGGCACTCAAGGTCTGTGTTATTTTGTGTATTCATAACAATCCCTGTGTTATTTATATGTGACCTGCTTATGGTTGGTATATTCCTAGGTGCCAAGGATCTGCTTACTTTACATTAGAGAATTTGTAAATTTTCCAGCTCCATTTATGTACCTCAGTATATATCCACACAGATCCTAACCCTATGGGCCTTTTTGAATTAGTCCAGCATACTGGAAAGAGACCATTTTCTTGGTTATGTTTATGTGTATAGTTCGTTTCCCCAAATCAGAATAAGACTGGTATCCAAGGGTGTTGTTTGGTGAAAACAGAAGTCTTCCTGCATCCTTTTGTGAGTCTTCTAATGGCTTGTGTGCCACTAATAAATTGTGTAGTTATAGTAGAAGTGAGGATAGTGGTATTTCTGTTTTTTGAGATCCAGAGGAAAAATAAGGCAAGGAGATAAGACACGCACATAAATAAATACAGTGTCAAATAGCATGTAAAAGTGCAGGGAGAGGGGGCGGAGCCAAGATGGCGGAGTAGAAACAGCTCGTCCAAGCCTCTCTGCCCCCAGATTCTCCACAAACTATGTAAAAAAGGACTCTGAAAATCTTCTGGAGCCCCAGCACCCACAGAACGACAAAGAGAAGCTAACCTCCCGCTGAGGACAGCCCAGCACCCTGCAGGAAGGACCAGCGCAGTGGTCGGGGAGCCGGCAGCGCACAGAGCGCAGGAGCCGAGCCGAGCCCAGGTCTGCGTGAGCCGAGGTTTTAGCCCCAGGGCGGCAGGGCCAGCAGCCAGCTGGAGGAACCCCAGAACACCAGGAACTGTGGAGATGCCAGAATTATCAACATAGACATGCCTAGGACAAAGTAAGAGGTTAGTGTCCTATGGACTTTGGGGCCTGTATTTGGGGAATGCGTCAGCTCCCTCCCCTGGGGGCTAGAAGCCACTGAGGAGACACGCCATTTTGTAGTTTTCAGAGGCAGCTCGGGCTCCCAGCCTACAAATCGTGGGGAGATCCAGCGATCAGTCTGGGGGGGTAATCGCTCTTGCTTTAACCTCCCTAGATCTGGATTGTGATCTAGGGTGGAAGTTGTGGGTGGGTTTACAGCTTGCCAGAAACGGAAGTTGCCCCCCACACGTTCGGGACGAAAATTCCTCTATCTGGCCTTAAAGCCAGTGTGGCAACAAGCCCAAAAGTCAAGCAATTAAGTGGCAACATGCCAAGGCAAAGGAAACAGAAAAATGCAACCCTAGACTCCTATTTTGGGGGCATAGAGCGGAAAAGGACTGTGAGGTCAGAAGTCCTGCTCCAAAAGCCCCAGGGGAAAACATGAGCAGGTTGCAGGCCATAGAGGACCTTAAGAAGGACTTTAAAAATCAAATAAGAGAAGTGGAGGAAAAATTAGAAAGAGAAATGAGAAGGATGCAGGAAAAGTATGAAATGAGGGTCAACAGCCTGACTGAGGAAAACAACACCTAAAAAAATAGACTAGCTCAAATGGCAAAGGAGGCCCAAAAGGGCAATGAGGAGAAGAATGCCTTAAAAGTCGAATTTGCCAGATGGAAAAAGAATCTCAAAAGTTCACTGAGGAGATTCATTCCTTCAGAGTTAGACTGGAGCAAATGGAAGCTAATGACTTTATGAGAAATCAAGATGCTGTTAAGCAGATCCAAACAAACGAAAGATTAGAAGGCATGTGAAATATCTCATGGGAAAAACCACTGACCTGGAGAATAGATCCAGGAGAGAAAATTTAAAAATTATTGGACTACCTGAAAGCCATGATCAAGGAAAGAACCTAGAAATCACCCTTCAAGAAATTCTCAAGGAAAACTGCCCTGATGTTTTAGATCCAGAGGGCAAAATCGAGGTTGAAAGAATCCACCAATCACCTCCTGAAAAAGATCCCAAAAAGAAAACTCCCAGAAATATCATAGCCAGGTTCCAGAATCCCCAGATCAAGGAGAAAATACTACAAGCGGCCAGGAAGAAACAATTTCAATATTGTGGAAACACAATCAGAATAGCCCAGGACCTGGCAGCTTCTACACTGAGGGATCAAGGGCATGGAATATGATATTCCAGAGGGCAAAAGAACTGGGAATGAACCCAAGGGTCACCTACCCAGAAAAACTGAGTATTTTGTTTCAGGGGAAAATATGGGCATTCAGTGGAATAGAGGACTTTCAAGCATTCTTGAGGAAAAAACCAGAGTTGAATAGAAAATTTGACATCCAGACGCGAGAAGTAAGAGATGCCTGAGAAGGTAATCAGGGAAAAGAAATCAAAAGGAACTTATCAAAGTTGAACTATTTACATTCCTATATGGAAAAGCAATATCTGTGACTGATGATATCTTGCCCACTATGAAAATAATGGAAGAAGGGGGTATGGTCATACGAATACATATGTGAATGTGTGTGTATATGGCTACAGTTATATATGGATAGAGGGCATAGGTTGATTTTGTTGGGAAGGGAGAGTACTCAAGGGATGAAATTATGATGTGAGAGAGGAAAGTGGCAAGAGGAGATGGGGAGAGACATGGTAGGGTAAACTATCTCATGTAGGGGAAGTGGGTGCAAAGGAGGGGGAGAATAAGGAAGGCTAAAAAGGCAAAACCACATTCACATTGAATTTGGTTCAGGGAGAAAATGACATACATACTAAATGGGATATCTCAACCTGCAGCAGGATAGGGGGAAGGGGGATGAGAGGAGGGATGATGGATGGGAGGGCATCCTTGGGGTGAGGGGAGGTTGGAAGTACCCACTATAGAAGAGGGACAGGATCATGTAGGGAATGACCAGGTCAGGGGTGGGATGAGTGGGAGGGAATTATAAGCAGCCTTGTACAATATATCTACTATGATAATGTTTTGCATAGCTAGACATGTACAACATATACTGAATTACTTATATCCCAAGAAGGAATGGGTGACAAGGGAGGAAGGAAATGGATCTGAAATTCAAGGTCGTAACATTAAATGTTTCAAATATATATATAAATACTAAAAAAAAAAAAAAAAAGTGCAGGGAGAAAGAGCCAGTACAGTGGGGGTTAAGATGAGGGAGAAACTATCTGGGGCTGGTAGAGTCACAGAAGGCTTCATGAAAGCAATGACTTTTGAGTTGAGCTTTAAAGGATGTCTTGATTAAAATGCACTACCATGCTTAAAGTTTGCAGCCCATCCCCATTTTAAAATGTGATTCCAATTATTCTCCTGGTTACCAAGCTTAATTCCCAGCTGTAGGAGAATGTAATGCAGTTTGTATATGCTGTGCCTCCAAATAACTTTTAATTAGACATTTAAATTAGACTTGTGCTGGTTCACTGAATTCAACATTTTTATATTTCTCCAATCCAATTATTAGGTGTTTTAACTCCCCAATTCAGGACTTGCTATTTATTCTCATATTAGAGAGTACAACATTAAAACCATGATTTCCAGATTTTCTCATAAATAAATCGAGACATAAAGGTCAAAGGTTAAAAAACAAGTGAAAGAGCCCAATCCATAGCAGAAAAATTTCCAGCTCATTCTCAAGTTCAATGATGTTTTGAAGAGATAGACCATGACAAACCCAACTGTAGAACGAGGAAGAAAACACTAATAAAATCTTGTGTGGTCTTTGTCCCCTCAGTGAATGAGATCAGATGATCCATGAACTGACTTGATGGTAGAAGAAAGACTAAACTATTCCTAGCACCCGCCTTTGTTCCAACTAGTCAAAATGGTAGGTGAATCCCAACTGTGCCCAAGCAATTTGAAGGGGAAATGATACTAGCCAGTCTCAAGTGAAGCATAACATTTCCCTAATGCTGTGTAGAAATGAGAATAGTATTGGGAGCAGATACTGTCTGCTGTCATACCCACAGAGCTCTGTCCTATGACTTTTTGGACCTGATCCTCTTAGTAGGCTGGCCTGCCCAATTTAAAGAATTATTGCATGAGTAAAGAGCATCTGATTTGGAGTCAGGAAACCTGGGATTGAATTTTGACTCTACCACTTCCTAGCAGTGAGAGCCTGGATTTCATCATTTAAAAAACAGTGGGGATAAAGCCAATAATGCCTTTTTCACTCTCTAGGAGTGGGGACCACCACTCTGGTCATGGTGTATGTAGAGTTAAATTGGAGTGTTCAGAGCTGGGGCAGCAGTGCACAAACACTGATTCTACTGTATTAGAAAGGTTTTTGGTACCGACCTAGGAAAAGATTGGATCGATTTTCTGAGGAACAGCCTACCTGCATGGAGAGGTTCATTATTATTAATCTAATCACTTGGTGATGAATTCTTTGGGAGGGATAGAAGAAATAAGTATTTATTGTTCAGCCATTTTTAACTCATGTATGACTCTTTGTGACCCCATTTAGGATTTTCTTGGAAAAGATACTGGAGTGGTTTTCTGTTTCCTTCTCTAGCTCATTTTACAGATGAGGAAATTAAGTAAATAAGGTTATGTGACTTTCCTAGGGTCACACAGCTATAAGTGTCTGAGGCCAGATTTGAACTCATGGAGATGGGTCTTCTTGATTCCAAGCACAAGATTCCATCCACTACCTAGCTGCCCACATGGCTGAATTTATCAAGTGCCTAAAAATATTATCTCATTTTATCCTCAAAATAACTCTACAAGATAGGTGGTGTTATTATTCCCATTTTACAGTTGGGGAAACTAAGAAAGAAAGATTAAGTCACTTGCCCAGAGTCACAGATTGCCCAGAGGTAGGATTTCAACTCAGGCCTTCCTGACTCTAGGCCCAGAGTTCTATCTACTGTACCTCCTAAGTACCTGGCCATGGCAACCTGAGAAAAAGGGGAAAAAAATGAACCTCAGTGCTTTGCCCACTTCTGCTTAAGCAGTAACATTGACAGAATAATGGGGAAAGAGTAGCTGAAGAGTCACAGTTTTTACATTGCCTATAAGCATTAACTTAGCTCTTGTCAGATTTTTGCCCAGAGACCAAGAAGTGGACATACTACCTGAGAAAATGAATTATATTAATCTTGACATTCTTATTATAAATGAAATCAGAAGACAAAAGGAGCTTGCTCCTCAATTGAATGATGGCTCACAAGTTCTCCTTGGAGAGAAATGAATAGATGAATGAATTTTTAAAAAACCAACAAAACATTGATTAAGTGCTTATTCTCTGCTTGGTACTGTGCTAAGTGCTGGGGATACAAATAGAAGCAAGCTAAACAATCCCCAACCCCAGGGAGCTTTTGAGGGGGAAACAGAGGGAAGGAGTGGCCAGGTTGGAATGTTTCATACAGGGAAATCAGAGAGAATGACAGTTGGAATCAGGACATTTAATTAAAATAGTCTTTCTAGGAATGGTGGTATTCACTTGGTTCCTATTCTCAGAGATAGAGTTGGAAAGAGGCAAGGGGGCGGGGGTTCTGATTATGCGCATAGTGGCTTATCATGGCGATGGGCAAGAAGTGGCATGGCAGATCTGGGTTTAGGTAAGATAGGGTGACTACTCAGCGATCAGAAATGCAGTGTTCCAGAGTTTGAAAAGTTGAATTCTTGTTGAAAATGGAGGCTGGAATGTGGGAGGAATGAAGACAGCTGAGAAGTGGCAAATAAAGGAGAAGATGGGCTTGGTTTTATAAGAAATACAAAGCAACAAGTATTTATGAGACACTTGCTTCACTCATATTTCAGTGTTCATAATGAATGTTTGCAAAAAGACTGTCACAAAGATGTGCACAAATGACCAAAATGACCATCATGCTTATTGTTTGCTGATCATAAAAAGGTATTTGGCTAAAAGAATGAAATGCCACCATAAAGGCTGTCTTCCCAAAAGATGCCTCCTGTATTAGTGAAATTCAACAAAGGCAGACTGAGGTATATCTTCTTTTTGAGCAAGATAACCATTTATTAGTGGGGTGTCAGCCTATTAATAAAGAGGTCAATGGTTTGCCTTGGTTTATGCCAAAGACCCCAAGATGAAGGCTTACCTAATTTTTATAATATTAGAATAAAGAATAGGATAGGGTAAGTCATGTCATGGGGTTGAGGACAACATGATTAGTTATATAGGTGAGGTGTGGAGGTCAATTGGATTGGTTGGAATTTGGGAAAGAGCGGTTCCCTCCTGTGACTTAAGAAGTGTTCATTGTTTGAGTCCACCTGCAAGGTCAGAAATAATGGAACAGACACCTTGAAGGATAGCTCAGTGGTACACAGATACTGGACCAGATTCCCTGATTTTTACCCATAATCCTCAAGGATAGCAGAAATCCTTGATGCAAGACTAGAACAGCATTAAGTAGGAAAACTGCATGTCTGAACTTAATTTATTACAGACCAACTGAATTTCTTCACTAAGTTCAGAGACAAAGAGTCATGACTTTTGCAGTTACAGGACAAAATGAATTAACTATAAATTGGATCAATAAAAATAATACAGAATCTTCTCATTCCCATACATATATTAAAAACACTGATTCCTTGAGAGAGGAAACAACAGAGATATGTTTGGTTGACAGTCTTATGATTTTAAATAGGGAGGATAAAATCTGTAATGCCTTCTTCACCCTCTATGAGTTCCAAGTCTGGTGACTCATCATGGTGTGCATAGAGGGGAACTTGAGTATTCAGAACTTGAGCAGCAGTGCACAAACACAGACTGATCTTACCATAACTAGAAAAGCTTCTGGTATAGTCCAAGGGACAGACCCCTTGAGAGGAGGAGCAATAGAAATATTTTTGTCTGACAGCCCCATGATTTTAAATATCAAGCAAATTATAAAACAGGAAGACAAATACTTGCCAAAGGTATTTGCCACTGTCATGGAGGATGTCCAACACAGAACCCAAATCCAAGGGGGATTCCTTATATATGCTCCTAATGCACTTCTAGATGCCTCTGTTTGTAATTGACATTATAGTGATTATATCAAGGCCTATAGAGCCTTGTAGAACCTCCCAAGTGAAATCCATATCTATTCAGATGATGTTGGCTTAACTCTCAGGACAGGAAAACAAAACAAAACAAAAACAAATGAAGACAGCATATTACCCAATTTATTATGTGAAATTGGATTGGCAACTTATAGATTGAGTACACATATCTTGGATGGGCACTTCAAATGGGCAGTGATCTGAGTCCAGAGTTGAATAGGGTAAGATGGACTTACTAGATTACGTATGGGAAACTGGACAAATCTTTTAATGATGTTAGGCTTCTTCCTGAAACAAGGGCCTATCTTTTAAAAGACATATTCTTTTCATCATGTTATTTGGCCAAAAACAACCCTGCTTTTGAATAATTAAAGTTTCAGTTCACCCAAGGGGCAATAAAGAAGCACATACCAGATTTGAATACTCAGAAACATATTATCATTGAATGACTTGTCAGGAGAAGGAAATGTAGAAGACATGATCAGGGCAGTAGACAACTAGAAAAAGAGGTAGGTCAGCCACATAAACTAACTCAGTAGATAAACTTTGTATTCGACTGGTTCCCGAAACTTTTGGAAACCATTTGCATATGTGTAGGAAGCCAAGTGATCTAGAGGAAGCACATTGGGGAGACACCTCTAAGCAGGACTCATGGAAAGGCATGGATAAAAATAATATAGCATGATAAACCATTGATAATAGCTAACATCTCTGTAACACTTTAAGGTTTATAAAAAAATTGTATTTATGTTCTCGCATTCGATTCTATTAACAGCCCTATGAAGTAGATACTATGATTATCCTCATTTTATAGGTGAGGAAACCAAGGATTAGACGTCTTAAGTGACTTGCCTAGCACATAACTAGTAGACGTCTGAGAAGGGATTTGAACTCAGATCTTCCTGACTCTACATCTGATTTTCTTAACCACTGGCTACCTGCTATGAACTGGAATCTGCATTCTTAGAGGGAAGACCCACATCAAAGAGATCATAGATAAATAGAAATACCTACCTTATACAGTTTTTGTCAAGAGCAAACAAGATTATGAAACTAAATTATTTTGTAACAATAAAATGTTTCATGAATATAAGCCCTTATTAATTTTTCTTCTATGATACCATAAATCTTATTCATATCTTTTACCTCCTCTTCTTATAGAGGAAGGAGGGTAGGAAATATGAGGAAAAAAGATCGAAGACTTGGGAAGGCAGTGTTTTCAAAATGATCTTGGAGTTCTTGAAACATAGAAAATAACATTAACTGTTGGTTTAGATGATTATTAATATTCTGAGAATAGAACTTCTGGGCCTCCTAGTGTTAGTTTTACAGCAGTTTTCTATATGGTAAAAGATCTTGTGTGGGGTAATCAATTCTTCAAATACTTCAAGAGTCTGTAATTTTATCAGTGAAAATATTTCCTCCACTGATGCAAAACTTTTATAAATTAGTGTATGGTCTTGGAAAGTTTCTGTAACCAAAATATTCCAGTCATCAAACCACTTTTTAGTTCTAGCAAACTTCAGTAAAAATAGCATTGGAGTCAATAAGGGTTTTGAAGCTACAGGGGTTTTTGAATTTCCTATATAACCGAGATAAGACTATTTCTCATTACTATAAGAATAGCTGAGCTTCAGAAACCATTTGGAAACCCAGGGCAAGAGATCTGACTTTTGGGCCTTGCAATAAGCTGTTATTAACGCTATCAAGGGTAATCTGCTTTTGTCTTGACCTTCCTTTAGATTCTCTGCAGGTGTAATGGACAGATTGGTAGTGGTTTTGTTTCTTTTGAAAGAAAGACTAGATAAATGTTCTTCCACATAAGATTATAAAAATCCAATGTAAATGAAAAGTTCACCACCTTTCTTTATAACAGAAATAATCTTCACAATGAATGCATCTCACCCAGTAGATATGAGTGATGCTCCTAATGATTATAACTGGTGAAAGCTGGCTGAACATAAGCTTCATTTTCAAGCCATTGAAGGTTTTGCTCAATCTGGTAGATTGAAACCTTTTTTCCCTTAGAAAATAAAACCTGGGGGAAAACTTTACAATCTGCCTGCAGAATACAAAAGAAACAAATTCTTTTTACACATTGACTTTTAGGTACATGCATCCTTTGTTCAAAATGGACCTAAAATACTGGTTTGGGCACTTTTGATCCATATCTGATATAACTTGTAAATGTGAAAATGTGAAATGTATGAATATGAGGAATAATTATGACATCTACAAGATATGGGTAAAATTCATTAGCCATTAGAGAAATCATGTCTTCATGAAGGCAAGCCATGATAATATTATTTTATATTTACATTACAGAGTCTTAGTATCCTCATATTGAAAATGTCCTACTTGGGGGGGCGGCTAGGTGGCACAGTGAATAGAGCATCAGCCCTGGAGTCAGGAGGACCCGAGTTCAAATCTGAACTCAGACACTTAACACACACACACACTAGCCGTGTAACCTTGGACAAGTCACAACCCCAATTGTCTTACCTTCCCCCCTCCAAAAAGCAGAAAAAAAAGAAAAAAAAGTCCTACTTTGTGTCTGACTCCTTCTTACTGTATTTACCTAGATAATTAAAAAGGATCCTTGGTTTAATTAGGGTGGGTATTCCTTCCATTGGCATAAATCACATTCTATGATTTAGTAAACAGGTCTCTGGGAATTGAAATGGCCAAAAAAATCATTACTGCTCTGTGGCCAGACTTGGGATAAGACTCTCTAATTGAGCTGAACTTTTTCTTGGAGGAGAAACAAAAGCTTTTCATTGTCCCATATTCTGTGCCTTTTCAGCTTGACGAGGCCTGACAGAGCTTCTACTCTAACCTTAGAAGCCTCACTGCTGTACAGAGGATTTTTATAATTTGATGAGGCACTGTAGTAAGAGTTTAGTGGAATAACATAGTATGACATAGCATGTTATATATCATACCATATCATACCATACCATGCTATATCATAGTACATGATATAGTATAACATGAATAATGTAATATAATAGTAGTTGGTTGCCAAATGGTTAGAGTGCTTGGTTTGTCATCAATAAGACCTGAGTTCAAATTTGCCATCAGACATTAGCCGTGTGACCATAGGCAGGCAACTTAACCTGTTTGCCCCCTTTCCTCAACTGTAAAATAAGAATAACAATAGCACCAACCTTTCAGGCTTGTTACAGGTATCAAATGAAATAATATTTGTAAAATTACATAGCACCATATCTGGCACATAGTGGGCACTATATGAATACTTTGTTTCCTTTCCCATCCCAAATGTAACATAACATGACATAATTCCATTTGAGAGTATTGCTTGGCAACCAATACTGCTGGGGAAACAACTATAGTAATATTGACATTCTTTTTTTTTTTTTTTTTTGCTTTGTGGAGGGCAATTGGGGTTAAGTAACTTGCCCAAGGTCACCTGGCTAGGTTTTTGTTTGTGTGTGTAAGTGTCTGAGGCCGGATCCAAACTCAGGTCCTTCTGACTCCAGGGCCGGCACTCTACTCACTGCGCTACCTAGACGCCCTTTGACATTCTTTTTATAAATTAAAACAATCATAAGGAAGTTGCTACCAAATGGAAGGAGGGCTTTACAGTTTCTTTGGGAAGTGAATAAAGGAATTGGTAGAAGTGGTTTCTTTCTTTAGACTTTTTTTGAATTTATTAGTATTTTATTTCCCCCAAATTACATGTAAAAATAATTTTTAACATTTGTTTTTAAAGTTTTGAGTTCCAAATTCTCTCCCTCCATCCATTCCCACCCCCCATACTCTTATTGATAAGGCAAGCAATTTGATATAGGTTATACATGTGTAGTCATAAAAATATACTTCTATATGTCATGTTGTAAAAGAAAACAGACCAAAAAAATCTTCAAGAAAGATAAAGTAAAAAAAAAGTATACTTGTATCTGTAGTCAGACACCATTAGTTCTTTCTCTGGGGATGGATAGTATTTTTCGTCACAAGTCCTTCAGAGTTGTCTTGGATCATTGTATTGTTGAGAATAGCTAAGTCATTCACAGTTGATCATCTTGCAATATTGCTGTTATTGTGTACAATATTCTCCTGGTTTTATTCATTTCACCTTGTATCAGTTCATGTAAGTGTTTCCAGGTTTTTCTGAGAGCATTCTGCTCATCATTTCTTATAGCACAATAGTATTCCATCACAATCATGTACCACAACTTGTTCACCCATTCTCCAATTGATAGGCATCTCCTCAATTTCCAATTCTTTGCCACCGGAAAAGAGTTGCTATAAATATTTTTGTACATATATATCCTTTCCTTTTTTTAAAAAAATCTCATCTGGGATATAGAACTTGTAGTGTTATTTCTGGGTCAAAGGGTATGCTTGGTTTTATAGTCCTTTTTAATAGTTCCGAATTGCTCCACATGATGGTTGAATCAGTTCACAACTCCACCAACACTGCCTTAAGGTCTCAATAATGGAGAAGTGGTTTCAACATGTATACAACATCAGAGAGACATCTATACTTGTAATCTTCATGATTAGTGTATGGAAAAAGACCCTCATGAAGATAGTATGTTAATATCTTTTGCAAAGGATAAGGAAATAGATAAATTCTTTGAAGAAGAATTTTGCAGAGTCCTCCACACTAAATCAACATATTCTTTTTTTTTTTTTTGCTTTTTGGAGGGCAATTGGGGTTAAGTAACTTGCCCAAGGTCACATGGATAGGTTTTTTTTTTTTGTTTGTGTGTGCATTAAGTGTCTGAGGTTGGATCCGAACTCAGGTCCTTCTGACTCCAGGGCCGACGCTCTACTCACTGCGCCACCTAGCCGCCCCTAAATCAACATATTCTTAATGACCTGAATGCAAAAGTGGTCATGGAAACAGGCAAGAAGTATGTTGGAAAACATTATTCAGCATAAAAAATGAATAAGAACTAACACTTTTAGGGACTCAGAAATTCCCCACCAGTTTGTGATGAATACTTTTTGTTGTTGTTAAATAAGTACTTTCTTCAAGAAGAGGCTTAGGTATTCCACTATATCTATTAAGTATCAAATAAGATCATAACAAAGAAGATGGACTATATTTTAGAAGAGTGACTTAGTTACTGATGTAGGAGTAATTTTGGAATCAGCTGTTCATGTGCAGTCTGGCTAGCAGCTGTTAAAGAAAATACCAAAATCAGTGTCAAATTATAACCAAGGATAAAACTTGATAAAAAAGAAGACACCAACTTACCAGCAGTTTCAAATTAAACTATTTATAAAAGTATTGATGCCTTCAAAGTGGGAAATTGATGAAGGAAGAGACATTGACTTTGATCATCAACATTTTCTACATTATGTTTAACTAACAGAAAACAAATGCCACAATGAAGAAGCCAAAAGATCCTATGACAACAAAAGGCAATGTTAATTTAGAATATAAATATATTTGTGAAATGTTAAAAGAGGAGAATGTAAGAATATGAACATTAGTGCTTGACAAAACACTGAAGATTGTTATGGGGAGGTAGTGTGCTGGTAAATACTTAATCTATTCTAAATAGGTGTGTATATTCATATATATGACAGACTTTTAAGTTTATTTTGCCTTGTTAATATTTTCTCCATCATTTTGTGAAGTTTAGACAATTAACAAAACAATAAATATAACCATGACTTGTAACATTTGCCAATTTCTGAGTTGTAAATGTTCACACTGAAAATTTAACAGTTGGCTCTCAGGGACCTGTTTGAGCTGACTCCAGAATATCACTTGGAGAAAATGAATCTGAGAAAGTTTTGCATAAGACCTAATTAAATCAGATCATTCCAAAGTGATGGAAGGAGAAAAACTGGGAGATGAAAAATGGAAGTCATTTACCACTATTTTAATAGTTGTCATCGATGGTAATGGAACCAGTGTCTAATGTGCTAACTGAGAATGTGAACATGACACTAAAGTATTCAAGAGAAATAAAAAAAAAAAAACCAAACCATAAAACATTTATTAAGCACCTACTATATTCTGGGTACTGTGTTAAGTACTGGCAGCTGGACCAGACCAAGGAAACAGAGAAGAAATCTGTTGAAAGTTCAGTAATCTTGAAAATACTGAAGGACTGATTTCCAAGAAAGCTGAAAGATGTAAGATACCAGAAAACAGAAAAATGATGAATGGTATTTTTAAAGGTAATAAAAAGGATGCCCGTAATTATTTTCTCCTTTGACCCTGTATCTTTTCAAAAGTGTTTGCTTCTGACTACCCTCTTCCCCAATCTTCCCTGCCTTCTATCATCCCCGCCTCTTATACCCTTCCCCCCTACTTTCCTGTAGAGTAAGATACCCAACTGAGTGTGTATGTTATTCCCTCCTTAAGCCAAGTCCAGTGAGAGTAAGGTTGACTCATTCCCTTTCACTTCCCTGATCTTCCCCTTCAATGTAACAGTTTTTTCTTCCCTCTTTTATGTGAGATAATTTATCTTATTCTATCTCTTCCTTTTTCCTTCTCTCAATATATTCCTCTTTCACCTCTTAATTTTTAAAGATATTTTTCCTTCATATTCATCTTACCTTGTACCCTCGGACTATGTATACATATACATACATATACATACACTCATATGTATACATAATGCACTCACCTATACATACATATATACATACACATACATTTATATACATTCACACACGTATATACACACATATACACATGTATATGCACATATATGTATATATACATATACAAACACACACACATATATATATATATACATATATACACATATATACATATTCCCTTCAACTATCCTAATACTGAGAAAAGTCTCATTAGTTACATATATAATCTTTCCATGTAGAAATGTAAACAGTTCAACTTTAATAAGTTACTTATGGTTTCTCTTTCCTGGTTTACCTTTTCATGCTTCTCTTGAGTCTTGTATTTGAAAGTCAAATTTTCTGTTCAGCTCTGGTATTTTCAGCAAGATGCTTGAAAGTCCTCTGTTTATATTTTCCCCCTGAAGTATTATAGTCAGCTTTGCAGGGTAGGTATCTGAGGCTATATTTGATCTCAGAATGATGGGTCTTCCTGCCTCCAGAATGTTTGCCAAGAAAAACCCAGCATCTTTGCCAAGAAAAACTCACAAAGAATCAGACACAACTGAAATGACTGAACAACAACAAGGATGAAAACAACAACAAAAGACTTAGAAGATGGACTCCAGTACATTGGGTCGATAATCCAGAGAGGTTTTACAGAAGTACATGGACAAGAATTTCATAGCACAAGAAGGTTTGAAATATATCATCCATAGCTTTTGAAAGAGTATCTGATGTGATCATGATCTATTAAAATATTGAATTGTATAGTCCAAGACCAGTCACTATGAGCAATAGAATGTAATATTTTGAGAAATGGATTTGGAATCAAAAGATTTGAGCTCCAGTCATGATTCTGTGACTCCTGGCAAGTTATTTAACCTCTCTGGGTCATAGTTTTCTTATTTGTAAAATGATCTGTAAGATTTCATTTTGCTTTATATCCTATAATTTCTCTTCTGCTCATTTTAGGGACATTGTGAAGAACAAACGAAATTATATATTGTAAAGTGCTATACAAATGTAATATTCTATTAAGGTAATAACTTTTCAAAGCTCTTTCATATTTATCACTTAATTTATCCTCATTATCACCCTTTAATAAGATAGATTTTATACATTTCCATTATACAAATGAGAAAACTAAGCTGTGGAGGTCCATATTTTGCCTAAGACCACTTGGAAAACAATGGAAGGGCCAGGACTTGCTTCCTGGTTCCACTTTTGCTAAGTCACATAATGCATATGAGTGGCAGCTCCTTATTGGTCAGCCTAGCTCTGCTTTTTTCTATTTTTTTTTTTTGATCAAGGAAGTTTTACTTGACAAAAAGAAAGGATATCAAAGTTCTATATGAAACTGATACATTATTAATCCTTCCTCTAACTCTTTGTTTATAGAAAAGGAGGGATTCAGGAGCAGCTAGGTGATGCAGTGAATAGAGCAAAGGCCATGGAGTCAGGAGGACCTGAGTTCAAATCTGACCTCAGACACTTGACACTAACCAGCTGTCTGACCTTGGGCAAGTCACTTAATCCCAATTGCCCTGCCCTCCCCCCTCAAAAAAAAAAGAAAAGGAGGGATTCTTATCTAACTCCATATGACTTATGTAGTTTGTCTCTCTTACTTAGACTCTGGATGTCCTCTATGGAAGCTTAAAAGTTCATGGAGACTTCAAGCGTGGGGGGATGGGAGGTGATCCACTTTGCTCCCTAGCCAAGTCTTGAATCAATCAAAACTATAAATTAGATGTGAACAAATCCTAGATACCTCTGTTTACTCAACCAGCAACCAAAGGTCTAAACTAGGTACGAACAAGTCTTTTTTTCAATTTGGGAGGAATTATGTACATTCATTGTTGAGTGAAGACCATATGCACAAGAAATGTATTGTAATTGGGTGAAAGGATCTGACACATTTCTAGGCCTAAGATGACAACAAACCAGTATAGCATGCCAGTCATTCTAACAGCAATGAGTGATTTAGGGAATTAACCTTGGTTGGGATTAAGTTTTTCATCCAGGGGGGTGGGTATGTTTTTGAAACAACCTTACTTGTTATACTTAGTAAATACTCTTTTCTAAAAGCTAATTAACTTTGCCTGGCTAATTAATGATCAGTAGGGAGCATCCTGGATAGGGGCACTTGAAAGATAATACTAGAAACTCCAACCCCTTAGGGTTGAGGACTCCAGTGGGGAAAAGCAGTCATTTGCTTTCCACAGACCCAATTTACTTGCATCAATGGTAGTCGAGAGAGTGAACCAAGAGAGGGGAGTGCTACGTTTTCTAAGTGGTACATAATCAACTTAGTGCGACAGATTGATTAAATGCCTGCTTTGTGCATAACTCTGTGAATGCTCCTAGGTAAGATCCAGAGTTCTAGAAGATACTCTTCCCATTTTCATGGTGTTTCCATTCTGGGATCATATGAAAGTAGCAAAAATGTTTTGTTGCATTTAGTCTTACAATATATACAATAGTTCCTTCCAGTAATAAGAAAATCTGGATCTCATCTAACATGGTATAGGGTGAAGGACCTTAAATTAATCCTCAATTCCATTCAGTTTCATAGAACAAGGCTTTATTAAAGAATAAAGACCTTAGGGGCAGCTAGATGGCACAGTGAGTAAGAGTACCGGTCCTGGAGTCGGGAGGACCTAGGATCAGTTCTGGCCTCGGAAAATTAGCACCCACACATAAAAATGACTAGCCAGTGTAACCTTGAGCAAGTTACTTAACCCCAATTGCTTTTAAAAAAAAGAATAAATACCTTGTCAGCACATACACATGCACACATAGACATATGCACACATGTATATATGTATCTTTCACTAAGAGAAGCAACATAGAGGTGAAGAAATAATATATACAAAGTATATATGAAGTAATTTTTTGGGAGATGTCATACTAACAACTGTGAGAATCAGGAAAGGCCTCACATAAGAGCAAACATTTGAGCTGAACCATTAAAGGACACATGAAGAGACTGAGATGAGGGGATACAGAGAGAAAAGAAAGGAACAAGTATTTATTAAGCACCTACACACTGTATTAAGCACTTTACAAATATTATTTCATTTGGTCCCCAGAACAACCCTGGTAGGTAGATACTGTTAATTATCCCATTTCATAGTTGAAGAAACTGGGACAAACAGAGATAAGTGACTTGCTCAGGTTCCATAGGTACTAATCATCTGAAGTTGTATTTGAATTCAGGCCTTCTTGACTCTAGGCCTAGCATTCTATCCACTGCCCCACCTAAGTATAGAGGGAGAGAATCTAGGGCATATGCCATCTTCTTAACCACTTACTCACTTCCTTTCACTTCGCTATTTCTCTTCTGAAATCCTTATCTTTGTTTGGCAACAATTAGGTCAATATGAGTCCCTTAAAGCAGAGGTGGGGAACCTGGAACCTTTGGATTCAGTCAAAGGGTTACACTTAAGGACTTAGAGGCCCACATGTGGCCCCGAGGCTGTAAGTTTCCCACTCCTGCCTTAGATTTTTGGTTTCTTTCCTCAGACTTCATAATTCCTAAATTCTGTTATTGTAATTTTGCTTCAGATGTGTGACCAGAAGGGAGTATATATCAGAAAGTTAACGAGTGAGGAGGCTCCAAGAAGATGACTCGCTTGCCAGTTTTTCATGGTAGGTTGATGAAAGGTTATGGCAATGTTATTTATCAGGGGTTTATCAATCAACAGAATTCTTCTTATTTCTCTGTGGCAGCTGCCTTATGTCTATTCTCCTGGCACAATTAGTGGATTCATCATTTCATAAAATACCAGACTTGTTCCTCTCCAGATGGTCCAATTCCATCTTCTGATGAGAAGAACTTCAAACCTCTTACGAAACTGCAGTGGTTCAGTATATATTCTCCTCTCCTTTCTCTGTGTTGCCCTTCTTTAGTCTCCAGACAGCTTCAGATTCTCCTTGACCTCTTTAGATTTTTTGTCTTCTTTGTTTTCCTTTTGGGTCATTTCATTCTACATAAGAAGGGGTACCCTCTTCCAAACTTCTCACCTCCTCCAGGCGATCTTCCTATATTTTGTGCACATTTAGTTCTGTACCTCAATACAGCAACAATTGCTATTTACTTTAGAGTTTAAGCAGGAATCTGGTAGTTAAAATGTAACTGAGCAAGTAATGTCAAAAAAAGAAGAAAAAAATGTGCCAAGAAACTCCATGACATTACTTGCTCAGTTGCTGTATTGAGATGTTTTCAGGCAATCAACAAGCATTTATTAAATGCATAGTATGTGCCAGGTAATATACTAAGAGACCTGGGGATAGAAAGAAGGCAAAAAAACCCCAAAAAAACCAAAAAACAATTTTTGCACTGAATGGGCTTTCATTCTAATCAACAGGCAAACAATTATATACATACCAGATATGGATACAGTGAAGATGGAAGGTGATCTCAGAGGGAAGTATTAGTAGACTCTTGCAGAAATCAAGATTTAGTTGAGATTTGAAGGAAGTAGGAGAATCTGAGATGTAAAGGGAAGAGAGCAGATCATTCCAGTAATGGGAAACAAGCAGGACAAAGGTACAGAGGCTAGAGATGGGGAACATGTTTGAAGAACAGCTAGATAAGCCAGTGACACTGGGTCATAGCATATATGAGAATGGATTAATGAACAAATGAAAAGAAACATAAGTGTTTGCCATCTGCAAAACACTGAGAATATAGCAGAAAACCCACACAGACCCTGTTCTTAAGAAGACACACACACACAGACACCAAAAAAAAAAAAAGCCCACAAAAATAAAGAAGGTGAAAAGTAGTATGCTTTTATCTACATTCAGATTTCATCAATTCTTTCTTTGGAAGTAGATAGAATTTTTTACCATAAGTCCATGAAAATTTTCTTGGATTGTTAACATTATTGCCAGTAGAATAGTTAAGTCATTCACAGTTGATAATGCTAGAATATTGCTTTTACTGTGCATAGTGTTCTCTTGGTTCTGGTCACTTCATTTTGCATCAGTTTGTGTCTTTCCAGGCTTTTCTGAGTTCATCCTGTTCATCATTTATTATTGTACTATAGTTTTCCATTACAATCATATACCACAAGTTGTTTAGCCATTCTCCAATTGACAGATATCCCCTCAATTTCCAAATATTTTCAACCACAAAAAGAGCTGCTATAAATATTTTTTGTACATAAAAGTCTTTTCCCCTTTTTGAAAAAAAGTCTTTTTGGGATATAGACCTAGTAGTGGATCAAAGGGTTTGCATAGTTTGAATGTCCTATAGGGATAGTTCCAAATTGCTCTCCAGAATGGTCAGATTAATAGATAACTCCACCAAAAGTGCATTAGTGTCCCAATTTTCCCTGAATCTTCTCCATTTTTCCCAGCTGTTTTGTGTCAAATAGTAAGTTCTTATCCCCAAAACTTGGGTCTTTTGGTTTATCAAACACAGACTACTGTGGTCATTTAGTGTCATGTATTCTTTATCTGTTCCACTGATTTACCACTCTGTTTCTTATCCAGTACTAGACTGTTTTGATGATTACCACTTTATAATTAGTTCAAGATCTGGTATGACTAGGCCATCTTCCTTCACATTTTTTTTTCATTTATTCCCTAGATATTTTTGACCTTTTGTTCTTTCAGGTGAATTTTGTTATTCCTTTTTTTCTAGCTCTATAAAATATGACAAATATGACAAAATATTCATATTCATTCTACCATATTTTTGTCTTAAAATGAATTTGGTACAACTCTTTCTAAGCCTATTTTTCCAAATAGTTTATATAGAATTGGAATTAAAAGTTCTTTAAAAGTTTGATAGAATTCACATGTGAATCCATCTGACCCCAGGGATTTTTTTCTTAGAGGAGTTCTTTGATGGCTTGTTCAATTTCTTTTTCTAAGATGGGGTTATTTAAGTATTCTAATTTCTCTTCTGTTAATCTGGACAATTTATATTTTTAAAAAATATTCACCCTTTTGTTTAGATTGACAGACTCATTTCCATATAAAAGGACAAAATATCTCATAATACTTGCTCTAATTTCCTCTTCATTGGTGGTGAACGCATACCTTTCTTTTTGATACTGGTAATTTGATTTTCGTCTTTATTTTTTTAAAATCAAATTAACCAACTTTTGGTCTGTTTTACTGTTTTTCATTTCATAAAACCAGCTCCTAGTTTTATATATTAGTTAAATAGTTTTCTTGCTTTCAATTTTGTTACTCTCTTTTAATTTTCAGAATTTCCAATTTGGTGCTTAATAGGGAATTTTTAATTTGTTTTTCCCCTAGTTTTTTAGTTATGTACACAATTCATTGATCTGCATTTTTCTGTATTATTTATGTAAGTGTTTAGAGATATAAATTTCCCTGCTTTGGGTGCTTCCTATAAGTTTTGGTATGTTGTCTCACTGTTTTCATTCTCTCTAATGAAAATATTGATTATTTTTATGATTTCTTCTTTGACCCACTCATTCTTTAGGATTACGTTATTTAATTTATAATTAATTTTTAATTTCTATTTCTATGGCCCTTTATTGAGGGTAATTTTTATTGCATTATGATATGAAAAGGCGCATTTAATATTTCTGTCTTGCTGTATTTGATTGTGAGGTTTTTAATGCTCTCATATATGGTCAGTTTTTGTGTGTCATGTACCACTGAGGAAAAGGTGTATTTCTTTCTATCCCTATTCATTCCTCTCAAGAAATCTATCATACCTAATTTTTCTAACATTCTAATCACCTCCTTACTTCTTTCTTGTTAATTTTTTGGTTAGATTTATCTAGTTCTGAGTGGGGAAAGTTGAAGTTCTCCACTTGTATAATATTATTACCTGTTAGCTCCTATAACTCATTTAACTTTTCTTTTAAAAAACTGAATGCTGAGTAAAATGACAAATGTAGGATGGGGATGTAGGAAAATTGGGACATTAATACACTATTGATGGATGTATGGACTGATGCAACTATTTTGGAGAGTAATCTGGAATTATGATCCAAGAGTTATAAAACTGTGTCTACCCTTTAACCTAGCAAGACCATTATTAGTTCTGTTTCCTGAGGTGGTCAGGGAAAAAGGAGAAGAACATTTATGTTCTAATATCTTTATAGCAGTTTTCTTTGTAGTGTAAAAGAACTGGAAATTGAGGGGATGCTTATCGACTGGGGAATGGTTAAACATGTTGTGGTATATAATTGTGGTGTAATACTATTGTAGTGTAAGAAATGATGACCTGGTTGATTTTAGAAAAACATGGAAAGACTTGTGAGAAATAATATAAAGTGAAGTGAATGGAACCAAGAGAACATTGTATATAGTAACAGCAATATTGTTCAAAGAATAATTGTGAACAACCAAGTTATTCTGAGTACTATAAATACTTCATTTTAAAATTTCTTTTATTTTTTATCTTTGCTTTTTGGAGGGCAGTTGGGGTTAAGTGACTTGCCCAAAGTCACACGGCTAGTATGTGTGTCAAGTGTCTGAGGCTCAGATTTGAACTCAGGTCCTCCTGACTCCAGAACTCCAAAGGTCACTATTCAAACTCCATTCCTCATGCCCAACTACTTAATTCTTATTCCCACCCCACCTCAACCCTTCTACTCTAGAGTACCAATCAAACATTACCTTTCCCTTTCACTGTATCCTCTGGAATGCCTGTTCCATAGACAACAAACTTCCTTTCACCTTAAATCCTTTTCTTTCCTATTCCTTTCATCTTCTAGCTATGTCTGAAACCTGACACAGGTGATACAGCCCTCAATCACAGTCTCCCTGGCCACTCTTTTCCAGTAATGGTTGCACCTTCACTCAATTCTCCTAGCCTCACTGGTCAAGATGGAGGAATTGTTCTCTTTTCTTGAGTCTCTAGCATCTTACCATTTCACTGATTATGCTCTACCAAACCTCAGCCTTGGGCCACACCCATTATCTTATACCTTTACTCCTCCTGTACATGTGCTGCTGAATGAAGGTGGAGAAAATCACACAACTGTTCTGATTGGGTCCACTATAAATTTATGACACATAAACTCACCTAGACCTTCACTGCTGCTAGGCACTCCTACTACACCTCCCTCATCAACTCATTCTTCCAGTCTCCACAGTGGCTCTTCCAAACCTTTTCATCCCTCCTCAAATCTCCCATTCCTTTCTTTTTCCCAACTGTCTCATCAAAAAACTTTGCCTCACATGTTAGAGAAAAAATTGAGGCCATTTGCTATGAGCTCCCTCTTCTCCCCTCTTTTTCATCTCATATGTGCCTTCTGCCATCTCTTTCTTACATGATGAGGTGGCCTTGCTGCTTACCAGGGATAACCCTTCTACCTGCACAACTGATCCTGTTTTATCCTTCTTCAACAGGTTGTCCCCTCTGTCATCCTTATTCTATCATTTATTTTCTATCATTTCTTATCTTTTGGCTCTTTCTGTACTACCTGCCCTTGTCTCCCTAATCTTCAAAAACCCTTATTTTATCCATCCATTTTTTTCTGCCCTTTGTGGCTAAATTCCATCTACAATAGATGCCTTCACATTTTCTCCTCTCAGTCTCTTATTAACCCCTTACAATCTAGTTTTCCCCCCTTTCTTCCTTAATATTCTTTTCTCTAGGTTTTTGGAATATCACTCTCTCCTGGATTTCATTCCGCCAATTCCTCTCAGTCTCCTTTGCTAGATCCTCATCCAGATCACACCTTCTAACCACAGATGTCCCTAAGGGTTCTGTCCTGGGCCTTCTTTTATTCTCCCTTTTTATGACTTCACTTGGTAATCTCATCCTCTCCAGTTAATTACTATTTCTATGCTGATTATTATCACATCTGTCTATCCTGCACTAACCTCTTTGATGATATCCAACCTTGTATTTTCAACTGCTTTTCAAACATCAAACTCAATATATCAAAAACCAAGCTAATTATCATTCTCCCTCAATCCTTCCCATCTCCTACCTTCCTTAATACTATAGAGGACAACACCCTCTTTCCAGTCCCTCAGGGTAGAGAAGCTAGCCTAAGCTAGGGGTCACCCCCAACTCCTTACTATCTCTCACCCTCCATATCTAATCTTTTGCCAAGGCCTGTCAATTTCACCTTTACAACATCTCTTGAATATGTTCCCTTCTCTCCTCTTATATTTCCACTACCCTATCACAGGCCCTCATCATGTCACATCTGGACTATTGTAATAGCCTGCCAGTGGGTTGGCCTGCCTCCAGTCTATCCCCTTTCCAGTGTATCCTCTATGTAGCCTATTAGCCCTATAATTAAATCCTAGTGGCTCTCTGTTCTAGGATCTAGCTCTAGGATCAAATACAAAATCTCCTATTTGGCACAACGTAGTAAATGCTTACCTTTCCAGTCTTCTTACAACTTACTCCTTGTCATATACTTTTTGATCCAGTGGCACCGGCCTCCTGACTGTCCCATGAACTAAACATTCTATATCTCATTCTTGACATTTTTTATAGATGTTTCCCATGCCTGGAATGCTCTCCCTCCTCAGCTTTGCCTACTGGCTTTCCTTCAAGTCTTCCCTTCAAGTCCAAGCTGAAATCCCATCTTCTACAGGAAGCTTTTCCCAACCTTCTTAAGGCAATAGGCCTTCCCTCTGTTAATTATTTCCTATTTATCCTGTGTATAGCTTTTTTGTACATGTTTGTTTGCTTTCTTCATTGAGTTGTGAGCTCCTTGAGGACAGGACTATCTTTTGCTCTTTTTGTATCTCCAGGGCTTAGCACAGTACCTGGTACATAGCAGGTGCTTAATAAATGTTTATTGATTGACCAGGTTGATAGTATATAATTATAGCTTGGAAGAGGGACTAAGATCAAATATAACTATATCTATTTTTATACACATATGTATCAACTTATATATCTAGAAATCATCTACAAAATATTTGAATCCATTAGAGATGATGTGGGATAGAGTTTTGGGGAACACCAAAGGTTAGTGGGTGTGCCATGGATGAAGAATCAGCAAAGGAGATTGACTGTGATAAGAGTGACTGGACAGATAAGAGGAAGCCTAGAAAGAAAGAACAATGTCATGAAATCTTGGAGAGGAGAGGAGAAAGGATCTAGGATAAGAAGGTGATCAATGATGGCAGATATTTCAGAAAGGCCAAAACAGTGAGTACTGAGACAATGCACTTGTCTTTTGGCTAGTTCAGACATTACTAGTAATTTTGGAGAGAAGTTTCAATTGAGCGATATCTGAAGTCATATTGCAGAAGGTATAGAAGAGAGTGGGAGGGGAGGAAGTGGGGAAATTGAGTGTAGATGGCTTTCTCAAGGAGTTTAACAGTGAAGGTGAGGAAGGATATTGAAAGACATATGATATATGATGAAAGCCAACAGTGAAAATAGGATTGAACTGTGTGTTGTTGTTTTTTTAAAGGATGGAGGACCCAGGGGCACATTTATAGGAGGCAAGGAAGGGAGAGAGAGAGAGACAGAGATAGACACACACAGGGGATAGAGAGAGAGAGAGAGAGAGAGAGAGAGAGAGAGAGAGAGAGAGAGAGAGAGAGAGAAAGAGAGAGAGAGAGAGAGAAAGAAAGAGTTCATACTACTTCTTCATCTGATATAATAGTGAAGAGTTGGTGGGGGAAAGTTGTCTCATATAAGGTGAAAAATAAAGATAGCATTGAAACTGAGAATGACTGGCTTGTTCAGACTTGGGCCAGCAGCTAGAAATGTAGCACTGGCACTTGAATCACATTTTCCCCTTTTTTCTCTCTCCATGGAGATGGTGTTATGGAGACAGTTAAAGAGATTGAAGGACCTTTACTTATATTACTAGATATTATGAGATTTGCTGACCTTTTAAACTTTTAAGAGCTTTGACTATTCATAGAGTCAGACCCATATGAACTGGGAAGTAGAAAGTGTTTTGCAATATGACAGTCCCATATTTTCTGTTATATCATGTTTATGGTATATTTTTGTGGTTATATACATATACACATACATACATGCATACATATATATATATATATATATATATATATACACATATATATCCATAAGAGACCTTTGATACCATAGAATCTAACCCACTCATTTTATAGATAAGGTCAAAATACTAGGAAGCACAAAGATTAAACAAATTGCACCAGAGCCATTATTCAAACCAAGGTCCTCTGATGTCCAGTTCTAGGACCATGCCAAAACCTTGAATGTCACAAAACCTGAATTGGGATAATCTTTGAGGAATTCTTTTCTGGAATAAGAATGGTAGAGAAAATCAGAAAGAAGTAATTAATTTATATGAAATCTTTAACTTTCAAGAGAACCTCAGACTCAGAGGTCTTAGACTGGGATAAGGAAATGTACCATTATCATCATTCCTCCCAATCCATTTTCCTTTAGCCCTCTGACCCTTCCACTCATAGTCTGGTACCACCCACATAATTTAAATTCCTATTAACATGTAAACAGCTGAGCAACTTGTGTGATGAGTAACATAATAGTAAAGGAAGAGAGAATTTAAGAAGCATATATTGGGGTGAAAGGAAAAATTTGTAATTGCTATGAGGAACAAAGGAGAAGAGATGGAGGGCAAGATGTGAGAAAATGATCCCTTTTGGCAGGAGCAAAAGCACTTTTTCCCTGGTGGTTGGCAGATTGTGAATGGATCAAAGAAAAGGACAGACACATAAGAATAACAGAGGGGTCACAGCTGGGAATTGGGAATTTCCCTGCTTCTGATTAAACTTATTACAGTCACTAGCTGTCTTGGTCAGAGAATAATATTAATATTGCCTCAAAAACTGCTTTTTGGAATAATTATTTAACAAACAAACAACAAAAAGAAATGTCAAGCCAAAACTTTAAAATGTCCTTGAATATAACAAATGTCAGCGGAGTCTTACTTTCTTACGAAAACAGCAATAGTTCTCTTTCCCTACCAGTCTTTCTAAGGGGCAAATGATGAAAATAAACTTCAGTTTTAGTAAGATTTAAAAAAAATAATACTTCCAGTTTTCCTATCCCTGTAGTTATTAGAGAAACAAGAAGACAGAGTAGTGTCTATACTGATGCTTTTGGAAATAGAGATTGAAAAGAAATATCTGAAGGGGCTCCCATCATTTGTCATTCTTTTGGGTTAAGTTGTTTCTAAAAGGTCCCTATTAAAATGGAAATATTTGACATTGTATAAGTGTCAATAGAAAGATTAATTCATCAAATTAATTAGTTGTAACCTTAAGAAGCAGGTATAGAACCCTGAGAATTGCATACAGGATAAATATACCTGAATATAAAGGAAAGCAGATAAATCTAGAATATGGGGATTTTCCAGTGTGCAGACCTAGGCCAAGAACTCTAGAGCCTGGGAGAGTTAAGGTATTCCAAATGGTTATGGTATCAGGCATCAGAAATTAGAAGAAGTCTAACTTCGAAAGATTGAATTTGGAATGTGTTACAGGAAAAAAAATACCTGCATCAAAGTGTTGCCTCTTTATATGAAATTGATGCTTCATTCTATTCCTCTGTAGACCAGTTAATTTACAAAATATTAAAATGGTGACTGTCTTTGCGATTTTACTAGACAACTAGGCTACCATTCTTATGTTGAACAGTTGTGCATAGAAAAGTATTTCACCACCTATCCCTCGGAAGAATCTTGCTATGGATACATCCCCATGGAAAACAGCACTTATTTTACTAGCCCTTGTTTAGCTGAAAATAATCTGGGGGTTTTAGTGGACTACAACCTCAACAGGAGTGTGATATAGCGACCAGGGAGCTAATGCAATCTTAGGCTGGATTAAAATAATGGTGTTAATGCTCCAGTTCTCTGCCATGGTCACAGCACTCCTTGAATAGAGTATTCAGTTCTGGGTACCATTTTAGGAAGGACCTTTATCAATTGGAGAGTGTCTAGAGAAGGGCAACTAGGGTAATGAAACTGTCTTATGAGAAGTGGTTGAAAGGAATGACAATGTTTAGCCTGGAGAAGAGAACATTTAGGGAGAACATGGTAGCTGACTTGAAGTTTTTGAAGGTCTGTCATGTAAAAGGAAGATTAATTTTTTTGCTTGACCCTAGAGAGAAGGAGTAACAGAAATGGGTGAAAGTTACAAATACCTTGTTTTTTGGCTTGATGTAAGTGAAGGATTTCCCAGTAACTAGCTATTAATGTGATTATTTGGGAGGTGATGGGTTCCTCTTACAGCAATTCTCCAAACAAAGATTGAACGACAACTCATCAGTTATGTTAAAGAAATGATTTTTGTATATGTCAGAGTTGGTTAGATGACTTCTTAGGTCTTTCAGTTCTATTCTTATTTCTATGTCAGTGACATAGGAAGGGCCCGATGTCATGCCATAATCCTAGGAAAAACAAGCTTCCCTGGTTATGTGAGGTGGAGGGGGGGTAGGAAGAGAATGGATTTCTGCTGTAAGCCTGTGGGTCAGCTTGTTCAGCCCTGCCAGAGCATGGTTGTTATTGGGAGAAGCGGTGCTGATTGAGCATGTTAATTCGTCAAATTGTTGCCACGTTCGGGTTCTGGAAATGGTTGTAATTGCTTTATCTCTTGTACATGATTTCTGTTTTGGAGACATTTGAGGGGTTGTAAGGAGTGGAGAAAATATCTGGTGTTGGTTATGTGACCCAGAAATCTGTAAAATTCTCTGCATGACTTCAAGTTTCTCCTTAAATCAGAGGCCCATCTTTTTAATAACATTTTTCCTGCTGTTTCTTACTGCTGTTGTTTCACTCTTCTAACTGTACCCTATCAGAAACCATGCTTGGAAGGAGCTAAGCAACTCAGCTCTGTATTTCCTGGGACCATGTGTCCTCAACATTCATCCCAACCTTTTTCTATTCTGATGATTCCCCCTCACTCTTTATACACACCTTCCTCTGAGACCTGTAATCAGACAGCACAACTATTTTCTCTGAAAAGGGCATGTCACTGTACTTCTACCTATTATTCTATTCATCATCTTTATGACTTCTTAGACTCTTCCCTGACAACCATTCCTCTGTATTTAAACTCCTTGAAGGCAAGGAGTATCTCACTTTTATATTTGTATCTGTATGATTTAGTACATAGTAAGATTTGAATAAATATTTTTCATTTATTCATTCATCCTGTTACTATAATATGGTTATAAATAATAGGAAACCAGTAGTCTCCAAGGAATTATATGTGAGGATTGCCTAAAGGACAGCAGAGAGGCCCATGGTGTATATGAGCAGATTTCAGCACATTACCAACAGACAATTACAAAAGAGAAGCAAATTAAAACATCCTGCCAAAGAAATTTATTATTGAAAAAAGGAGATGGATGGGTCAAATGTGGAGAGTAAGGTGTAAACAATGTATAGCTTTCTTGCTCCATTGTTATCCTCATCATGCCAGCAGATGTTAAGAGAGGCTCTCAACTTCTTGAATGGCCCTTCATGGTGAACTTATGGAAGATGTGGACAAGAAAAAGGCCACAAGATGACCTCTTCTCAACATCCTCATTCTTCTTGACCACTGCATTATTGATCACCCTCTTCTCTGGAGAGCTCTCTTCTCCCTGGGTTTTCATGTATTTTCCTCTTAATTTTCCTCCTACCATCCTGAATATTTTTTCTCAGTCTCTTCTAATGACTCAGAAATATTTTGCCATATCTTGGCTTATTGAATGGAAATGCAAAATGACTTATTCACTGTTTCCCTTCAGGAATGCCCATGATTTGGGATGATATAACCAAATCCCTATGGATAGCTTAAGAATAAATGAGAAATTCGGACTTCTCTTCCTTGTTCAGAGAAAATCAGTTCAATTTGGGACATGTTGAGTTTAAGATCTCTATGAGACATAAGCTGAGATGTCCAAGAGAGAGAAATGCAAGCCTAAAAGTCAGGAAGGAGGTTAGAGCTGGATAAACAGATTTAAGAATCATCAATATAGAGATGATAAGTGAATCTATGGATGCTGATGAGATCACCCAACAAAAAAAGTATATAGGAAAAAGAGAAGAGGGCTCAGGATAGAGCCTAGGAGGATATCCATGGTATATAACCATGCCAGAGATCCATAGATTCTCTATTACTGTTGAAGATCCTTCACTTTCTCTCTTAATATCCATATCTGTGCCAAGTCCTGTTACTTCTATCTTTACAACATCTCTCATATACACTACCTTTTCTCCTCAAATACAGCCCTCATCACTTCACATCCAGAGTATTACAATAGTCCTGATTGGTTCACCTTCCACTGAATTGCCAAAGTGACTTTCCTAAAGCCTAGGTCTGATCATCCCCTTAGTAAGTAAAGCCCAATAGCTTTCTATAACTAAAAAATTCAATATAGAATCCATTGATTTTTAAAGTCCTTTACAACCTGGCCCTTTCGTATTTTTACAGTCTGTTTTCTTCTTACTCCCCCACCATGTACTTTATAATCCAGTGATACTGGCTTCCTTGCTGTTTCCTGCTGATGACATACAACATTTTGATTGTGAATTTTTTCTAGCTTACCCTCTATGCCTGGAATTACCTTCCTTTTCAACTCCATTTTCTGGCTTCCCTGACTTCCTTCAACTCTCAGCTAAAATACTACCTTTGGTAAAAAAACCTTTCTAAGTCTTTTTGTAATTCTTATGCCTTCCATCTAAAACTATCTTCAATTTATCAAGTCTGTGTTCTTGTTTATCCTAGTTCTTTGCTTGTTGCCTCCCCTATTAGATCATGAACTCTTTGAGAGCAGAAGCTAACTTTTCCCTTTCTTTGGTGTTCCTAACATTTGATACAGTACTTGGCAAGTCATAGACACTTAATAAATGTCTATTTATTTGACCTAAGCATTGGCAGTCATGAATGGATTGTGGTCTGAATTGGTGGAAATTTTACTGACATCAGTGAAATCACAGATCAATTGGAATATTTAAGCCTTGAAGTATTTTAGCATGCCTTCAGAGTTTCATATTAAATCCCTTTACACATTTAAAATGCTCATTCATGTAGTTTGTTTCTCCCTCTGTATTCTTCCCCTCCCCCACTTCTGCTTCTCTAACTCTGTCACCCCATTATATTCTTTACACAGCCCTAAATATATTATAGCATAAGGAGTCTCAAGATTATTACATGTAAGGGTGCTCTGTCTCTCTCTCTCTCTCTCTCTCTCTCTCTCTCTCTCTCTCTCTCCCTCCCTCCCCCTCTCTCCTCACTTCTCTCTGTCCTTGCTCCATCCCTCTCTCCCTCTCTTTGTCTTTGCCTCTGACTTTGCCTCTCTTTTCCTATCTCCCTGTCTTTCTTCCTGTCTCTTTTTGTCTCTGTTTCTGTCTCTTTCTCTCATTCTTTTTCTGTTTATTTACCCATCTCTTCCCCTGTTTCTCTTCCTTTTTGCTTGTCTATTTCTGTCTCTGTCTCTCTATCTTTGTCTCTGTCATTATGTTTCTCTCTTTATCTCCCTATAGATCTTTATTTCTCTATGTCTTTTTTCTCTGTCTCTCCCTTTTCCTGTCTTCCCCATCTCTTTCCCTGTCTCCTGATCTGTTTCCCTGTCCCTTTCTGTTTTTCTTTCTGTCTCTGTCTCTCTCAGTGTATCTGTGCATATCTCTCTCTCTCTCTCTCTCTCTCTCTCTCTCTCTCTCTCTCTCTCTCTCTCATTTTCCTCTAGTCTCCATGAAGGTCCCATTTTCTCTGTGCAAGCATATTTAAGAGATTTTAATAATACATATGCCAAGCTAAGCTCATCTTTTCCCTGCATGTACTATGATTTGCAATCAAGTAGAACAATTAGATTGTCACACAGCCCTTTAAACCCCAGTAAGAGTTGCCTGAAGATGTAAAATCTGCCAGGAGGTGAAGTAGAAACGATTTTTCTTTTTATTGCTCTTCAATTTTCAATTTACATTCCAAGATGCATTCTTAAAATTGTAGAATCTTAGGAGAGAATTGTATCAATGTGAATAAGAGGAAACCGATTTATTTATCAGATTTCATGTTAATAAAAAAAGAAACTGCAGTGTGCAGAAAAGCTGCAAGTGGTCCTTTTGACAGAGAGCATGTTTTCTGAACAAGGAAGAGAAGTCTGAATTTCTCATTTATTCTTAAACTATCCATAGGGATTTGGTTATATCATCCCAAATCATGGGCATTCCTGAAGGGAAACAGTGAATAAGTCATTTTGCATTTCCATTCAATAAGCCAAGATATGGCAAAACATTTCTGAGTCATTAGACAATTTAAAGAGAGACCGCTGGTCACAATTCCCAAGTCAATTAAACAAACCCAAACAAACAGCAAACTAATTTGGAAAGTGACAAAATTTAGGGAAATAAAACACAAAGCCTAAAAACATTGTATTGCTGACATCTGTGACTGCAAATATGATCTTGGAGGTATTAACTTGATACTTGGATGTAGCTGGAAAAATTAAAGCAAACTTTCATAGTATCTTTTTAGTAAACCCACTAGTTGATGCATACATGTCATTTTAATAGTTAATATATCAGACTCAGATAATTCCAGATTAGCCTTTTATTATCTGATTTTTTAAAATTGCCTACAAAAAGTAGGGCCACCATATAGACAAAATTTTGAAGTAGTTTGGTACCATTCTTCCTCTATGATAGTGTCTAGAAGTACTTAGAGCCTTTGTGTTCTCCCTTAGTTTCTTCCTTTCTCAGAAAGGATTTAACATTAATCATTTATACCTTAGGAAGAATGAATTTGTCAATGTTTTCTCTTTTTCAGGAATATTTGCATTTTAAGCTTTCTCTTTAATTGTGGAATTAATTTGAATTTACAGTATTTATTGAGTGCCCATTTTGGGTAAGGCATTGAAGGGCATGCAAAATTAAATGAAAATCTTTATCCATTGTTAAAGGAATTTAAGGCATTGGAAAATAAATAAGGAAGTTATGGTTGTTGTTGTTGAGTTGTTGGGCCTATCTCACTGTTTTTACAATCATAACATGAATGCAACTGCTTACTCTAAGGCAATGGGAAAAGCTGACCTTGAAGAAAGATATTGAACTACTGCTTTTTGCAAATAATTGGTAGTTCAGCTATTATAATAGTATCATTTCATTTATATGAGTCTTGGTTTTGCCCAATAAGGCCCCTGGAAGAAAGGGGTCTTTTATATTAGAATTTTATATTGGAAAGAATTTTATATTGGAAAGCATAATGGTATATTGAAAAGCATAATGGCAAAAGAAGAGAATTACTAGGCTTAATTAGAGATATACACCAGACTTTTGAAAAGCAGATTTCAAAGTTCAGAGAAAATATAGGTATGATTCCAGGTCAAGAATCTCCAAAGAGTGGTGAGAGATCGAAACAATTAAATTCTAAATATATAATCACTAATAGTTGCCAGGAGAATTGTTTGCATGGTATGTAATGAAACCAATGTGTCTGTACTAGAAACTCTCATATGGAAGCTCTTACATGAATCCAAGGCTGCCAAGATGCTTGGGAAAACATTGGGTAGGACCTCTTTCCTAATATCAACTCGCTAATATCATCATTGCCGCAGAACATCTCCAGCATTGTCATTACTTTGCAGAACCATATCTATCCCACTATTGACAACCAATCTTTTGCTGAATCCATAGGACAAAAGTTTCACTGAGGGAAGTAATACCCTTGTCAAGGATAAGAAATGAGTGGAGTAAGACACTGAACCCTTTTCTTGCCTTCAAAAGGAATCTAAATCTGTTTCTTCATAAGTTATCCCTACTTTTGTCAGAGATTGGGTTTTAAGGACTGTGTGTCATTTCCCAGTGATTTCATTGTTGTTGTTGTTGGTTTTCTTTCTTGATGGCTGGGAGGAAGATAGCAACTATCCCAGGAATCTTCAATAATTTTCAATTCTCTATTACTTTTGAATAAAGGAGAAAAATAGAAGTAACCAAGATAGATAGCATTTAGTTAGCTAAAAACAAGTCTTGCAAAGAGCACTGGATTTCAATTCAAAAGACTGGAGTTTGAATCCTACCTCCAAAACTTAAATCCTGTATAAATCTTGTGTAAGTCACTTAACATTCCTGGGGCTCAGTTTTCTTATCTATAAAACTAGTGACTAGATGACATTTAAGGTGCCTTGTCGTTCTATATCGATGATATTCTGATTCTTTTTAGATAGTTATTGATAGGTTGTTAGGTAAAATTTGCAAATATAGGCTATCTTGATTTCAGCAACAAATCTGATAAAAATATTTCATTATATCCTGGTGAATAAGATGGAATGGATGATAATATAGTTAGTTGGATTTACAGACATTTAAAAAATCTGTACATGAAAGTTTTGACTCAGTATCAACCAAGATATTCTACTATAGGTTTTTGTCTTTTACCTACATCTATTCAGTATTTTTATCCATGACTTGGAAGAACACAGAAAAAGCATGATGAGCATATTTTCAGGATGACTCAGAACTGGATGGGAGAGCTAATATGATATAATAATAGAATTTTAAAGTTAAAATTGTCTAAATAGATCATCTGATCCAGCCTCTTCATTTACAAATAAGACTTAGAGGTTAAGCAATGAGTCCAAGGTCAGAATAGTAGAGCTGAAATGAGAGCCCAAGTCTCCTAACTCCTGGTCCCATGATCACCAATATAGCCCACTAATTCTCATACTAGGATTAAGAATCAAAAGAAAACCAACAATTGACCAGTGATAAGTGTAAAGATATTGAGATTCCAAAAAAATTAAGGGGAACTAAATTTATTTCTTTCCTTGCTTTGTTCATGCATTTCTGGGATTTCAAACCTATGCCTCAGCTGCAGTATCCAGTATCCTCAGAACCTAGGGCCTCCTCATCTGGAATATATAGCCATCCCTGTTGGCCGTCTCTCCCTGAACTATCTGTACACCAGGTAGACCTCTTTCTCCTGTTTGTGACATCCTCCTGGGGCCTTCATCTTGCAGTGGGCCCAATCTGGCCCTCATTCCTCTTCTAGCTCTGCCTCTGACTTTCTGTACTTCATAACCATGCTCTGACTCTGATATTTTCATCTCTGTCTCACCATTTTCAGCTCCCTTTTGTGTACTGTCTTCTTCTATTAGATTTTAAACTCCTTCAGCCCGAAAGGGCCGGTAGGGAGCAGCCAGTGAAGCACTCTGGGCATAGAGTTGTGCCCTACTGGAAAGTTGGAGGGGGTATGGGAGAAGATATGAGAGAAGATTGGAGGAGGGGATATCCAGTGAGATCGCTATTTTGGTGTGGTGGGTAGGAAAAAAACGTGGAGAAAATTTGTAACTCAAAATCTTGCAGAAATGAATGATGTAAACTAGAAGTTTATAAAACATTTGATAAAAAAAAGAAAAAAAGAATTAAAAAAAGATTGTAATCTTGAGGGCAAAGGCTATCTTTTATGCTTATATGTATATCTCTATGATTTAGTACAGTGTATCAGCATAGCAAACACTTAATGAATGTTTTTTGTCTTGATATGCCTACAGAATGGGGCAGACCTGGCTTTAAAATCTTTGTGAATGGGGGCAATTATTTAATTCTCTATAATTATATTTATTCTTTATATTTATATCCCTAATACATAGAACATTGCTTTGCAAATGGTAACTTCTTACTAAGTGCAAGTTTTAGAGATACAGATATTGAGGATATATAAGGGGTAGGGGAGATGTCCTAACAATTTCAGCTGTTCAGAAATGGAAATCATCAGGTAGAGGCCAGTTAGTCACTTGGCATAGATATTATGGAAGCTATGGGAGAGAATTTGGACTAAGTGGTATCTAAGATTTCTTTAAATTGGGTGGACTAAAAGATCTCTCTGAAGAAAAAGAAGATACAACAACCTTTCTTCTTTAACATATCATTTGTTATTGTCACCTTAGAGGTAAGGGGAATGGCTCCAATACCACTCCCCTCCTGAATTATTCAGGTCAGCTGTATTCCTGTCTGTGACTGCTCCTTCTCCATCTAACTCTCCCCTCACACCTCTCATTATATTCAATAGAATCCTTACATTCTTCACAAGCTCTTCTTTGTCCTTCAACGTTTTGTGAAAACACTTCTACCCTTCCTCTTAGTTTCCCACTAAAGATATCACATCCTTCAAAACTCTCTGCAGTGGCCAGACTTGGCAAGATTTAGTGACTGATTTAAGGAGTGAAAGAGAGGAAAAAATCAAAGTTGATTCTAGGTTTTGATTGTGGATGATTGGGAGGTAGATCATGGAAGCTAAGGACCATCTTTCCAAATGGAGTGTCAGTGGAACCAGAATCTCTGTTTTCAGAAGGAAGGTAAATGTTAACTTTCATGGCATGATAGAGGGAATACTTATGGAGTGTTTTACCAGCTTTCTGGAAAAAACAAAGAAAACAAAATGTAGGCACAACTTACTTTGAAGTTTATTTTTTAAATTTTAATTTAGTTTTTTTTGGGTCTTTATTAATTTGTTTGTTTACTTTTAGTTTACAAGATTCAGTTCCACAATCCCTTGAGTTTCAGATTTTCTCTCCCTCCTTCTCCTTCCCCCTCCCCCCATGGCAGCATGCAATCAAGTTGTAAAGAAGGATTGTATCAGATGGAATGAAAAATGGTAAAAGGGAAACAAAACCAAATAAGAAAAAGAAAGAGAGCAGGTAGTTTGCTTCATTCTGCATCCAAACTCTGTTCTTTCTAGTTCTTTCTCTGAATGTAGACATCTTCTTCCATCATGAATCTTTTGGAGTTGTCTTATAACCTTGCATTGATGAGAAGAGTCCAGTCTATCAAAGTTGGTCGTCACACATATGTTTTGTCTATAATTGTGTACAAATTTCTCCTGGTTCTGCCCTTTTCATTCAGCATCAGTTTATATAAGTCTCTCCAGGTAAATATATACTTTGAAGTTTAAATGGCATTATTAACATTTTCTCTCTTCATCCTTTTTTTTTTACAGTAGTGTCTGACTCTTCATGACCCCACTTGAGATTTTCTTGGCAAAAATACTGGAGTGGATTGCCATTTCCTCCTCCAGCTCATTAGACAGATGAGGAAACTGAGGCAGACAGGCTTAAGTGACTTGCTCAGAATCATACAGCTAGCAAATGTCTGAGGCCAGATTTGAACTCATGAAGATGAGTCTTCCTGACTTCAGTCCTGCACTCTGTCTAGTGGTCCACCTAGTTGCTAGCCCTTTTAAGCAATAATAGCTCAAAGAGCACATTCTTTACTTGAATTCCAAGAGGAAGGAAATGGAGATATTACTATCACTATTTTACATATGAGGAAACTAAAAGTCAAAGAGGTTATGTAACCTGCCACAGATGAAGTTAATAAATATTCGAACTCAGACCCAATCCAGGTCTCTGATTCGAAGTCCTTTCTGCTTCTTGCTCTATTATAGCATACTCCCCCAAGACTTCCTTAATTGTAAGTTAAGACCCTAACATCTTAGTATGAATGAATTTGAAATTGCCATAAGTCAGCATAATGAAATTCTGAGTTCCCAGCAGACAAAAGGGGATAGAAACTGAAGACAAAAGGTTTGCATAGGAAAGGAACCTCATGTATTTCACAAGCTTCTCTGGAGTCTTCCTAGATTGAAGAATTGTCAAATGGTCAGACCATTGGAAAATAAATAAGTAAATAAATAAAGCTCAGAGGACATGCTTAGTCTGTGTCAAGGGCATTATATTGTCATCCATTGGCCATTATCCTAGAGGCCTACTTTGTAATTCTTTAGGGACCAGTATTATAGATTTAGACCTAGAAGAACTTTGGAGATCACCTAGTCTAACCATTTTTCAGATGAGAAAGCTAAGATCCAGATTATTAGATAACTTGACAAGGTCACATGGGTAGTAACAGCAGAGCCTCTCAGAATCAAGATCCTGTGCTTTTCCCCCTATAATCCTATACCATCCTTTGTTATAGTTTTTACTTTATTATTATTATTTTTTCTTTTCCTTATAATATCTATGTATTAACTGGTCTGCTGTGTGTGTGTGTGTGTGTGTGTGTGTGTGTGTGTGTGTTGAAAAGCTTTTGCTTTCTTGGTAGACAGGTCAATATATCTTTTTTTTTAAGTGTCAGTAAAGTCTTGTAAAACTATGACACATTTCTCCATCTTTATTTCTTCACTGTACTATAGACTATCAACCAAAAAAAAATTCTATTCATTAAGAATGTTTGAGGATTTAAGGAACTGGCTAACAGGTTTCAAAAAGGCTTGAATCAGAATAGACATAATTCAAGGGGCAGCTCCTTTTTGGAGAGAACTAACAGGTTTTGTAAGTAGTCATCAGAATTATCTGATAATTAGGAAAATTCTGAGTCTTTGAAATCACAGAAAGTGAAGTTTTTGGAAATAGGGCAGCCAATGTGGCTTCTAACCTGGTGACTGAACCACTGTAATTAATTAGCTCCCCCTGGTTTCATAGGGAAACAAGGTTGCTGTGCTACGGCAATAACCACGTCTGCCCATGAATTATCAGCATGCTCCAGACACAGAGTTCTTTTCTCTAGGGAAAAGAAATTCCTATAATTTAACAAATTACTGTATTGGGGTTTTTGACACTGTGCATGCTTTTCAATTTCCATCTGTTACTTAGGCCTATTAGTATTTTTTTTTTTTTGTTGCAGCAGCCAACATTTTAATAGTTTTTTTTTTCTCTCTGTCAAAAAACAACAACAGCAGCAACCTCACTTCTCTTACTTTCCCTTTGGACACTTAAAAAATGACATGCCCCTTACCATTATGAATAGCTCTGAGAAAACATTGTTTTGGACCTTTTCCCAAAAGCCCAAGGTGGCTGCTGTTGGCTATGAGCTAGAATAATTGCATTCTCAATGAGAACAAACATTCAACGTCTACTTCAGATGCAAATTTTCATATGTACAGTATTGGCGGGATATAGATCAATGTTCTCTTCCCTTCTCAAAATATCTTTTCTATGCAGAGAGCCTCCTGTGCACAGAGAAATATCTTTTCTATGCACAGGAGTTCAGCACCCAAAAAATTGCCTGTGATGTGAAAAGAAAACTCAACCAAGAGGGGTAATGAAGGAGCAGGGTCTTAACCCTATATAGCACCACAGTAACACTGAGGCAGCAGAGCAAGGACAGGGTGTGACTGGTCCACTGTTGGTTGCCATAAAAAGAAGCTCTGTGCTGCTCTGGGTATATAAATCAGATGAGAAAAATAGCTATCTCTAGTACAACAATTGCCTCCCCTACCCCTTTCCTAGTGTGTTCTCCCTGACTGTGATTGGTTGACAATACAGATCTGAGCTTCCCCAACCCCCTTCAATTAACAACAAAAATGGCTCCATTCAATGCTTCCACATCAAATATAAAACCCTGTGTTTGGCATTCAAAGCCCTTCATAATTAACCCCTTCCTATCTTTCCAGTCCTCTCAGATCTCCCTTCCTCCCACATACTCTTCAATCCAGTGACACTGGACTCCTTGCTGTTCTTTGCATAAAACTCCAGCTCCCAACTCTTGGCATTTTCACTGGTTATGCCACTCCTGGATGCTCTCAGCTCAAGTCCTATCTTCTCTAAGAAGCCTTTTTCCCCCAGTATCTTTAATCTTAGTGCCTTCCATCTGAGTATACCTCCACCCCCTGAATCCTGTATAAAGACAGCTTGTTTGTACAGTTGTTTGCATGTTGTCTCCTCCCCTGGCATCAGAGCTCCTTGAGGACAGAGATTTTCTTTTCCCCTTTCTTTGTACCCCTTGTGCTTAGCACAGTGCCTGACACATAGTAGGCACTTAAATGCGTGATGACTTGACTTGATTTGGCTTTGTGATGACTGATCTGCTTTAGGCCAGTGTTTTGAACTCCTTTACCCACTTGTGCTTTGTTTGTTGGTTTCTAGCTTGTGAGTTATAGATCTTAGATGGCCACAATTGCAAAGGGTCCATGATTCATATGTGCACTAGATAGTGTCATTTTGCTATTAAGTATTTTCTCGCCTGACTGTTGGGAATTCACTATATCTATTTGGTCCCAGAATCAGCATAATGCACTCTAACAATTTTACTACCACGCCTCTGGCCCCCCTCTCTCTCCTTTTCTATCTCTTTCTCTGGGCACAGTAATCAAACCAACAATAACAGTCCTTTAAAAAGTGTGTTAATCCATTACCCTATGACTGTTCACAATCTCTTTGACTGACTCTTTGAGACAGCTACACGGTACAGCGGATAGAATATTGGGTTTGGAGTCAGAAGCACTTGAGTTCAGATTGATCCTCAGACGCTTGCTTACTAGTTATGTCTTGGCAGGACACTCGACCTTTATCTGTCTCAGTTTCCTCAACTGTAAAATAGGGATCCTAAGAGCATTTAACCTGCCAGGATTATTGTAAGGGTCAAAAGAAAATGATATTTGTAAAGCACTTAGCACAGTGGTTGGCATGTAGCAGGTATTTAATAAATGCTTGTTTCTCTCCCTTCCTTCTCTTCCCAATTCACCCCCTCCTTGCCACTACTTCCCTTTGTATATCTTACCTAATGTTTTGATATTTGTATAATCTGTGATATCTGGAAACTAGTAAGTGCTTAATAAATGCATTTTTATTTATTCATTCATTCATTCTCAATTAGCTAGTATTAATAGTAAAACTTTTGTGTGGGTGGGTTGGAGCATTTTTTTTATTAGAAAGAGGTTATCATATTCTACACGAGTGGGAAGTATTACCTTAACCCATGGATTTGATCATACACACCGGCTTGGTTTAGTACAGGTCCTCTCTCAGATCATGTCTTAGATCACATTGTCTTTCCCCAAGGAAGGTTCTATTGCAGAATTCTTAAGTTAGAAAGGATCTCTTGACTAATTTGCCTCAATCACTGACACAAAAACACAGAGAACTCGCCTCAGATACAGGTTAAGTCTGGTTTTAAGCCCTGTCATTGACATATACTGGCTCTGTGATGAGACCCACCATTGTCATACACTGACATATACCTGACAGCACTCTCTCTCTCTCCTCTCTCCCTCTCCCTCCCCCTCTTTTTCCCTTTCCTCTCTCCCTTTTCTTCTCCCTTCTTCCCACCCTTTCTCCTTATAATTAGTCTTTAATGTTTTCTTATATTTCTACTGGATCTTTTATATCAAATTTTCCATTGACTTCTGGTTTTTTTGTTACAAATACCATTTTTTTCCATTCAGGATTACACTTGACTTTGCTGGGTGAGTTTTTCTCAGACACAACCCCAGCTCTTTTGCTCTTCAAAATATAATGTTCCCAGACCTTTGGTCCTTTAGAGTAGAGGGTGCTAGGTTTTGTAAAATCCTGACTGTATTTCTGCAGCATTTAAATTGGTTTTTTTTCTTGTTGCTTGTAGTATTTTCACCTTAACCTGGGAATTTTAAAAATGTATAATAAATCTTTCTTTTATTTAGTATTTTATTTTTCCTAGTTACATGTAAAACATTTTTTAATATTCATTTAAAAATTAGCTCCAAATTCTTTCCCCCATTGAGAAGGCAAGCAATTTGATATAGGTTATAAATGTGTAGTCATGCAAAACATTTCCATGATAGTTATGTTGTGAAATTTAGGCAATTCTCTTAAGAATATAAATCTTAGATTAGATACCTATCTGCCTTGGTAGAGGGAGTTTCCTCATTGAGAGTTCCCTTCACCCAAGAAATTACAGGTTTCTCTCCCACCCCCACCCCCAAACACACAAACAAATAACACTGGGCTCTATCTATCTCTATGGGTTGGGAGTGGAGATGAAAGTTATGCTGGTTGACCCTGGGTTATAGGTTGATGGTTCTTGGCTAAGAGTTGAGAGCTAAGTGCTAGATAAAACTTAGTGAAGGGGTTATACTTTTTGAGAGAGGGTGAAGGGTGAATATGTCACTAATTAAAATGAAATCAAAGCAATTATTAGGAGTTATTTTGCTAATCTACACCAATAATTTTTTTTTTTTTTAATAAGCAATTGGGGTTAAGTAACTTGCTCAAGGTTACACGGCTAGTCATTTGATTTATGCGTGGGTGCTCATTTTCTGAGGCCGGATCTGATCTCGGGTCATCCAAACTCCGAGGCGGGTGCTCTTACTCACTGCGCCACCTAGCCGCCCCTTTAGGGCAATTGGGGTTAAGTAACTTGCCCAAGGTTACCCGGCTAGGTTTTTGTTTGTGCGGATTAAGTGTCGGAGGCCGGCTCCGAACTCAGGTCCTTCTGATTCCAGGGCCGGCACGCTATTCACTGCGCCACCTAGCCGCCCCTTACACCAATAAATTTAAAAATTTGAGTGAATTGGAAGAATATTTATGAAAATAAACAGAACAGGAAGTAGAATATTTAAATAAACCTATTTTAGAAAAAAAGAAAATGAACAGGCCGTAAATGAGCTTCCTAAAAAAAAAAGCATCAGGAACAGATGGATTTACAATCAAATTCTACCAAAAATTTAAAGATGAACTAATTCAAAAATTATTTGGAATAATAGGCAAAGAAGGAGGCCTGCCAAACTCCTTTTTGAAACAAATATGGTGCTGATATATAAACCAGGAGGGGCAAAAACAGATTATAGTCCAATTTCATTAATGAATATAGATGAAGAATTTTAAATAAAGTATTAGCAAGAGATAACAGTAATATATCACAAGGATTATACACTATGACCAGGTAGTTAATAGTTTAACATAAGTAAAACTATTAACATGATTGATTATATCAGTAACAAAAGTAACAGAAATTATATGATCACATCAATAGATGCAGAAATTTTTTTTTGACAAAATACAACACTCATTCATTTTTTTTTTTAAGTAGAAAGGATAGGTATGTCGATTTTTCCTGAAAATGGTAAGAAGCATCTACCTAATACCATCAGCAGGCATTATTTGTAATGGGGATAACCTAGAAGCCTTCCCAATAACCTCAGGAGTGAAACAAGAAGCCATTTATCACCCATATTATTCAGTTTTGTATTATAAATGTTAATAATAGTAATAAGAGAAGAAAAAGAAATCAAAGGAATCCTAATGGGCAATGAAGTAATAAACTATTTTTTTTGCCAATGGTATAGTATGCTTAAAAAGTCTAGAGATTAAAATAAAAAAATAGTTGAAATAATTAATAATTTTAGCAAAGCTGCAGGATATAATGTAAACCCCAAAAAATCATTAACATTTCTATATGTCACTAACAAAACCCTGCAAAAAGAGATTGTAAAAGATAGTTCATTTAAAATAACTGATGACTATATAAAATACCTGGGAGCATACTTGCCACGACAAACCCAGAAACTACATGAACATAATCATAAAACACTTTTTATACAAATAAAGTCAGATTTAAATAATTGGAGAAATAAAAATTTTTCTTGGGTGGGAAGAGCCAATATAATAGAAATGACAATTCTACCCAAACTAAGCTACGTATTCAATGCCATCCCAATTAAATTACCAAAAAATACTTTATTGAGCTAAAATAATAATAATAAAATTCATTTTGAAGAACAAAACATCAAGCATATCAAAGAAATTCATAAAAAAAAGCAAAAGAAGGAAGTTTAGCAGTACCAGATATTAATGGTCCTGGCTAAGAATTAGAAATGTGTATTAGTGGAACAGAAATATAATACACAATAGTAAATGATTTAGTAGCCTTGTGTTTAACAAATGTAAAAATTTAAGCTTTAGGGATAAGAAGTCATTTTTGGTCAAAATTATTCAGAAAACTGGAATGTAGCCTGACAGAAGTTGGGTATAGACCAGCATCATACTGTTTACCAAGATAAAGTCAAAATGGGTACATGACCTAGATATAAAGGGAGATATCATAAGAAAACTAGGAGAACATGGAATATATTACTTAGTCTTATAGATAGGAGAATTTATGAATAAGCAAGAGATAGGGAGCATTGTGGGTTATAAAATGGATAATTTTGATTACATTAAATTAAAAAGCTTTTATAAAAATAAAACCAGTGTAGCCAAGGTTAGAAGGAAAACAGATAATTAGGGAAAAAATTTTATAGACAGTTTATTGGATAAAGGTCTCATATCTCATATACATAGGAAACTGTCAAATTTAAAAGAATATGAGTCATTCCCCAACTGATAAATGGTCAAAGGATACGAACAGGGGATTTCCAATGAATAAATAAAAAACTCTATATAGCTATATGAAAAAATGCTTTAAATCATTATTGATTAGAGAAATGCAAATTAAAACAACTAATGCCCTAAGATATTATTTCATACCTATCAGATTGGTTAAAATGATAGAAGGGAAAATGACAAATGCATAAGGGGATATAGAAATATTGGATATAGAAAAATTAATATACTTTTGGTGGAACTATGAACTTATCTAATCATTTTGGAGAGCAATCTGGAATTATGCCCAAAGAGTTATAAAACTGTATATATCCTTTGACCCAGCAATACCAGTACCTATCACAGTGGTTTGTATGTTGTAGTTGTTCAGTCCTTGCGGTTTGTCCTACTCTTTGTGACCCTGTAGCAGCAAGCACCCCAACATCCCCAGGGTGACTGCCAACACAGGTTCTTAGATTTGCTTTTGTAAAGGAAAGCAGCTCAAATTGGGTCAATAAGCTCACTTTAATCAAACATATTACCTAGTTCAGGGGGAAAAGGTCAGCACCCCGAACTTCAGAGTTACAGAACTTACAGATCAAACAGACAGGCTTCCAAACTGTCCAAACATCATATCAATACCAAATCACAGTTACCAGAGAGGGAAGCATCAACATCTGGGTTTTCAAAGACGGGGGGCTCTCAACAACGGCTTCCCAGAGTCTCATCTGGTCAAATCACACAACACTTCTCAAAGTGAACCCCAAAGCAAAGCCTCTCATCAGAGTTTATATAGCCTTCTCCTGGCTCAGAGAATGTAACAAACTTCTTGATCACAAAGTATCAAGGTGTGGGCTTTCCTGAAAAACAAGCCTCCCACCACAAGCTCCAGGTACACTTAAGCTAGGGGCAGGGAAGATCTTTAAATTTGCATTTCCATTACGGACCCTGTGGACCATACTGTCTGTGGGATTTCCTTGGCAAAGATACTGAAATGATTTGCCATTTTCTTCTTCAGTAGATTAAGGCAAATAGCTTAAGTGACTTGCCCAAGGTCACACAACTAGTAAATATCTGAGGTCAAATTTGAACCCAGGTCTTTCTGACTCTAGGTGCAGTGCTTTATCTGCTGAGCCATCTAGTTGCTTCTGCCTTGTGCACAGTAGTCATTTAATAAACTTTTTGGGAGAGAATTGTATTAAATTTCCTTCTAGATGGCAGTTAGCTGGTTGACTTCTCTGATGAAAGAGACTATATCTTATCTTTGTATCTCCCTAGCATGGGATTTTTCTGCCATAAAGTAGGTTCATATATTGACAAAATGTGCTTAATAAATCTGTTCATTGTTCAGTCAATTGTGAAAATGAAGAGAGGCTACATCAGGTCACATGAGCATATAATTTGATATGTACTTAATATTTCAGAGCTTTCTAAAGCTAACTGATTGGAACTAGGTACATAACTATCATGGATCTTTTCAAGCAAGCTGGTGAAATTGATTCTATGCTATAGAAGAAGAATGTGAGACAGCTCTTTTGACACCCATAGAATACAATCATCTGTATTTCTGGTTGCTATTAGAACTTCCTGCATTATCTTAGGTCATAAGACATCATCACATATGAAGTTATCAAAGCTAAGAAATAGCATAGTTTTATAATTTTTTGGCCATCATTAAATGACAATATTTTAAATTTCTCTAATAAAGACCATGTATCCCAGTTAAAAAAAAGCATTAATTAAACATCTTCTCCAGGCAAAGTGCTGTGCCAGGTGAGGGTAATTCAAAAACAAATATGAAGTCACTGCCTTCAAGAATTACACATTTCACGTATGCAACATTAACACATATTACTACAACAAAAGTTGGAGAGTCAGACAACAAACTCTATTAATACTTTGTGGGGAGGATGGAGATGAGAGAAGAGAAAGGAAGGCTTCATGAGAGCTATCTCTTCATGGAAGGCAAGGATTCAGAAAGGGGGAGGTGAGCAAAGAGTAAATTCCAGGCATGACGGATGTGCTAGTGTATGGGGGGGGAAAGAAGATGGACTATTAATTTAAGGAACAGCAAAGAGTTCAATTTGACCAACATATAGAGTGTGTGAAAGAGAGTGATATGAAGTAATATTGGTTAGCTTGATTGGAGCCAGACTGGAGAGGGTTTTAACATTAAAAGGACCAGGCACATCAATTAACAAGTAAATTTTTTTATAATTAAAATTAAAAAATAATTCCTAAATGCACTTTAGTTGCAAGCAGATATTATAAATTTACTTTAAAAATGGTCATGTTACTATCTCCAGATGTGCAAATTTACTGCATCAATTGATGCAGCTTGGCCTTTTGATGTATTCTGAAATCTGGTTTTCAGGACAAGTTATTGGTATTAAGACATAGAGAGACAATGACCTGTGTTTGATGGAAAGAGTGACCATAGGCATGAGCTCAGGGATTCTTTAAGTATTAAAGTCAGCTTAAATCTAAAATCAGTATTCATTTTCTATTTCTGCCTTTCAATCATCTGTATATCTTTTGAGTGCAAGGAGGGAGTGAGCCTGTGAATTTCATCAGAGGTCCCCTGGCTAACAAGCAGGACATTTCCCTCAGTGCCTTACCTTGCTTCTAAAGGCAATAGAAATAATTCCGAGGGAAGTTATTTATAGGATCACAGCTTTAGAGATAGAAGGAAGTTATTTAGTCCAACCCCCTCATTTAACAGTTGAAGAAATAGGGGTCCAGGGCCAGACAGGTAGGAGACAGCAGGGGCAGGTTCTAATCTGTGTTGAACACAACTTCAACTACTAGCAGATGCTAATGCCTCCACTTTAGAGTTAACACATTACTTTAAATATGTGATTCCATTGAAGCCTTCCCAAAATCTTGTGAAGTAAAAAATACTCCAAAGTTGATAGGCAACGTGGCAGAGTGAGGTCAAGTGCTGGACCTGGAGTAGGGAAGAGCTGAGTTCAAATTCTGCCTTAATTGTGTAACCCTGAGAAATTGAGTAAACTCTCTACCTCAGTGTCCTCATCTATAAGATGGGGATAACAATAGAATCTGCCTCCCAGGATTGTTGTGAGGAAGGAATGTATGTAAAGTGCTTTGCAGACCTTAAGGAGCTATATAAACGAGAGCAATGATCACCTCTGTTGGCCAGTTGAAACATTCTCGATTCTTCCAGTGGATTCTCATATGGCATGGTCTCCAATTCTCTCACCACTTTGGTCATCCTCTTCTAGATACATTTTAATTTTCCAATGTCCTTCCCAGAATATGGGGTACAGAACTGAACAAAAAACTGCAGATGGAGCCTGACTAGGGCTGAATATTATATGATTATCATGCCACCTCTTCCTATTCTGTAAACTATGCCTCTTAAGTAGCTTCTTACTCTGGTTTTCTGTAAGGCCAGTACTGGAAACAAGAAACTCAGGGTGTTCAAATTCAAGTCCCAAGCTCTAGTACAATTACATGCTGTCATTTGTCCAAATGCAAACAGAATTTTGTTTAGGAGGTATTTCCCTTGGCATCCATTTCAACTCCAGCTTGACTGATTGCTTTTAATATTCTAGACTGCAAGGAGAGAAATAGTGAGGTGATAATGGGAAAGAGTGTTCTTAAATTGCAGAATTGGCCATTTTAACCCAATTCTGTAACAGTTCCCTAAAGAAAACTGTCCCTTATTGCCCACTGGATCATGGTTTGAGGGTATTTCCTCTCTTTGCATCTTAACCTTGGATTTGGTTGCCATTTCAACATCTGTATATGGTAAACATCATTAGCAAGTTCTTAGGCCATTGCCACTAGGTTTGGTTTTACCCAAATTGTAAGAGATGTAAAGGTAGCTGCAGCATATACGACAAAGTGATCAAAGCCTTTTTTTTTTGTTCCTGATACTAAGTATTTGATTCCTCTATCCTCTTGCAGTTAACTTCATTTAAGCATCATTAAGCATCTCTTGTGTGGAGAATACAATGTGTGGTGGTGGGTAGAAAATTTTGTACAATCTAATAAGAAGAAATATATTAAGGATAAATAACCAAGTTAATAATTCTTGGTCTGATGATTACTCTCAACTTATGATATAGAAATTGGGGCCCAGAAAGGTAGAGGTTCCTCACAGAGTTCACATGGGGCCCAGGCTACCTTACTCCCAATCTATTACTCCAGAGGTCTATATTATCCAGCCCTAGACTCCATACCTTTAACTAACTGTACACACCTAGATTTTAGGAAATCACCATGGAAAGAGGAAGGAGTGGAAAAGTGGGAATGGTCCCAGGTCCTGAATCACCTGGAATTCCTGGAAGGGAAACCCAGGAAACGAGTGTGAAATGAAGAGGAATTAGACCCTTCTGCTTGGCCTTAAAGAGTAGAATCAGGAGCAATGAGTGGAACTGGAGAGATGTAGATCGATATTTAAATTAAGAAAAAGAAACAGAACAAAAATTTCCCAAAACCTCTTATACTCTGTGATTCAGCCCAACTAGTTTCTCAGTGGTATCCACATGACACTCCATCTCTAGTCTATCTGCTTTTGCAATTTACATTCTACATGCATGGAATACGTTCCCTCTTTGCTTCTGCCTTGTAGAGTCCCTCCTTTTCTTTGAGATACAGCTCAAAAACCATATTTCTCTTGAAGCCTTTTGTGATCTCCCCAATTGCTAATGCCCTCCTTCCCAAAATATCTTGTATTAAACTACTTTATGTATTTATTCACTTTCTAATTATGCTAGGTGTCACAGAATGCTGGGCTTCAAGTAAGGAAGACTCATCTTCTTGAGTTCAAATCTGGCCTCAGACACTAGATGTGTGACCCTGGGCAAGTAACTTAACCCTGTTTGCCTCAGTTTCCTCATCTGTAAAATGAGCTGGAGAAAAAATGGCAAACCACTCTGGTATCTTTGTCAAGAAAACCCCTAATGGAGTCATGAAGAGTCAGACACAGCTGAACCATAACTGAAATATTTTTTGTTTGTATTTTTTGTCTTCCTCTTTAGAATTTAAATTCAGTGTTAATAGAGATTGTTGCTTCTCTGTACTTGTATCCTCAGTGCCTGGCACATAATATGTGCTTAATAAATATTTGTTGATTGATTGATTGAATGGGCTGCCTTGGGAGGTATTAGGTTTCAGCTGGAAGCCTTCAAATAAAGGCTGGCTAACTCTGTGTCGGGTATGTTGAAGGTAGGATTCTGTTTCAGGTTTGAATTGGACCAGATAGTCTCCAAGGTCCCTTCCCATCCTAAGAGTCTAATTGTGTAGTCTCCAGGTTCCTGTTAGTTTTCCTACTATTTCCTACTATTTCCTACTCCTTAGCTCACTTTGTTCCTACAGTTAGAACTTCTTGTGGCTTAGACTAAGATGGTCCCAGACTTTTCTGCCTTTAGGTGTTTATGTATTACTTATTTCACTTACTTAGGCCCAACTGTTTGATTGTATAGACAGTTGTTTTATATGTTCTCTGTTTCTCAGTTGCCAGCATCCTACCTGACCTCCTGATCCTTGTTGTCCTTCATAATCAGGCATCACATGTGGTCTTTGAATATCATAGACACAAAGCATCATTGATACAGAATGAGAATCATTTTGGTAGTCTAAATAATGCACAAAATGCCAGATATACTGTGGACATCTGGAAAGCCTCCCTCTAGCCATACTTGAATTGCAAATTTATTTTATTAGCTGAATTTAGTGTAATCATTCAAGGACCACAGCAGGATGACAGTGCTGGCCTTCTGTTGGGTCTACCATCTCACCCTCCTGCCTGACAGAATAGCTAAACAAACTTGCCTCGGATCTGATTTATATCCTTCACTGCACACGAGATCCCTGTCTCTTGGCACCAGACTCTTAAGCAGCATCATTGTTCACTCCTGTCAGGATTCAGTTGCTTACTTATAATGTGATGTGGCTTGGAGTACATTTCACGCGTTATCTTCTCCTGTAACATGGTTACTTGGTTTTTCACCATGACTGAAACTTGTGCCATGTGGATTGTTTCATTTGGGAAATATGAATAGAAATTTAAGAATCAAACAGGAATGAACCACACACCTTCCTAAAAACATGTTACTTTCAAAAGCAAAGTCTATCTATCCCCTCCCCTTCATAGATTCTTGAACACTTTCCTTTGAATTCATGTATTTTTATCAAGACTGGGAACATTTCCCATTCTCTGATGTATTCTCTTTACACTATCTCAGTCTCTTTTCCTCCTCACTAATAGTCAAGCAGAATCAGCATTAACAGAACTCTGTATAATGATTTAAGCTATGGGATGCCAAAAAAGCACTGCTCCTCAGGAGGATAAAAAATACAAGGTAGATAATACCTTAGAATTAATCCTCTAAATTCTTAGGTCAGTGCAGAAAGACAAAGGCAAGGCAAGATGTCAACCATGATTTAAGTAAGTAATGTAGCTCCAAGCCTCAGGTGTACTGAATCTTGATGTCTTATAATACTGGGGAAGCATACCTTCACCATCTCATTCCCTAAACAAGAATGAGAGAGAGGGCAGGTATGTCATGGTGAAAGACTGAGGGGGCAACAGGGAAGAACAATCAGAAAACCTGTTATTTACAGGACTCTTTGTGCTGTTATTATCAGTATTCAGGAATGAAGAAAACCGACCAACCTTGGAATAAATTGTGATATTATAAATAGTGCCTTTTGAGGATCAGCTGTCAATTTAAAGATAGAGGAATGCTCTGAATTGAGCTAACTTCAACCCCAAACTAACATATTGTCTTGTTGTCCCATGCCTCCTTATCCAGCTGGTGTATACTTAGGAAATGCAAACTGATTTTAGCTTAAAAGACTACCATAATTATAAAGGTAAGGCCTTTGGGGAAAAAATCTTAACTATCCCTCTAAATCTAAATATTTGATTTAGTGATTATTATCACTACTATTAAATGAAGATAATGGGAGGATTAAGATACAGAAAGTAGTGGTGGGAGGGGAAAAGGGAAAGAGAAACAAAGTTATCTTCCCCTATTCTACATTCACTTGATTTCAGGATATAAACTTTAAGTCTTATCTGGGGGGAAATCATTGCTAGCCTATGGTTACTTGACATAAACTTGCTTTAAAAAAATCAAATAACTATGAGGTGGGTGACAAGACACAATTGATGCTAAATGAATGGGAAGAAACACAAGAAACCAGAATTTCATTTCTTAGAGGTTTAAATAACCTGAGGGTGTTGTTGCTTTTTGGTTAGTGGTAGTTTGTTCAGCATTCAGGAACAAGCACAGTGTAATCATTCTGTCTGTAGCATAATCATTCCAGACACAGGCCAGCAAAAAAGACATTTGTGAGAAATGTCAGAAAACTAATAGAGAGAGAGAGAGAGAGAGAGAGAGACAGAGACAGAGACAGAGACAGAGACAGAGACACAGAGAGAAACAGAAAGAGATAGAGAGAAAGAGAAAGCAAGACATAGACAGAGGAGGGAGGGGAAGAAACACCTACAATAATTATGTATATGAGCCATTTATGATCATGTCGTTATGGTTTTACCTAAGAGGTTGTTATTGATGAGTACAGTAAAAGGTAAACATATCTCATATTAGACATCTCACAAAAATGTGGTTTTGTCTATGGATTAGTACCACCACTCAGGAAAATGCAGCAAAATGCATGCTGGTCATCATAAGCAAGCTGAACATAGGAGCAGCAGTGCTACTGAGTGCATTAAGCCCCACAAATATTTTGTGATTCCTCAGCATCATTTAATAAATGAGATTGTATCTACCTTTAATTGGGGGATCTGATGAGGGGTCTGAAAGAGTTTTTTTAGAACCTTAAGTACTGGGATCTTTTTTCATCAATATTGTATTGGTCACGATGTCTGGAAATGACTTTGTAGTCTTTAATGTAAATTTTGTATTTTCATATCTGTGTACACTTTGTATTCTCCCCAGTGACCCCCCCCCCCCAGTAGAAGTAGAATCTCCTTGAGAACAGGGACTATTTTTCTTCCTTCTTCCCTCTCTCCATCTGTTCTTTTTTTCCTTCTTTCCTTCCTTCCTTCCTTCCTTCCTTCCTTCCTTCCTTCCTTCCTTCCTTCCTTCCTTCCTTCCTTCCTTCCTCTCTAGTGCCTGACACATAGTAGGAACTTAGTACACATTTGTTAAATTGAATTCATTTGATGAGATTAGATCCAGTGTTAATACCTGGTAGAAATAAAAACTCAAGGATATAAGGAAATCAATATAATTTTTAAGAAAAAACATCAATTTAGATTGTGTGTTCACATTCTATGCATCCAAGCTGACTGAACACACCTAATTTGGCACAAATAAAATACTCTACAATCTTATTTTAAAAACTGGAATTCATTCTCTGTGTTTCCTCATTTGGAAACACCTTCTATAATGTAGATTGTATAATCTTCCTTGTGTAATTACTACCAGATAATTAGTCCAGTGGCACAAACAATTAACATGAGGTAAAAGTTAATTTGAAGGAATATTGGCTTTACACATTTGGATTATTCTGTGAGCTCTACAGTGGATAGTCTAGTGCGTAAATATTTCACTTGGAGAGTATTATAGCTGTATGAAAGCTTCCTTTCCCCACAATAAAGTCTTCACATCCATTAAGAACTCTTTCATGGGAGAAAATGGCCAGCCGTTCTTTTTCTGTTCTCACTAAGTAGAGTACTACTTTAAATTGTAGATGGAAGAATTGAAGTCAGGTCTAGGAAGGAACTTTTAATAATGAGGGTTGTCAGCCTAATGGAGAAATTGCTACCTATCTAATGTAATTTGAGGGATGCTGGGAAGACTCCCTTTCCTCCTCCTCCCATAGCTTCAGATTTTAAGAAATACTTCTAAAAGATAGAGAAAGCAGAGATCAGTCTAAGGATGACAAAAACCCTAGATTCATGACTGAGTACAATGACTTGAAAGAATTGCACTATTCCACTGGAGAAGAGAAGGCTTAGATGTGACATAATGGTGGAAGGGAAAGGAATAAAGAGCCTACTATATGCCAGGAACTATTCTAAGTACTTTAATGATATTAAAAGTGTTTGAAGAATTGTTGCTTAGAAAAGGAATTATATGTGTACTTTTGGCCAATGAGGGCAGAACTAAAGACACAGGGCACAAACTGCAAAGACACAAATTTTGGCTTGATGTAAGGAAGAACTTCCTAGAAATTTGCATTTTCCTAAAATGGACTGGGCTGTCTCAGGACACTATGGATTCCTACTCATTGGAGGACTTCAAGCAAAGGCTTGATGACCACTTGCCAGATATGTTCTAGAAGGAATTGTTTGTCAGGTCTGATATATGCAAGATGTCTGTGTAGGGCTCCAAACCCGGACATTCTCTGATTATCCAATTTCTCTTCTGACCTGTCATGCTGCCAGAAATTTTTACTGTGTATAGGGACTGATTCTTAGAGGAAGAGCCTTTACTCTCTTCAGATATCCCTTATTAAAATGTAAATATCTCTGGGAAAGGTGACCTTAAACTATTGTCATCCATTTGCATGTTAATAGAGGCTTCATTTAGCTATGGAAGTTAGCTAAGAGCTGGGTCCAGAGGAAATGGTATGCCAGTAACACTAGTTTGGGTACTTCCTGATGAGGGCCAGAAGGGAAGCAACTTGAGAATTCAGAGTGCGGGATGGGTCAAAGGAAGGAGCTGGGGAGGGCAGGATGCAAAACAAAAACTTTGCCCTATTTCACAACTTTACTTTGACTTTACCACTTTGCCAGCTGTGGTTGGCAGATATTGATGTATTCTAGATAACCTCCTTCATAAGAGTGGAAGGAGTGCCCAAATGTGTGGCAACTGAAATGTTGCCCCATAATTTCCCCATTCTGAAACAGGATTATAAACTAATGCTAATGGAGATTCTACATAGATCACATAAAGTCCAAAGGAATATTAGTTATTACCTTGTTGTCATTTTGCCATGTGAGATGCAAGTCAATTGTGTAATGTTGGATTTGCAATATCCTTAAGAAATATTTTTTCTTTGTAGGATTGCAATAACATTAATCCTTGCTAAATACCTGAAGCTCTTTGAGATCCTGGACTATTTTGCTTATCTTGCTACATTCCTAGGCCCTAGCTGAATGCCTTGCACATGGAGCATAAGGTACTTCTTAGAGAGGGTAATCCTGGATGGGACCTTGATAGGGCCTTAATAAAAAAATATCAGATGTGTTAAATATACTTACTTTGTATATCCACATTTTAGATGCCTACATTCACTCATGGTGAAATTTTCTAGTATTTTTATGTGAATTATAGCAGGAAGGCACACCCTTATTTTATTCCTTGTGGGTGGTGCCTTGGCAGCAGATGAATAGAATTGAGAGCCCTCTGGAATTCAAACCTTGAGTAACATGGAAGGGGAGCAGCCTGTGGTAGTGTATGGAGGGACAGCTTTTGAATCAGGAAGATATAGATGCACCTTCACTCTCTGACACAAACTACCCCATGTCTCAGGAAGTTGCTTAATCTCTCAGTGTCCCTGGAACAGTTCTTTATTGGTAGAAGCAGTTTCCTCACCAGGAGCTCCCTACACTGATAAAATTAGATATCCAGACTCCCTTATCACTACCCCGCCCTGCCAAACCACCCCCCCCCCAAAAAAAACCCAAACAAACCAAAACCCAACAACACAGAAAGAACATTGGATTTGAATTCAGAAGACCTTAATTCAAATCCCATTCTGCCACTGTTTTGTGACCTTAGGCTAGTAATTTAAACTCTATTGCCTCAGTTTCCTCAACTGTAAAATGAAGTAGTTAAACTGGATAGATGATATCTACCCTTCAAATTCTAAAGCCTATCATCCAATGAGCTCTATAATAGTTCTTAATGAGGAAAACACTTTGAAAGCCTCAAAGCACCCAAAGATTGGTTATTAATGGTTTGATGCGAACTTGGAAGCCATACCCCAGGGTACTGTGTGCTTAGTTTTTTTCTTTTAACACTTTTACTAATGACTTGAATGAAGACATAAACGACCAGGTTATTAAATTTGCAGATAACCCAAAACAGGAAAGAATAGCTAACATGCTGGGTGATAGATCTAACATTCAAAAAGATTTTGACATCTGAAACACTGGACCACTTATAATAAGGTAAATTTTTATAGCGATAGATAAATATAGATACTGATATTGATATACAGATCAAGATAGTCTTATCTATATGTATATATGTATAAATATATATGTGTATGATTTATAAATATATCATGTATAATATACATGATACTACATTATAAAATAGTATATATATTAGCTATAACTGTCTAAATATATACATACATGCATATTACACCATACACAATGTATAATTACATATTACATGAATATATAAATGTATACACATATGCATAATATATTTAATAACATAATTAATAACATAATTGTATATGTACACATATACAATTATATATACAATATATAATTATATTAATATATGTTATATCTTTATATTAATATCTATATCTGTCTTTCTGTAGAGAATGAATGAATCTTATCAGCTTCATAAATACAAGATTAGGGAGGCATATATGAACAGTAATTTGTCTTTAAAAACCACCACCAACAAGAAAAACTAGGCCTTTTAGGGAATTACAAGCTTAATCTGACTGAATATGATATGCTAGCCAAGAAAGCTGATGTAATCCCAGGTATTATTGAGGGTCACAATGTGCATTAGGGAGGCGATGGCTCTGCCATCCTCTGTCTTGTTCAGACCATATCTGCAGGAATGGAATGTTCAGTTCTGGGAGTTCTATTTTAGGAAAAACCTTAATTTGTTGGAGAATGTTCAGAGAATGGAAGCCAGGATTGTGAAGGGTCTTGAATTCATGCTGTGTATGGACCCCTTGAAGGAACTTGGGATATTTATCCTGAGAAGACTTGAAGGAAAGGGGATGGGGGATCATGATAGTTTTGTTCAAATATTCGAAGGGATATCATTTATAAGGTGAATAGAAGTTATTCTGCTTGAGCCCAGGGGGCAGAGCTAGAATTAATGACTAGAAGCTGCAGTGAGGCAGATTTGGGGTTCATGTGGGGGAAAATTTCTTATCAATTCAGCTATCCACAAGTAGAATGGGATCAATCAAAAGATTGTGAGCTTTCTCTCACTCAGTGGGGGCTTCAAGCCAAGGCTGGATGACAATGTGTTAGTCATTTTGTAGAAAAGATTATTTATTGGTATGGGTTGCGTGATGGCCCTGGAGGGCTCTTCACACTCTGAGACTCCATATGTAATACATTTTATATGAATATTAAATAGATAAATATGTACATATACTCATGATATGTGATAACATACCACATAATGTAATTATATATAATATACATATGGATACACTTGTATGTGAGTGTCTTGATATCAATCAAGTCCTCATGTCTTTCAAGTGGCTACAGGGTAGTTTTGACCATACTTCAAGTTCCCAACTCTTTCACTCACTAGCTATGTGGCTATGAGGAAATTGCTTGATTTCTCTGGGCTCCATTGTCTTCATCTGTAAAATGAGGGGACTGAACTAGAATTTCCAAGGTCTCTCCCAGTGTTAAATTCCATAATCCTATGATACAAGTTTTGGTCTAAGTCCACTGGGGCCATTGGAGAGCTTGTAGATAAACACAACTCACCGATATTTCTCTTCTTCCCACCTAAAGCTTCTTCAAAAAGGTATACCACAATCCCAGCCCAAGCTGGTCTATTTCCTAGTGGGCCCCCAGACATGGCCTTTGGTTAGAAAAATCAATAATAAGAAAAACATGACTCCTTATCACATGTTCTAGTTCCTTCATGTTTACAACACTTCTGTCAATTCAATACCTTGTAAGATGGAAATAGGAATATGTGGTAAAGTACTAAACTATGTTTGTATACTAACATTTTCCTGTTGCAGCTGATTTAACAAGACACACATGGTTTACAGTGGGCTTTCTTATTAAACAGAGGCATGCAAAATGAACATCAGTGTTTAGGTGGATGAACAAACCATGTTGCACATCAAAGCAGCAAATACCTATAGTTCTAGGCAAAGCATTTACTATGCCACAAGCACAATATTTCATCTGTCAGCTTTGTGGAAAAAGCACATTATTTCTGTTTCAGTAGGTTAGCGATATCAGATTAGAAGCCTGGTTACATAAGTATTCAGGCATCATAAACTCAAGTGTCTCCATAGATCTTTATTAGGATACTTACCTAATACAGTCTTCCCTGAAGGGGGAAAACAAACAAACAGGATGATTTCAGTGAGTTGCTGATATTGGAAATAGGGATATTTAGAGCTGAGGGAGACATGAGATAACAAACTAGCTGAGTGCCTTTGGACCAGGTTACCTGGGATCAAGGTCTGTTTCCCACGTCTCAGTGATTTTGCTATGTTTTCTCTGGCATTGTTGATGACACGTTACCTTCTATTTTTCCTTTTTTTTTTTGAGGGAGAGCACCCAAATTTCACTTATTGTCTGACCCACTGCTGGAACTTTAACTTTCAGAGAGAAATTGCCTCCTCAAATAGTTTCCTGCTTCCCAACTATTTTCATTCATGATCTATTGGTCATCACTCTAATTATTACATTGATTATAATTTATGGTTTTGGTGTGTTTTATTTCTTCTTTTCATGAACTTCACTAGAGAAGTGGCATAAAAATATCTTATCAAGGTCTTATGGGAAAAGAGCCAGAATCTAACAATATCTTGACAGGCAGGAACATTGGGCTGAATCAAACAAAATAAAGTTCAATAAGAATTTAATTGGGTACAAGGAAATCATCTTCACAAGCATGAAATCATGGAAATATGTTTAGACCCCAGTTTGCCTGAAAAAAAATCAGTATGTTGGGGTTTAAGTGGACTGCATAGGCCACACAATTCAGTAGTGATGTATGGTAACTGTAAAAGTTAATGTAATCTTAGGCTTCATTAAGAGTGATACAGGTTCCAGAATTAAAGGGATAAAAATCCCTCTGTACTCTGTTCTCATTAGCCTCATATGGAATGTTGCATCTAGCTTTGAGCATCACAATTTTCTTTTCTGTTTTTTCTTTCTTTTCTCCTTTTCTTTTGTTCTTTAATTATTTTTAGTTGACTTCATTCATTTCCACAAGATTTTGAGTTACAAATTTTCTCCTACCCACCACTCCAAAACAGTGATCCAACTGTATATCCCCTCCCCCAATCTGCTGTCTCCTATATCCTCCCCCACTCCCCCTCCAACTTTCTGGTAGAGCAAGAGGGATCTCCATACCCCAGTGCCTATATATCTTATTTCCCAGTTGCATGTAAATATATATATATACATATATATGTACATATGTATATATATATATATTTAAATATTTGATTTTAAAACTTTGAATTCCAAAACCTAGCCATGTGACCTTGGGCAAGTTACTTAACCCCATTGCCCTCCAAAAAGAAAAAAAAAACAACTTTGAATTCCAGATTCTTTCCCTTCCTCCCTCATCACCCACCCTTACTGGGAAGATAAGCAATTTAATATAGGTTGTACATGTGTAGCTATGCAAAACATTTTCATAGTGAATATATTGTGAAAGACTGATCATATTTCCCTCCATCCTATCCTGCCCCCACTTGTTCTGTTTTCTTCTTTAACCCTGTCCCTTTTCTAAAGTGTGTGTTCTAACTACCCTCCCCTCCCAACCTGCCCTCCCCTCTACCATCCCCCCTCTCATCCCCTTCCCCCCTACTCTCCTGTAGGGAAAGATACCCAATTTAGTGTGCATGTCATTTCTTCCCTAAGCCAAATTCAATGAGAGTAAGGTTGACCCCTTCCCTTTTGCCTTCATGTTCTTCCCCTCCATTGAAATAGTTATCCCTTTCCTCTTCTATATGAGATAATTTACCCCACTCTGTCTCTCCCCATCTTCTCTCATTTTATTCCTCTCTCACCTCTCAATTTCACCTTTTAAATATTGTTCCTTCCTATTCAATTCATCCCGTGCTCTCTATGTATGCCTGTACACACACACACACACACACACACATATATATACACACACTCATATATGTATTCATATGCACATATACCCTCCTATATAGACATATATGTATGTATACATATATACATACACATGTATACACACACACATATATATACACACATATATACATATATACATATATACATATACACACATTTATATTCTCTTCAACTATCCACATACTGAGAAAAGTTTCATAAGTTATAATTATCACTTTTCCATGTAGGCATGTAAATAGTTCAACTTTGATAAGTTCTTTATGATTTCTTTTTCCTGTTTACCTTCTCATGCTTCTTTTATTTGAATGTCAAATTTTCTATTCAACGCTGGTTTTTTCATCAAAAATGCTTGAAAGTCCTCTATTTCATTGAATAACCATATTTCCCCCTGAAATATTATACTAAGTTTTGCTGGGTAGGTGATTCTTGGTTTTAATCCTAGCTCCTTTGAGCTGTGGAATATCATATTTCAAGCCCTTCATTCCCTTAAGATAGAAGCTATTAGATCCTGTGTCATCCTAATTGTGTTTCCACAATATTCAAATTGTTTCTTCCCGGCTGCTTGTAATATTTTCTCCTTGATCTTGGAACTCCGGAAACTGGCTATTATATTCCTAGGAGTTTTCTTTTTGGGATCTTTTTCAAGAGGTGATTGGTGAATATTTATTTCTTCTTCTTTTCTTTTTTTTAATTTTTGGAGGACAGTTGGGGTTAAGTGACTTGCCCAAGGTCACACGGCTAGTTTGTGTGTGTGTGTGTGTGTGTGTGTGTGTGTGTGTGTGTGTGTGTGTGTTGTGTCTGAGGCTGTATCTGAACCCAGGTCCTCCTGACTCCAGGGTCTGTGCTCTATTCATTGCACCACCTAGCTGCCCCAGGTGAATTCTTTCAATTTCTATTTTGCCCTCTGGTTCTAAAACATTAGGGCAATTTTCCTTGAGAATTTCTTGAAGGATGATTTCTAGGTTCTTTTTTTGATCATGGCTTTAAGGTATTCCAATAATTTTTAAATTATCTCTCCTGGATCTATTTTCCAGGTCAGTGGTTTTTTTCCAATGAGATATTTCACATTGCCTTCTATTTTTTCATTTGTTTGGATCTGTTTAAGACTATCTTGATTTCTCATAAAGTCATTAGGTTTCATTTGCTCCAATCTAATTCTGAATGAGTAATTCTCTTCAGTGAGCTTTTGAAATTCTTTTTCCATCTAGCAAATTTGGCTTTTTAAGGCTTTCTTCTTCTCATTGGCTTTTTGGGCCTCTTTTGCCATTTGAGTTAATCTATTTTTAAGGTGTTATTTTCTTGAGTCACGTTGTTGATTCTCGTTTCATGATTTTCTTGCATCATTCTCATTTCTCTTCCCAATTTTTCCTCCACTTCTCTTATTTGCTCTTCAAAATCCTTCTTGAGCTCCTCTATGGCCTGTAACCAATTCATATTTTTCTTGGAAGCTTTTGGTGCAGAAGTTCTGAATTCATTGTCTTACTCCCATTCCAGATCATCACAATTTTAAAAGGACATTGATTACGGGAGGGCAACCAGAATAGTGAAAGAAAGACCTTGAGTCCACATCTTATGAGGTTGGATTAAAGAAACTTGTGCTGTTTAGCCTGGAGATGAGAATGAAGTGGGGCGAGGAGAGAGAGTTGGTGGAGTATGATAAGTATGTTCACGAATTTGAAACATTGTAATGTGGAAAAATAATTAGACTTTTTCCTTTTGAATACAGAGGGGAGAACCAAGAGTAAAGGGTAGAAATTACAAAAAGACAAATTTAGGTTTGATGTATGGCAAAAATTCTGAATAGTTAGAGTTATCCCAGACTGGAATAGGCTGCCTCCAGAGATGGTGCTTTCTTATTCATTGTATATCTTTATCCAGAGGCTCCATCTTCAATCCTATTTGAAGATATTTGTCATTCTCCCCCTAAATCTCCTCTTCAAGCTAAGCACCTCCAGTTCTTTCAACTGATTGTATTTAAAGTCAGCAGTGATAAAGACATTCCTTCAAAGTTGATATTGGGCTATTAATAATTACTCTCTTCTTTCCTATTATATACCCAAACCCATCTTCATTGTCACCAATTCCCTACTTCTTTCCTCTAGTCTCTGACAGAATTAGCACATGTCCTTGCCAACACTAATCCTAGATATAGATCATTGATTGTCTTCCCTATTTTCTTTGCCAAGAGTTTCTCCCTTCAACCATTCTTTTCCTTTCTAATGTCCCTATTTACAGCTGCATTGATTTTGCTTATGCAAAAACTTGTCAATTTTATGTAATCCAAAATATTTATTTTTATCTTCTATGACCTTTGTCCCTTGTTTGGTTATGAATTCTTCCTCAGTTCATAACTGTGGAGGTATTTCCTTCCCTGTTCATTTAAATTGTTTATGATGTTACCTTTTATTTTCAAGTCATATATTCATTTGACACAGATTGGTATAAAATGAGAGATGATGGCCTGAAATTATTATCATTATCTTTATCATAATCATTATTATTGTTATATTATTATTATTATTTTGGCCATACTGCATTATTGGTTCCAAGTGGTTTTATTTGAGTTATATATCCTTACCTGAATATTTAGGGCTTAGGGATTTCCTTAACACTATCCTTATTACATTGTGTTCTTCTGTATATTGTATATTGAATGTGTCCCACTGGATACTTTTTCTATTTTTAAAAAATCAGTACTAAATAGTTTTAAGGTTTACTTTGTAGTTTAGTTGGAGATCTGGTATCTTACTTATCACTTTTCCCCCATTATTTCCCTTGATATTCTTGACCTTTCTTTCTTCCAAATATATTTTGTTATTCTTATTTTTAGTTTTACAAAGTAATTCTTTAGTAGTTTGATTGGTATGATACTGAAATTAATTAATTAATTTAGACACTATTCTAATTTCTGTTACATTGTTAGGTTATAGTGATCAGCAGCTAATATGTCTTTAACTATTTAGGTCTCTAGTTCTATAGCTCTGTTTGTATAGTTCTCTTTGTATAGTTTGCTGTAGCAGCAAGCACCCCAGTATGCCCAGGGTGGCTGCCAACACAGGTTCTTAGATCTGCTTTTCTAAAGGAAAGCAACTCAAAATGGGTTAACAATCTTGCTTTAATCAAATATATCATTTACCTTGTTCAGGGGAAAAAAAGTCAGCACCCTGAACTTCAGAATATACAGGCACAAACATTTCAAGCAGGCAGGCCTCCAACTGTACAACCATTAAATCCATACCAAATCACAGTTACCAGAGAGGGAAGCATCAACATCTGGGTTTTTCAAATCCGGGAAGCTCTCAACTGTTGCCCAGAGTCTTATCTGGTCACTTCTCAAAGTGAGCCCCAAAACAAAGTCTCACATCAGGGATTATATGGCCTTCTCCTGGGTCAGAGAATATAACAATCCACTTGACCCACTGCCCAATCACAAAGCACCAAAGTGTGGGTGTTCCTGAAAAACAAGCCTCCCACCACAGGCTCCAGGTGCACTTAACCAAAGGGCAGGGAAGATCTTAAAAATTTACATTCCTATAATATTCCCATATGTCTTTGTAATGGACTTCCAAATATTTGATACTTTTTACAGTTATTTTGAATGGGATTTATCCTTTTTTATCTCATCCTGCTGGGTTTTGTTGATAATCTATAGAAATGCTGATGATTTATATGAATTTATTTAATATCTTAATGACATTGCTGGTTATTATTTTTATTATTTTAATGGATTCTTTTTTTTAAAGCAATTGTGGTTAAGTAACTTGCTCAAGGTTACACTTCTGTGTGGGTGCTAAGTCTGAGGCTGGAACCCATCCCTGGGTCATCCCAACTCTGGGGCTGGCGCTCTCACTCACTGTGCCACCTAGCTGCCACATTTAATGGATTCTTTAAAGTTCTTACCATATCATCAGCAAAATAGTAGCTTTCTTTCATTTTTCCTATGTTTATGAACCCATTTTATTTTTCTTTTCTTATTGCAAGAACTAGCACTCCTAGAACTATATAAAATAATAATGGAAGTAGTGGACATTTTTATTTTACTCCTGATCTTATTGGAAAGATCCCTTTCTTTGGAAGGGCTCTTGGTGTTGGATACTGTTTAACATAGAACATTTTTTTTGTTCTACTAATTTATATATTTTATACTTTTTAATATGTTTTTCCATTTTATTTGTTATCAGATTTGCTGGAATAAATTGGAAAAAATTGTTTCTTTAAAAAAAGAACCAGGTCTTATCAACTAATTTTGTTTTTATATCACCTACATCTTCCCTACCTTGTACCCTTTCCCAGGGAGCAATCATTTATAACAATTTTTTTTAAGTTAAAGAGAAAACAAATTTCTGTGAACCTAATTAAAAAATAAAAAGTTCTGACCCTGAATATACCCACTCACTCCCATTTAGGAAAAGAAAGGGAAGGGCTAGTGATTTCTAATATTTTTTGAGGCCACATTGGTTCATTACAGTTTTACAACATTCAGTTTTGATAACTCTATAGTTTTTTTCATTTCCACTGTGCATTGATTCATGTAATTTTTATGCTTTTTTCTTTATCATTTCGTATAGCATAAATAATATTCTATTACAGTCATGTACTACAATTCGCTAATCTCTTTTCTAAATGGGCATATACTTTGTTTACAGTTCTTTGCTACCATAAAAAAGTGCTGCTATAAATATTTTGGTGTTTATGGAACCGGTCTTGTGTCAATGATACTCATTGATTCTATGATTATCAGAATTTTTTATTCTTTTTTTATTAACTTCTGGTTTACATCATTCATTTCCGTCATATTTTGATTTACATTTTCCCCCATTTTTCCCCTACCCACCACCACAGAATATCAGTCCCACAGGATATCCCCTCATCCTATCTGCTCTCTCCCATCTCTTCTCCCATAGCCCCTTCAACTTTTCCAGTATGACAAGGTGAATCTTTGTGCTCCAATGCCTGCACATCTTATCTCCCAATTATATGCACAATAGTATTAATCATAGTATTTATATATTTTTTAAAATTGGTTTTAAAAGGAAGATAAGCAACTCAGTATATGCTGTACATGTGTAGCCATGCAAAATATTACCATAGTAGATATATTGTAAAAGACTGACTAAATTTCCCTCCCTCCCATCCCACCTCGTACCTTGTCCACTCCCCACTTTGATCCTGTCCCTTTTCAAAAGTGGGTGCTTCCAACTTCCCCCCACCCCAGCCTGCCCTCCCTTCCATTGACCCGCCCATACCCTTCTCCCCTACTTTCCTGTAGGGTGAGAAACCCTATTTAGTATGTATGTCATTCTCTCCCTGATCCAAATTCAATGGGGATAAGGTTTTGCCTTTTTGCCTTCCTGTTCTTCCCCTCCCTTGTAACCATCATCCCTTGCTTCTTCTATATGAGATATTTCACCCCATTCTGTCTCTCCCTACCTCCTCTCAATGTAGTCCTCTCTCACCTCTTAATTTCAGCCTTTAAGTATCATCCCTTCATATTAAATTCAACCTGTGCCCTCTATCTATGTATACCTGAAAACATATATACACATTCACATATGTATTCATAAGCCCATATACCCTTCTTCAACTATTTTCATACTGAGAAAAGTTTCATCAGTTACAGTTATCATTTTTCCATATAGCAATGTAAGTAGTTCAACTTGGATAAGTTCATAATGATTTCTTTTCCCAGTTTGCCTTCTCAAGCATCTCTTGTTTCTTGTATCTGAATGTCAAATTTTCTATTTAACTCTGGTTTTTTCCTCAAGAATGCTTGAAAGTCCTCTATTCCACCGAATGACCATATTTTCCCCTGAAACAAGATACTCAGTTTTGCTCGGTAGGTGACCCTTGGCTTCAATCCCAGCTCTTTTGCTCTCTGGAATATCATATTCCATGCCCTTCAATCCCTCAGTGTAGAAGCTGCCAGATCCTGTGCTATTCTGATTGTGTTTCCACAATATTGAAATTGTTTCTTCCTGGCTGCTTGTAGTATTTTCTCCTTGATCTGGGGATTCTGGAACCTGGCTATAATATTCCTGGGAGTTTTCTTTTTTGGGATCTTTTTCAGGAGGTGATCTGTGGATTCTTTCAACCTCTATTTTGCCCTCTGGATCTAAACATCAGGGCAATTTTCCTTGAGAATTTCTTGAAGGGTGATTTCTAGGTTCTTTCTTTGATCATGGCTTTCAGGTAGTCCAATAATTTTTAAATTGTCTCTCCTGATCTATTTTCCAGGTCAGTGGTTTTTCCCATGGGATATTTCACATTGCCTTCTAATCTTTCATTTGTTTGGATCTGCTTAACAGCATCTTGATTTCTCATAAAGTCATTAGCTTCCATTTGCTCCAGTCTAACTTTGAAGGAATGAATCTCTTCAGTGAACTTTTGAGATTCTTTTTCCATCTGGCAAATTCGACTTTTTAAGGCATTCTTCTCCTCATTGCCCTTTTGGGCCTCCTTTGCCATTTGAGCTAGTCTATTTTTTAAGGTGTTGTTTTCCTCAGTCAGGCTGTTGACCCTCATTTCATACTTTTCCTTGCATCCTTCTCATTTCTCTTCCCAATTTTTCCTCCACTTCTCTTATTTGATTTTTAAAGTCCTTCTTAAGGTCCTCTGTGGCCTGCAACCTGCTCATGTTTTCCCCTGGGGCTTTTGGAGCAGGACTTCTGACCTCACAGTCCTTTTCCCGCTCTATGCCCCCAGAATAGGAGTCTAGGGTTGCATTTTTCTGTTTCCTTTGCCTTGGCATGTTGCCACTTGATTACCTGACTTTTGGGCTTATTGCCACAATATGGCTTTAAGGCCAGATAGAGGAATTTTCGTCCCGAACATGTGGGGGGCAACTTCCGTTTCTGGCAAGCTGTAAACCCACCCACGACTTCCACCCTAGATCACAATCCAGCTCCAGGGAGCTTAAAGCAAGAGCGATTACCCCCCCAAGACTGATCGCTGGATCTCCCTACAATTAATTCACAGGCCAGGAGCTGGAGCTGCCTCTGAAAACTACAAAATGTCATTTCTCCTCAGTGGCTTCTAGCCCCCAGGGGAGGGAGCCGACGCATTCCCCCAAATACAGGTCCCAAAGTCCATAGGACACTAACCTCTTACTTTGTCCTAGGCATGTCTATGTTGATAATTCTGGAGTCGCCATGGCTGCTGGTGTTCTGGGGTTCCTCCAGCCGGCTGCTGTCCCTGCCGCCCTGGGGCTAAAACCTTGGCTCACGCGGACCTCCGCTCTGCTTGGCTCTGCTTCCTGCGCTCTGCACACTGAGCGCAGCCAGGTCCCAGACCACTGCTCTGGTCCTTCCTGCAGGGCTGCTGGGCTGTCCTCAGCGGGAGGTTAGCTTCTCTGTGTCGTTCTGTGGGTGCTGGGGCTCCAGAAGTTGTTCAGAGTCCCCTTTTACATAGTTTGGGGGCAATCTGGGGGCAGAGTGGCTTGGATGAGTTGTTTCTACTCTGCCATCTTGGCTCCGCCCCACTCTTATCTGCTTCTTAATGTCCTCTATGGCCTGTAACCAGTTTGTATTTTTATTTGGGGCTTTTGGCGCAGGAGTTCTGACCTCACAGTCCTCCCCCTGTTCCATGCTTTGATTCTCTTTGCCCCCCAAATTCAAGTCTAATGTTGAATTTTTCTGTTTATTTTGTTTCCTTTGCCTTTGTATGTTGCCACTCAATTACTTGACTTTTGGTCTTGTTGCCACAATAGGACTCTGCCACCAGCCAGGGGAGCTTCCATCCCAAATGCTGGGGATTTCCCAACTTCCGGAGGTATTAGTTGGGTGGCCTCTCTGAAGCCTTCACACACTCTGGCAAGCTGGTTACACACCCCAAGACCTCCATCCTAGACTGCAATCCAGATCCAGGGTAAAGCAATAACGATTACCCCCCAGACTGATCGTGGAATCCCCTACAGTTCACAGGCCAGCAGCTGAAGCTGCAGTGTGGCAATATGGCGCAAGCTGTGCTGGCTCCTGAACAGCTTCTCGGGCCCAGGGGAAAGAGACCACAAACTCTCCCACCAGTCCTAAAGTCCATAGGCCACTGACCTCTCACTTTGTCCTAGGCATCTATATGCTGATAATTCTGGAAACACCACAGCTCCTGGTGTTCTGGGGTCCCTCCAGCAGACTGCTGGTCTGCCTACCCTGGAGCTAAAACCTCCATCTCACAGGGACGTGGGCTTGGCTCCCTGATCTCTGTGCTGGTGTCTTCCAGAGTGCTGCACTGGCTGCTCCCTGCGGGGCTGCCCTACTGTCCTCAGTGGAAGGTTAGCTTCTCTGTGTCATTTTGTTGGTTCTGGAGCTCCAGAGGTCATTCAGAGTCCCCCTTTTACATAATTTTGAAGTGGTGTGGGCTAGAACTCAGCAGAAGTGCTGTTTCTACTCTGCCATCTTGGCTCTGCCTATTCTTTTTTAAAAGTTCCTTTACTGAATATAATTTTTATGGCATTGTGATTTGTAAATAATGTTCTTAACATTTCTGCTTTTGTCTGTGAAGGTTTTTTTGCCTCAATATAAGATCAGTTTTTTGTTAAGGTGATAGTGCTAAGAAATATATATGCTTCTTTTGATTCCCTTCAATAATTGATGGAGATGTATAATATCTTAATTTTCTAAAAGTTTAAACTTGTTTTGATTAACTAATTAATAAGTTAATTAATTTATTGCTAGATTTCTGTAGATCTAAAGGGGACAGACACACTGAAGTACTCCAGTCTTGAATGACTTTTTCTTCAGAGTATATGTAGTCTATGCCCTTTAGTGTATATATACTAAATTAATTTTGATTCATTTATTCTGATACTCTTAGGCATAATATAGTTTCCCTGTCTATTTCTTTTAATCATGCTTATGTTTATGTTTGCCTCATTTGAAATCATGATTGCTACCTGTGCTTTCTGTGACTTCACTTGAATTCACATAGATTTTGCTGTACTCCCTTATTTTAACATTATGTGAATCATTAAGTGTGTTTATTAGAAACAAAATACTGTAGGGAATCTGCATTCTAATGTGCATTGCTATCTTTTCCTATTTTTAGATGAGTTCATCCTATTCCTGTTCACACTGATGGTTCTTGTGTATTTTCCTTCATCCTCTCATATTGTATTTCTTTTTTATTTGTCCTCTCCCTCTATATCTTTTTAAGAAGGAAAAGGTGATGAAAGAGGAGTTTGCTTAAAATTGTTAAACAGCATTTGAAGCCACCTGCTTCTGCTTTCCTGCCCCTCCCCTCTCCTCTACACAGCTCCAGTTCTGGGTTCTTATTTGTTTTCTCTTAATCCTCTCTTTGCAATCCACTTTCTGATGTTGATATTTGTTTTACTATGACTAATCCTTCATTAATCCTACCCTTGCTCTTAAAAACTTCTCCCTCCCATCCATGTCCCTGATTAAAATTTCCCCATTGAGTTTGATGTATCATTGCACTAAACTTTGTGCATGTATGTGTATGTGTGTGGTTCAGTGTGTCTTTTTTCAGTTCAGATGAAAGTGAGGTTCATATGGCTCTTCTTGTGCCTACAACCTTCCTGGTGCTTGTACAATTCTTTTCCCTGGTACTCCCAATTTCTCCTTTTTCTTCCTCAGCAGTTCTCTTTTCTTCTCTTAATATCATCAAAACAAAACACAACTATCCCCAGGCCCTTTGTTTCATTTAGCTCTTTCTACGACTCTTTAAGGTATTGGGCTTCTGAGGAGATGCGGGTTTCTTCTCTTATTGTAATGTAAGCACTTCATATAGCCCCTTCGAAATGTACACATGATTTATTTTTCTAGATTTGTCTTGTCTTTTATATTTATATTTCAAATATTCCATACAGTTCCGGTCTTTTCCATATGTTACACACATTGTATGTATGTATATATGTGTATGCATGTGTATATGTACATGTGTCTACACACACATATACACATAGACATTATCCACAAGCCTTGTAGCCTTCTTGGGGGTGGGGAGGGGAAGGAGGAAAAAAGAACAAAGTAAAAAGTGCACAGCAGAGAACAAAACAAAACCTCATAAGGAAGCAAAGGAAAGATGGATATCTCAAAACAAATGTGTAGTATTTATTATACAACCTTTCTTAAAATAGAAATTTATTGCTGATATTTTAAATCCTCTTTTATGTTCTGCTGTGTACATGGCAGTGTTTTGTTCTTTTCTTATTTAATATTTAAGTTTATAATGTTTCTTTTTTTGTTGTTGTTGTATATTTAAGTTTATAATAAATTAATAAAAATAGATAATTGGAAACTAAAGTTTTTATGCTAGGCTAAAAAATTATGATAGATGAATGTGATGGAATAATATTGCCCCTTAACAAATAACTGAAGTAATGGATTCATAGAATTTTGGAAAGACTTTTGTGAACTACTGTAGAGTGAAGTGGTCAAAACCAAGAACCTTATACAAGAAAAGAATTTTGAGAAAAAGGTTTTTTTTGCAGGATAAATTATAAGAATATGTTATTTTTAATTACTTGACTTTTGGGCTTGTTGCCACAGTAGGACTCTGCCCCAGACAGGGGAGCTTCCGTCCCAAACTTTGGGGTCTTCACAACTTCCGGAGGTATTAGTTGGGTGGCCTCTGTGAAGCCTTCACACACTCCAGCAAGCTGGATACCCACCCCATGACCTACCCCTCAGACTGCAATCCAGAACCAGGGAGATTAAAGCAATAGCGATTACCCCCCAAGACTGATCGCTGGATCTCCCTACAATTTGCAGACCAGGGGCTGAAGCTGCCACCGGAGCTGCAAAATGGCATCTGTGCTGAGTCTCCTCAGCAGCTTTTTGCCCCCAGGGGAAGAAGCCTGACTCGTTCCCCAAATACTAGTCCCAAAATCCAAAGAGTACTAACCTCTCACTTTGTCCTAGGCATGTCTGTGTTGATAATTCTGGAATCACCACAGCTGCTGGTGTTCTGGGGTCCCTCCAGCCAGCTGCTTGCCTGGCCGCCCTGGGGCTAAAACCTCGGCTCAGGCAGGTCTGGGCTCGGCTCCCAGAGTGCTGTGCTGTCACACTGGCTGCTCCCAGAGCACTCCCTGCAGGGCTGCTGGGCTGTCCTCAGCGGGAAGTTAGCTTCTCTGTGTTGTTCTGTGGGTGCTGCAGCTCCAGAAGTTGTTCAGAGTCCACCTTTTATGTGGTCTGGAAGTAGTGTGGGTGAGAGTACCTTGAAAGTGCTGTTTCTACTCTGCCATCTTGGCTCTGCCTCAACCTTTTCTTTATCTCTTTATCTTCTTGCAATTCTGAACCTGGAGCTGGATCCATCCTTTGCTATGACCCTGATAGGCCCTAGTGAGATGTTATTGTTTGCACTGGTATCAAGGATCCTGCCAGATGTCAGCTGCTTTGCTTCCCTGGCCCTGTCTTTTTGTGATTTTTACATTAGGTATCTTTTGTTTCAGTCACAGGGGTGGGAGCCTTCAGCCTTGAGGTCCACATGGCCCTCTAGGTGTGGCCCTTTGAATGAATCCAAACTTCAAGTGTAGATTCATTTAAAGGGCTGAACTTGAGGACCTGGAGGGCCACATGTGGCTTCAAGGCCACAGGTTCCCTACTCTTGGAAAAACTATCCCTGTTTTGGGCTATAGCTTGGGTGGTGACCTTAGCAGTGTGCTGCCTTGGGGTATGTCTACCCCTGTCTCTTGTTGTTTCTTGGGATTCATGGGCACTAGGTTGGGTTTGGGTTGCCTGGGCCCTGCTCTGGTCTCATGTACTGTTTATGGCACTGAAGCACTTGCAATACTGTTTTTGCATATGTTTTGTATACTAGCCTATGTTAGTTTAGAGCCTATCTGTGGGCTTTAGGCAATATTCTTGTGGGATCTTGGACTGGATAGGAGAGTTAATAGTCATTTTTTTGTATTGTTCTCTCTGGTGAATTTTTAGAGCTTTATTGGAGCATTTGTAGGGGGTCCTGGGCTCTCTTTGTCCAAACCTGTAACTGTATTAACTTTAAGGCTAAGAAAATGGCAAAGGAGAATGATCCTCAATTACAAAGATCAGAATAAAAGAGAAAGTAAGGAGTTACTCTTCTTGATAAGAAGGCAGACAGAAAGATTGCATTTAGTTACCCTTATGTTTTCAAGTCACCAGGAACCCTTTTGAAAATAGAAATGACATTTCTCCTTCCTCAGTCCTTCAGCATCTCCTTTTTTCTCTACAGTCTTTTAAACTTCCCTGTGGGGAGATGTCTCAGCAATCACATCTACCATTTCAGTGTCCTGGGATGCTGTTCATCTGGTCCTGGTGATTTGAAAACATAAAGTCAGCTGAATATTATCTTACTATCTGCTTGCTTATCTAGACTAACAATTTCCTATTAGACATTTTTGTTCTGTCTTTTATAATCTAAAGTTATTCTTCTCTTACAGGAAAAATAGAAGCAACATAATAGTTGAACATTTCAACCTTGTCTGGGTTGTTATAATTTTCTCATCCAACTGGAGCATCAGCTTTGTGTGATCTTCTCTTTTCCCAATATAGGAATAAAACTCTACTGTATATAGCATGGCGTGTTAAATAGAGCACTGGACTTGGAAACATGAAATACAGTTGTTTTAGTCACATCTGACTCTTTGTGTGACCCCATCTGGGGTTTTCTTGGCAAAGTTACTGGAGTGGTTTGACTTTTCCTTTTCCAGCTTATTTTACAGATCAGGAAACTGAGGCAAATGAGATTAAGTGACTTGCCCAGGGTCACACAGCTAGTAAGCATCTGAGATCAGTTTTGAACTCAGGTCTTCCCAAGTCCAGGCCAAGTGCTTTATCCACTGCGCCACCTAGCTGCCTTGGAATCATAAAAACCTGGGTTAAAATGCAACTTAAGACACCTTTTTAGTTATATAGCCACCGGTCTAGTTTAGGCCTGTTTCTCTATAACTGCCTCTTATTTGATCTCCCTCAGGCCTCTTCCCACTGTAATCCATCTTCCATAGGATGCCAAAGTGATTTTTCTGAAGTGCAGGTCTGATCATTTCATTCCCTCTTATCTCCTGTGCCAACTTCCACCACTCAGTAAACTCCAGTGAACATTCTGCTAGAATCAGACATAAACTTCTCTGGCATTTACATCTCTTAACAACCTGAATCCTTCCTACCTTTCCCCATTTCACATGTGATCTTCTGTCTTGTACCCTATTGCTGGGTATCCTCTATACCTAGATTGTACCTCCACCTGTTTCCCCTCAAGAATTAGTTCAAATCCCACCTTCTACATGAAACTTTTTCTGCTCCCTCTCCAGAAGCTAATATATTTTCTCTCAGAGCTTTCCTATATGTATACATGTGTGCATGTTTATGTACACATTGTCTTAGACCCCATTCAGATGTCCTTGAGGGTAGGTGCTATTACCTCTCTGTATCTCTACCACCTTTCCGCAGTTTTGGGTACGTAGGAAGTCCTAAATACATGCTTGTCATTTGATCGGTTGATGGACTGACATGGATGAGCTATATGAACCTACGTAAACCAAATGAACTCTCTGTACCTCAATTTCTTCATTGGTAAAATGAGGACCATAAGAGCACCTACTTACAGGGTTTCTATGAAGATCAAATGAGCTTTGTAAAATGCTTTAAGACTATTTAAATGTGATTTGTTATTATTGTTAACTGATCCAGTTGTCCCAGGATCCTGATATCTAGCTCTTTAAGGGCTTCCATCAAGTATCTTGTATTTGTTCATTATTCACCTCTATGATGCTCTGGGGTTTGTTACACAAAACAAATACATGTGACATAATTCTTCAGACAATCAGTGCATCTTAATCATAACACTTCTAAACTATAACAGTACCTTAACTGTGATGGAGAGGTAAAATTAAGGATAAGTTGATACAAAATGAGGTAAAACAAAATAGGGAAATATTGACATTTCTTATAAAATGGCTGAGAATGTATTCTCAAACATGTAACCTCCTCTAACTGGCAGTCCAGCTATATTTGATCATTAAAGAAAGAGATCTGCTCTTAGCTGGTGTCAGTTGATACTTGTTTGTCAAGCCACAATCAATGCAGAAAGCATTAATGTAAAGAGAATGAAAATCTGCTGATTTCACAAACAAAATAAAATGTTGTAGTGCTAGAGTTTGAAATAGAAAAAAAAGTTAATGCCTTAGGATGCTTTAATGTTTAAAAAAACATTATGCCTGTTGATTTCTGCCTTTAAGCAAAATTGATCTAATAGTAGTAATCAAGTGCTTTATTTTTCACCCTTTGGTAATGGATGGTTGTTAGTTCAGCCAAATCAATTTATCCAGCTTGGATTTGGATCCTACTTTTATTTTCAAGTGTTAACTGATTGTCCTATCCTGATGACAGAGGGGCAATTTTTTCTTGAAGCCAATCTGACATTCTATAACCAGTTTTGTTTTTGAAGCAAGGGCTCATCTATTGTAGGTTTGTTTATTCCACTGAAAAGGCCATCCATCACCTCTAGGTTTATTAATTTGTCTTTGAGTTGGAAGCTTTAGTGATTCAACCAGTTTGAGCACATAGGTTAGGGTAAAACAAACATTTGAGAACCAAACTTGGGATTAATTTGAACATGGTAATATTATACTACCATAATGAAGAGTTTGACTTGAAAATAAATGAGGATATTTTACTGTGTTCATACCACAATGAAATGAAAGTTCTGAAAAAGATAAAAATAAACAAAACTCCAGGCACATGCTGAGCAATTTAATATCTCTAGGTCATGTACACTTGTTAATTCTATTTACTAAAGGGAAGTCCAGAAGCAGACCTTGTTATAATCAAGACCTTGCAATTGGTGAAATAGTTTAAGTTACAGTGGTAGCCATAAAACCATTTTAATTCTAAACAAACAGCATTGACCTGCATTAGCAGAATCTGCCCTTCCAAAAGATCTCATTTTCATATAACTGAGTATAACTGGCCTTGAAATGTCCAGCATCAACTGCAACTTATTGTCCAGCTTTTAGAACACTTTCTTCCTTCTTTCCTTTATTAAACCTTTTAATGTAATTATTGATATGTAAGCCTTTCTATATATTATTTAAGCCATTTTGTATAATTATTGATATTTTTATTTACTCTCCTGTTTCTTGAACCCTTCCTAATAACAAAGAAGTTAAACATTAATGACTAATGAAGTAATCAAGTCTGACAGTGTATACTACATTTCTCTCCTCCAAACCCTTACTCATAGAAGTGATATGTATTATATTTTCATCCTCAAAGTATCTTGATTTATATTCTACTTTTCTACCTTTCTTTCCTATCTCATTGAATTTTCTCCTCTTCATCTTATATATCTTTTCATAATAATATCTGATGTGGTTCTGTAGTTATAGAAAAATATGAAGGTTGAATTTTATTGCCTCTTCCTCCCTCCCTTCCACATCAGAAGTGGGATAGGTAGATAGGTTCATCTTAAGGATGTGAAGAAAAATATATGTATATATAACTTTGGATCCAACAGCTGTGATGAGGAGGATGAGCCCTGAACTGGAATCAGGAGGCCTTAGATTGAATCTGGATTCTGTCCCTTACCAGCTCTATAACTGTGGGTAAGTTGTAAGATCATAGATTTGAGAGGCTCTCAGAGGTCATTTAATCAAAGGTCATGGGCTTAGAGTCAAAAGACCATAGAAGTATGTAATCTACTTCTACATTTTAGAGGTTGGGTATCAAAAGATTAGGTCACTGACCTAAGGTCACACAGCTAAGTGGCAGAGTTGACATTTATATCCAGGACCTCTGATACCAGATCCAGCAGTTTTCCCCCTGAACTATCTCCAATACAACCTGCAAATTTTACAGAAAAAGAAACTGAGGACAGAGGAAGTGACTTTTTTTTTTTTTTTGCTTGTTGGAGGGCAATTAGGGTTAAGTAACTTGCCCAAGGTCACATGGCTAGGTTTTTGTTTCTGTGTGCGTTAAGTGTCTGAGGCTGGATCTGAACTCAGGTATTTCTGACTCCAGGGCTGGCACTCTATTGACTATGCCACCTAGACGCCCTGGGAAGTGACTTTCTTAAGGCAATAAGTAGAAGAGCCAGAATTTAATATTCCCTCATTGCACACTCAGTGTTCTTACTGTTACATAATGCCTCCCTTTCATTTCACTTCTCTAGGTTCTCTTGAGCCTCAGTTTTTTCCCCATTTCTAAAATGAAGGTGTTAGATGAGGTGGCCTCTAAAGTACTTTCTAGTTAGAAAATCTGATTTCTGGGTTGATGTTCCTTTAAGCCTTCTTGCAAGGTAAATATCTTCTCACAGAGGTAGAATAATAATTCAAGAGCAGCTCATCCCTTCAACTGGTCCTCAGAAAACAAAGGACCATTGGTAAAGATCTGGAAGGAACCTTGGAGGTCATCTAGTTCAACTTTCTCTTTTTACAGATGAGGAAACTGAGGCCCAGTTACTTGTTCATAATCACACAGGACCATGAATCAAATGATTCTTCTTGCTGCTTAAGGAAGCTGGAATGTCCCTTGAAATTTGCTTTCTTCCCTTATGGTCCTAGCCTGACACTTTGTACTTTCTCATGTTCCTCCTACCAGTTTTGTTTTCAGATTTTCCTACATCTTGTCTAGGGCCCAGCTGGGTGGCACTGTGGATAGTGTACTGGGGCTTAGAGTAAGCAAGATTCATCTTTGTGATTTCAAATCTGGTCATGGACAATTATTAGCTGTGTGACCCTGGGCAAGTCACTTCACCCTGTTTGTCTCAGTTTTCTGATCTCTAAAATGAATTGGAGAAGGAAATGGCAAACTATTTCAGTATCTTGCCAAGTAAACCCCAAATGGGGTCATGAAGAGTTGGACAGAAATGAATAACAACAACAACAAGGGCCCAGTTAACAAAGGAAATTTCATCTTGTTTCTTCCCTAGCCTAGTTTTAGTTCCCTGTCACAGGGGCCATGATTTCTTTACAGGTTTCAGAATAAGAAAAAAGAAGAAGGGGATCCTAATCACAGTAAATGTCATCAAACAATCCATCTTCAGCTGATGTTTACCTCTTTTTCCTTTCTATCCACTCCCTAGCTCCCTTTGTCTCCTTTTAATTTTCCCTTCTGCCCGTGTTCAATCTTGTCCTACCCAGAGCCCACCAGGGCCTTCCCTACCTGGGCAGCATTCTAAGGTGGAAACTTTCCCCTAACCAAGGTGAATAGCTGTGAAGTTAATCTTTATTTTTAATAGTATTAATGAGTAGTAATATATCAATGTTCTCTTTCCTCTTAGAGATATATGGATTTTATAAAGGAACTCACAGTGACTCATGCCTTAACCTAAAAGAATGACTTTCTAATAATGGGGATTTCAGGCTCTATAGTAGGTCATGGGCAACAAACCTTTTGTACTCTCAAAAAGACACTATACAGGGGGCTTTTTACATAGGAATACAGTTAGACCTCAAAAAAGGGGTACTATTTGGGAGTCAAATAGCAATCAGTCTATGGTATAGACAATTTACTCATGAGATCTCAGCTTCACTGTTTTATTTTTTTATTTTTTTAAAATAAATTTAATAAATAAATTTTAATAAATTTGATAAATAAATAATAAATAAATAAAATTTTAAATAAATTTAATAAATAAATTTTATTTATTTATTACTATTCAAACAGAATGACCTGGAAAAACATATTTTTTTTTCACAGATATTCCTAAGCATTTCTCCCCCCATGGCATAAACAGAAAATTTATATCTATCTGAAATGTGCTCTGCAGGACTGGCTCAAAGGAGGAAAGAGGGCAGAATTAGCAGGCATTATCCCAGAGTATAATATCCCAAATGTACAGAAATGTTCTCAATGTTGCCTGGTCTGCAAGAGCAATCTAAAATTTATACCCATGGATTTGTCAGTTTAAAATTGCGGACTGTGGATGTGCATTAAGCCAGCAGAGTAAAATATTGAAAGCAGCGATAGAGGGGAATTGTAATACATCAACATCAAAGGCATCATTCGCACTTTATAAATTCTGCAGAGATTTTAACCAGTCTCATTTGTGAATTTCAAGGAGCTCTGCATATTATCTTTTTTTTTCCTAGATATTTAGGCAGGATGACAAATTGTATTGTTTTTCTGTCACGTTAGGGGACAGACTGTCGATGAACAAGCTGTAAATAATGTAATATCCTTAATAAATAACTGTAGACAAATCATGTTGGAAACCAGGGTGGGAAAGAGAGAGGTGATAGGTGGTCGATGACTCATTCCAAACTAATAAGGAAGCATGTGGATCAAACAATCTGTATTTGTTCATAGAGGGGATTTCATCATAACTGTGTTTTTTCCAAAGTGTTACTGGTCTAACAGTTTCACCAACATAGGCCAAAGTCATCTCGAAGGGAAAATGCAGCATTAAAATTGGAATGTGCAATAGCTTCTGAGACAATAAAATAAATATTTATGTGATTCAGTTAAAGCACATGCAAATAATGATAAGGATGTTTTAAAATACTGTATAAAATCAGACAGATAAAAATTAGAGAAACTGTGTGTGTGTGTGTGTGTGTGTGTATTTTGTTTAATTGCCAGAGATGACTTCCCAGGCAGTCTTTTAGTTTTTGTTTTCCAAGAACCAAAACAAAGATGTATTTGGAGCTTTCTGGAGCCTGGCTACTCTTACATCCCTCAGCAATAAAGTCCTGATTAAATCATATGTGATTATATTATCACTTTTAAATATGTCAAGGGACCAGGCTTTGGTATATGTTGATTGTAGAATATCAGTGCACTCTTCTCATCAGATAGCAGAGGAAAGCTAATTAGAAAAAAAAAATCCCTTTTCTCAGAGATGTGTAGCAGCATTTCCTAATTGGCATATACGTTTTGCAAAGCAGCATGCCTGACACAGTATAGTTTCAGGAACTGACTTAGTCTTTGGTTCACTGTCTACTGCTTCTGTCCTCTCTTTCAAGTCATTTTATTTGAGCTATCGACTATTCATATTAAAGCTAAAAAAGTCTGCAATGAAGGAAGAACAATTAGCAAATTTAGTAGTTAGCTGTGTTTTTGCTTCTACCTTTATTTCCTGAACAGTTTGGCCTGGATCAGTGATTCCTGCAGTGTAGAAGCTGACAGTGTGGGGACTCCCTCCACTCATGTAACTCAGTATCCTGTCTATAATTTAGAATCTTAGAGAATTATCTGAAATACTATATATTAAATGACTTGACCATGGTCACATAGCTAGTGTGCTTCAAAGGCAGGATTTAATTCAGGTCTTCAGGCTTCAAGTCTGGCATTCTGTTCACTATTCCATGTTGTTGCTAATCTGTTTAAGGAAGCCTTTTTGCCTTCATTAGGTAATTAACAAATGGAGTGTATTTCTTAAGCATGGCTAGCAGGTGTGAAATATAAGACTTGTGAAATTTAAACACATTTGATAAATTAGAAAAAAAACACAACAAAAACCACACTTTTGTTTATTAGGAAGCATAATTAAGTAATATATTTTAAAACAAACAGCTCACCTTTAGAAAACAATAGGAATAGAAACATTATACTCAATAGGTGCGGGAAAACATCATAGAGCTTGTTGGAAATGGAATGAGGAGGAAAACAAACCCCACATTTAATAGCCCTGGCAGCCTTTCCGGGCTATTTTTGGTTCTTCTGGAACTAAAACCTCTGAATAAAATAAGCAGGAGTCCAAGTGTCTGACATGACAAATAATCCTGAAGTATGGGAAAGGGACAGCCATCAGGAACATTTCTAGCCTGAACCAAACTGCCACCAGAGTCCTTAAAAAACCATAAAAATCCCATGATGCTTTTGTATGTTTCATAGGGTTCCTATCAGACCCAAATACAATCAAGACTTTTTGTTTAACTTAAGTACCTGCTCCATAGAAGAATTTCGCACATTGGATGTATAATTGTCCCAGCCCTTCAGCAACTCCCTCTAATTTATGGCTCCTCCCAGGTCCTCCATATAAGGAAGGCACTTAAGCCAGTGGGGTCTCATTTCTCCTCAGGTACCACTACAGGCTTTCTCTACCACGCCCTAGACATGTATTTTCATCCCTCCTCCCTTTCCTTCTTAGCTTCTTTTATCTGTTCTCTCATTAGGATATAAATTCCTTACTGGCAGACTATCTTTATGCTGGTGTTTGTGCTTTTGACATTTAGCACAGTGTTTGGCACCATAATAAGTACTTAATAAAATGCATGTTGATTGACTAACTGATAAGGCCAACACTAGATTTGCAAGTATATGGGGGATCAGGGAGAAGCATAAACGTTTCTTATTTGGGGACACAAGTTTAATACATATGGAACAATCAAAACTAGCAGGAGACACAGAATTAAGTGCTAAATTGTGTGAGGCAGATAGATTATGAATTGAGAAAAGAGGGCGATCTATATAGACTGTAGTAAAATCGTAGAATATTAAAAGTGAAAGGAGTTTTAGAAATAATCTAATTTAAATTCTCTCACTGGAAGGAGGAAGAAATGAAACCAAGGAAATTAAATGGTCAAATCAGTTGCCTATGGCCAGTTAAAGGCAAAGTCAGAATTAGAACCTAAGTCACTTGACTCTCAGTCCAGTCCTCTTTCCACCAAACCATACTTTTTATAATCAAGAAAAGACTCACAGGAGGTTAGATTAGAGGGATCATGACCAATGGGGCAGCTAGGTGCTGGGCCTGGATTAATGAAGGCTCAACTTCTTGAGTTCAAATCTGGCCTCAAACACTTACTAGCTGTGTGATCCTGAGTCAGTCACTTAACCCTGTGTGCCTCAATTTCCTCATCTGTAAAATAAACTGGAGAAGGAAATGGCAAACCACCGCAGTATCTTTGCCAAGAAAACCCCAAATGGGGTCATGAAGAGTCAGACATGACTGAAATAACACCATGAGCAATGAATAGGATTTGAATATATGGAGAATAGTGATGAGTGCACACCATCTTGGGGAGGGGGAGAAAATTTAAAACTCAAACTCTTATGGAAGTGAATATTGAAAACTAAAAATAAATTAATTATTTTAAAAATAGTGATGACAACAGAATATAAACAGGCACAGACTGGAGCCAATTCCAAGGGCCTGGGAGGGTGCAAGCATTTATAATTTGGGAATAATCAGCAAATGCTACAAATAACAGCTTGGTTTCTTGTTTTGTGGATTGTCTTAAGAAAGTGATGGAAAAAATGTTAATAATGCAGCTTAAACGTGAAATTGTATCTAGTTGGGGAGGCTAGGTAGCTCAGTTAACAGAGCACCGGCCCTTGAGTCAGAAGGACCTGAGTTCAAATTTGGCCTCAGACACTTAACACTTACTAGCCATGTGACCCTGGGCAGGTCACTTAACCCCAATCGACCTGCCTTCCACCCTCCAAAAAAAAAATTGTATCTAGTGTCTTTTTTTCCTGAGTGCCAGGTATTAAACATTGACCAGCATACCCCTGAAAGGGAGAGTGGGTGTGGAGTCAGGAAGAGTTGAATTCAAATGTGATCTCAGTTACTTTTTACTAGTTCTATGATTCTGGGCAAGTCACTTAGCCTCTCTGTGCCTCAGTTTCCTGATTTCCAAAATGGGAATAATAATAATACTTATCTCCCAGGGTTGCTGTGAGGATCAAATCAAATAATAATTTTAAAATGCTTAGTGCAGTACCTGGCACAAAGTAAGCTCATTTTAAATGTTAATTATTATTATTATTATTAAACATCTGGAGGGACTTTTATTTTTCATTACATCTTTGAATCACCAAGCCTGGTATTATTCCTTGCATATAACATAGTAGGTACCTAATTACTATTTGTTGAATTAAACTAAATTAAAATGTTTATTTTTCAACTAAGAACGGCCTTTTTCTGAGACAGAAGCACACGTTTTCAACAGTCATACATTTTCTCTCTTTCTTTCTCTCCTCTCTCTCTCTCCCTCTCTCTCTCTCTCTCTCTCTCTCTCTCTCTCTCTCTCTCTCTCTCTCTCTCTCTCTTCCTCTCTTCCTTCCTTCTTCCCTCCCTCTCTCCCTCCCTCATGCTCTATGTCTTAACTGACCTTTTAGGAGAAGTCGATTTTGGTCTATTCAGCAGGTAATGGGGCGTTTTAAAAAAAGAAGGTCCACAAATCTTTAGTTCAGTCTTAATCCATTTGACTATAAAACTCTCTAGCAGCTGTTAAGGCTTATAATAGTCTTGTCCACATTTGAAAAGCAGAGATTTAGGTATAAAATCAATATGAGCAATCAAAACATGTTTCTCAAATGAAAGTTAATCAGAGCCAGAGTGATTAGAGAGCCGGACTCTAAGGATCAGTAAGTAATATTGTTACAATCTGATCAAGAAAGAAGCCTGTCCAATGGGCTGGTCTATTGTAGAGTACATTGGAGCACACCTGTGCTGCCATATAAATGTATGTGGATATTACTTCAATCTGTGTCTATCTGCTAACGCCCAGAAGATATCAGCAAAAATGTGCACTATGGCTGGATCCATCTAGATCTCTTTTCTCAACTTAGAATCTGTAGGAGGAGGAGCTTCCTGAAAGCCATCTAGTTCCACATACTTTTTACAAATAAGGAAACTGAGGGCTGCAGAAGAAAACAGACCTGACCAAGGTCCTACATCTATAGCTAGTATCAGCTGGAATTAGATTGCAAACTAATTGATTAGGATCCTAAAAGATTAGGATCATAGAATCAAAGAATTTCAGAGTTAGAAAGAACCTCAGGGGTGGATAGGTGGCTCAGTGAATAGAGCACTGGCCCTGGAGTCAGGAGGACCTGAGTTTAAATCTGGCCTCAGACATACCAGCTGTGTGACCTTGGGCAAGTCACTTACCCCAATTGCCTTGCCTTCCCCCCTCCAAAAAAAAAAAAAAAAAGGAAAGAACCTGAGATGTTAACTCCACTTCCCACCCAGAATAAAACTTCCCTTTTAGAATGTGCAGGAGTGGTAATATTTCCAAGGTGGAGAAAACTCCAAGTTATCTATCTAGCCTTAGTGCACTTGATATATAATTTGATTTATCTTGATTCATTTTCTGCTATTGATTTATTGAATTGATGGCTGAAGTCTACATTAGGATAACTTATCAAGAATACAGTGCTTTTTTAAGCCCAGAAAAATTCACATTTGGGTTTTAACTTTTTTATGTTTAGTCTACTTATTGTCATGGTTTAATTAAAAAAAAAAAAACTTTAAGAAGCCCCTAATGAGTGGCCTAAACAAGTCATTAGGTTTAGTATAGAAGTGGTAAGGTAGGCATAATTTGCTTATTATTGATGGACATCACTTAAGATACAGGGCTTATAAATGGACAAGGAATTATCAGGTGTTGAAATTACAGATTTCTCTGATCTAAATGTTAAAAAACACAACAAAACCTCAAAACAAATCCTTCAAGACACACCCATATCTAGTATAATAAACTCTATGCTAGCCATACCACACCCTCCCTCCCCCAAAAAAGTACATATCTCCCTCTGCAGGAGAGTGTTAAGGAACACAGACTTAAGACTATAAACATTAACTTAGCTGTTAGGACTCCAAAATAGTTCATCCTTGCCCAGTAGTCAACAAGTATATATCTAATTAGATGAAGTAAATTATAGTATATTTGTCTTTACATTCTTACAAACAATGACACCAGAAACGAGAATGAAAATGAACGAAATGGCTTCTCCTTAGAAAGACAAAAGCATTAGTAAAATTAGTTTTAACATGTGTCTGAAGGCAAAAAAAATAATTTCATGGGTCATTTTGTCATCTTATATGCAACATTTGTGGTATTTGCAAATAGACCACCATGAAAATAATTTCAGTTTATGCACTTAAGCGCTAGAGAAATCCCATAGAGAATTTGATGCAGTTGTGAGAAAAATTATTTATTATACTGTTTGGGAAAAGTTACTATACTGTTTAAATCCATCTTTATGTGATTATGGTCCACACTGAGAATGCCTCTTGACCCCATTAACTCTCCAGGAATGCCAGAGATGGCTACTAGGTATTTCCAGTTCCCAGGCCCAGGGTCTACCCAAAGCATTCTTGTTTTGTATTACCACACTGGAACTCCTGAAGGGTCTACCCCTTCTGTTTTAAGTTGCTCATATCTGTCTCAATCTACCTTGTTTTCAGACTTCTCTCTTAGCAAAATTACTTAACTCCATACCTGGGGTACATAAGATTTCCTGTGTGGGAAACATTTTTCAAAATCCTGTATAATGTAAATCATAGGGCTCACTCTCCTCTACCAAATGACCTAGTAAATTTCTTTCTAAAACTATTTCAGATTTTGGGGTCCATCTTGTGAACAAGATCCTTCAAATTAAATTCAAAAAATCATTTAATACTTGGTGACTTTAATGCTACTGTGGGAAAAGGTGAGATGGTGAAAATTTATTGGAAAAAATGATTCAGAAATAAAGAACAAATAAGGCCAAAGACTTATCAACTACTAAGAAGCTTCATGTCTACATATTAAAAGTACTTTCTCTGAGAAAAGAATTAGAAGGCGCTGAGATGACAAGAACCAGATAACACAAAAATAAAACTGATTACATTTTAGTGGAAAGGATATGAATTGTTACCTATGTGGAAATCATTTCTGAATGAACTTTCTGTGTACATTTCACACCACTGGCTTGTTGGAGTAAAGATAAAAATTAATACAAAGTTAGAAGAAAGAATATAAAGAAAAAAAGGTGTGGTAATAAATAACAGAATTTCAACCTGACTTTTAAAAATTTATTGGTATGTAAAAATGTAATGCAAGGAGACTAAAGAACATAGGATTTTATCAAAAACAATTATTTCATATAGAAGTTTAAGCAAGGTCATTCAATTGCCTCAATAATAAGACCAAAATAACCTGAAGTCACTTTGGTCTGCAAAATCTTCAGTTACTTGCCAGGAAGGAAGAAATAGCAGACAGACATTTCACTGGTTTAGAATACAAAAAGATTTATAAAATCTTTAGGGGAAAGTTGATGCTAACATTAAAATTCTATCACCTTAACTAACAGAAGCATTGGCAAGAGATTAAAAGTTGTAAGAGTAAAACCAGTTTAAAGAAAGCTTGACAGATACCCAACTAAGAAAATGGAAACATTCAGTGATCAAAATGGCTAGAAAACTACAAGTTGATGAAACATAAAAGATCAATGAAGATTCGACACCTTTCAGGACCACCAAACTGCTCTATGTGGAATCCTTTACATACTTATCAAAGAGACAGAAATGTCATTAGAGAAGAAAGCTGGAAAAATCAGCTGGGCTGGACCTGGTGTCCATAGAGTAGATGCGTGATTGCAGCAACACAATTTGAGGGCATTGAGAAATTGATTCTCAAGATATCTGAAGGAGAAGATACTAAAATTGTGGGAAAAATATTGAACTAATAAAAGGTGCCTAAGGGAACAGTACCAACTAATGACCCATAAGCCTACTTACTTTTCCATTTACATAAAATTTTTATGAAAATTATATGCACACACATCAAAGCCCTATATGATGAGGGTATTAGAAGGGAACAGGCAGGTAATTTGCAAGTGATATTTCACAATCAACCACATCTTTGCTATCATATAATTAACTGAAATATGTAGTGAATACAAGTTGTCAATGTGTGTCATTTGTTGACAATTTAAAAAAAACTAATAAAGTAGAGCAAAATGCTTTAAAAAAAGGTTTCTTCCATATGTCTAAATTGTACAATATTCTTTAGAAGATATAATAACAGAGGGGTTCACAGCACTAAATGAAACAATGATAAAGAAGATGAAAGAAAAATCACTACTAAACACTTCCATCCAGTCTGGGACTGCACAGGACAATGGTCAGAAGCCTGTGAGCACAGGGAGAAGGAAATACACTAGGGTGGGTGTGAGGAAAGGGGGCCTGAACCCAGTGAGATTTTAGACCTGGGCTTTTTGGAGTAGCAGTGAGGCCTGGAGCCAGTCTCTGACAGATCACTGAGCAAGGCCATACTGCAAGGCAGTGTATCTAGTCTTTGGAGTCCTTGATGGGGCCTGAAGCCAATGATTGAATTAAAACCACAACAGGAAAGAGAACCAGTATATTTCAGGGGAAACCTGGACACCAGAGGCCCCTCCAGGAGGATAAAAGCCAGTGCTCCCATCCTAGCAGTAGAAGGTAACTAGGACCAATACAGTATTTTAGATAATCTGGTGAGGGGGCCCTCCAAGAGGGCTGAGATATATGTTTAATATATCTAATAGTCTCTAATATATGTTTGAGACCTATATTCTCTAGATATATTAAGTATGTATCCAAAACTAAACGCATCTTTCCTTCCAAACCCTTACTTGTTCTTCACTCTCCTTTGAGTGCAGAAGATACTATTATTCTTCCAGTTACCAAGGCACATAGCCTCTGTATCCATCTTCACTCTTTTTTTGTTTTCATTAAACAAATGCTTTATTAACTTCTGGTTTACATCATTCATTTCCACCAGGTTTTGAGTTACAATTTCCCCCCCATTTTTCCCTACCCACCATCCCAGAATAGCCGTCCCACAAGATATCCCTTCCTCCAATCTGCTCTCTCCCATACCTTCTCCCACGCCCCCTTCGACTTTTCCATTAGAGCAAGGTGAATCTCTGTGCCCCAATGCCTGCACATCTTATCTCCCCATTACATGCAAAAGAGTATTAATAATAGTATTTAAATGTATTTGAAACACTTAATTTTAAGACCTTGCATTTCGGATCCATTCCCTTCCTCCCTTGTCACCCATTCCCTTTGGGAAGATAAGTAATTCAGTATATGTTGTATATGTCTAAATATGCAAAACATTACCATAGTAGATATATTGTAAAAGGCTGCTTATAATTCCCTCCCACCCATCCCACCCCCCACCTGGTCCATTCCCTACTTTGATCCTGTGCCTCTTCTATAGTGGGTACTTCCAACCTCCCCTCCCCCCAAGAATGCTCTCCGATCCATCATCCCCCCTCTCACCCCTCTTTCCCCTATTCTGCTGCAGGTAGAGATATCCCATTTAATATGTATGCCATTCTCTCCCTGAACCAAATTCAATGAGAATGTGGTTTTGCCTTTTTGCCTTCCTATTCTTCCCCTCCCCTGTAGCCACTTCCCCTTGCTTCTTCTACATGAGATAGTTTACCCTACCCTATCTCTCCCCATCTCCTCCTGCCATTTTCCTCTCTCACCTCATAATTTCAACCCTTAAGTATCATTCCTTCCCAACAAATTCAACCTGTGCCCTCTATCCATGTATAACTGTAGACATATGTACACACATTCACATATGTATTCATATGCGCATATACCCTTCTTCCATTATTTTCATACTGAGAAAGGATTCATCAGTCACAGTTATTGTTTTTCCATATAGGAATGTAAATAGTTCAACTTTGATAAGTTCCTTTTGATTTCTTTTCCCTGATTACCTTCTCAGGCATCTTTTGCTTCTTGTGTCTGGATGTCAAATTTTCTATTCAATTCTGGTTTTTTCCTCAAGAATGCTTGAAAGTCCTCTATTCCACTGAATGACCATATTTTCCCCTGAAACAAAATACTCAGTTTGCTGGGTAGGTGACCCTTGGGTTCATTCCCAGTTCTTTTGCCCTCTGGAATATCATATTCCATGCCCTTCAATCCCTCAGTGTAGAAGCTGCCAGGTCCTGGGCTATTCTGATTGTGTTTCCACAATATTGAAATTGTTTCTTTCTGGCTGCCTGTAGTATTTTCTCCTTGATCTGGGAATTCTGGAACCTGGCTATAATATTCCTAGGAGTTTCCTTTTTGGGATCTTTTCCAGGAGGTGATCAGTGGATTCTTTCAACCTCTATTTTGCCCTCTGGGTCTAAAACATCAGGGCAATTTTCCTTGAGAATTTCTTGAAGGATGATTTCTAGGTTCTTTCTTTGATCATGGCTTTCAGGTAGTCTAATAATTTTTAAATTATCTCTCCTGGATCTATTTACCAGGTCAGTGGTTTTTCCCATGAGATATTTCACATTGCCTTCTATTCTTTCATTTGTTTGGATCTATTTAACAGCATCTTCATTTCTCATAAAGTTGTTAGCTTCCATTTGTTCCAGTCTAACTCTGAAGGAATGAATCTCCTCAGTGAGCTTTTGAGATACTTTATCCATCTGGCAAATTTGGCTTTTTAAGGCATTCTTCTCCTTATTGCCCTTTTGAGCTTCCTTTGCCATTTGAGTTAGTCTATTTTGTAAGGTATAATTTTCCTTAGTCAGGCTGTTGACCCTCATTTCATACTTTTCCTGCATCCTTCTCATTTCTCTTCCCAATTTTTCCCCCACTTCTCTTATTTGATTTTTAAAGTCCTCTTTAAGTTCCTCTATGGCCTGTAACCTGCTCATATTTTCCTTTGGGGCTTTTAGAAAAGGACTTGTGACCTCACAGTCCTCTTCCTGTTCCCTGCTTCGATCCTCTTTGCCCCCAAAATAGGAGTCTAATGTTGCATTTTTCTGTTTATTTTGTTTCCTTTGCCTTGGCATGTTGCCAGTTAATTACTTGACTTTTGGGCTTGTTACCACAGTAGGACTCTGCCACCAGACAGGGGAGCTTCCATCCCAAAGTTGGGGTCTTCACAGCTTCCATTTCTGGCAAGCTGGATACCCACCCCACAACCTCTATGATTCCTTGACAATTGCTATTCCTGAACATGACACTTTTTCCTAACTGCCCATTTTCTTTACTTTTTCTTTTTTTCTTTTTGGAGGGCAATTAGGGTTAAATGACTTGCCTAAGGTGACCTGGCTAGTATTTTTGTGTTAAGTGTCTGAGGTCAAATTTGAACTCAGGTCCTCCTGACTCTAGGCCAGTGCTCTATTCACTGTGCCACCTAGTCGCCCCAAAATGATGCCTCTTTCTCTTTTTCCTTTTTTTTTTTTGAGGGGCAGTTTGGGTTAAGTGACTTGTCCAAGGTCACAAGCTAGTTTTTGTTTTAAGTGCCTGAGGCCACATTTGAACTCAGGTCCTCCTGACTCTGACTATGCATTTTCACTGGCTGTCCCTATGCCTAGAATTCTTTCTCTCATCACCACCCATTTCTGATTTCTCTGGCTTCATTCAAATCTCAGATAGACTGCCACCTTCTGTGAAGAGATTTTCCCAACTGCCTTAATACTAATACTCCTCCTCTGAGATTATCTGCCATTTATCCTCTGTGTATCTTGTTTATAAATGGTTGCTTGCATATAGTGTCCTCCATTAGATTATGAGCTCTTTGAGAGCTAAAACTTTTTTTTTTCTTTTGGTCTTTGTATCTTCAGGGCTTAGTAGAGTGATTGGCATATAGTAGACAATTAAAAGATGCTCATTGACTTGACATTAGGGGATGGAGGGAACTCTTGGGTAGGAATGGCACAAAGGGAAGACAGAGATCGCCTAAAGTCAGCATCTGCATAGAGGAAATAAATAGAGGTAGAATTCAGGGGTTGTGACTGACACTATAACTACCCCATCCAGAATTTTACCATTTAGATGACAGAAGGGACTGGATGAAACAGGGTCTGTTCACTCCATCAAGAGGTGCAATAAGGTATGGAGATTTGTTCTGACACAAAGTCCTGATTCAGCAGCTGGGACTGCAGAGAAAGGAATAGCTAGAAGAAAACTCAATACAATGAAGAAATATTATGGGTTAAGAGAAAGCCAAGAAGCAAACTCAGAAGATGTGTAACTCCACAGTAAGTATAAGAGAAATTTTAAAGGATGGCTTGGCTACTCTGAGAATAACTTAAATAAATGAAACAAGAGATAAAATGATATTAGAATAAAGTTCTTGAAGAAAGAAAATGAAAGAGAATGAATATCTTGAATTAGAAAATAGAAAACCTTACCCAAGTAGTGGAATTCCTGAAAAAACTGCATGGAGCAAACAGAACCCAATTATTCCCCAAGACAACTAGAAATATTATAAAAGTGTCAAAATTAAAAAAAAAATAAGAACACAAAAGACTTCTACTATGAAATACAAGTAACTTGAAAAGTTGACTGAAGAGAACTAATTTCAGAATCATCAGACTCTCTGAAAACCATGCTAACCTCCAAACCAAAACCTGGATACTGTATTTCTATCAATCTTAACAGAAAATTCCCCAGATCTACTGGAAACAGGGAGCAAAACCTGCATAGATCTGTTGGAAATGGAGGCCAAAGTGAAAAAAAAAGAGAGGAAACCATTGATCACCTTCTAAAAAAAACTCAAGTTGAAACCAGAAGATGATATAGCCCCACATCAGAGTTTCCATGTCAAAGAAATATGTCCTCTAATCTTATAGTACTTCTGTTTTTCTCAGCCTTTCAAAGGTCACTTACAGTGGCCCAGCAAAACACATATATCTGCCAGTCCTTTCAGTACCTGATGATGTAGTTTATTTCACCAGGTGACTTAGTAGCTAGATACTACCTCATCATTCCCTTGATTATTGATTCCTTATTAATTCTGTCCTTTCCAGATCATTCTCCTTAGCAGGGACAAAATAAATTAATTCTATAGTTTTTTGATAAATTCCAATTACATTTAACTTGGTGTTAGTGTAGAAGAAACAAGGGAAGAATAAGAAATGGTCCCTAAGTTTGTGATCTCATTAGGGAAACAGCACCCAAGAAACAATACTTGCTCAGTGGGTCAGGGAGATACTCTTTATGGCAACCTAGAACATCTCTCACCCATACCATCTTTTTCTATCCAGCTTTAGGCTGTCTTCCCATTAATCCTCTGTAGAAGAGTCACCCAACATAATTGAGCTTTCCTCTGTATCTTTCAACATTCTGTGGGTACATGTACTGCATTCAGACTGCCTATTTATTCCCCCTTATCCTTGCTACATAAATGACCCATCTTTTTGTCTGATGAGATGTTTCCTGGATCGTATCTTTTATACTACTTCCTGCACATAAATTAAGTTCAACTCAATAAATATCTGTCAAGTGCTCATTTATATGAAAGGCACTGCTAGGCACTAAGGATACAAAAACAAAAATAAAATAATTCTTGCCCTCAAGATTATATAAACCAGATGGTGCATAAAATAAGATGCATAGAGGAGAGAAAGTTGGGGAATATTAACAGTTGGGGAAGTCAAGGAAGGATTCATGAAAAAGGTGCAACCAGCACTGAACCTTGAAGAAAATGATGGCAGCTGGCAGAGATGAGGAGAGAATATAATCCAGGTACAGGAAACGAGCTCCTTCTTAGTAATCTACTGTACTGTAGTTTTCTTATACCCTTAATGAATTTCTAAACTGAGCTTTGGGTCACCCACAATTCTGATACTTTGGAGCTGGTGGCTTTCCATAATTCACTGCTTCATGGTATCAGTGGGAACATATTGGCATTTAATAGATAGGTTTTTTTTACATCAGGAATTTTAAAAAGCATTTTGAAGTTTCCCAAATATTATAAAATCGACTTTCTTTTTTCTTATTTAATTCTGGTCCACCTGTAGTGTCTGCGGAAGACGTATATATTAATGAACTCAGTGCATTTTATATCCAAATTCATATAATGTTCTAGACAGTAAGCATTGTTCTTCAAAAAAATCATGAAAATAACAATATTGAAGTTAATAAAGCTAAAAATTTAGCAAAAAAGGCAAGGAAGCCTAAATAAAACTCTGGTGCCTTATAAGAATGAATCCACCAGCAAAGAATAGATTAAATGTAGTTTATTTCAGCGACACAGATAGGTGCAGGTATTGGGTCTATGATTTCCCTGGTATAATGAGCTTCATCTGAGGAAACCACCTCCACCAACATAGGCTGGCATCTTGTTTGCATTTTATTATTATAGCAAATTGCTCTTTAAGAGCACCGACAGGTGAAGTGATTAGCCCAAGTCCACAGCCAGGATATATCAGAGGCACACCTTAGACCTCGGTCTTTTGGCTCCAACACCAGGTCACTATCCACTAGGCAACACTGCCTTTCAGTAACATACTCATACCAGGTACAATCTGTTGTGCTTATAGAATAGCTTTCTTGAAGGAGATTAAAACACTTCCTAGAGAGGGATGGGGGTGTCACTTCTTGAACAGTGAGCAAACATTCTTCCCTGTGAGAGCTGAAATGATAATCCAATTCAGATATGACTAAGAAAAGCATAGATCAGGCATTTGATGGAGCCCCTTACAAGGAGTCTGGTTTCTCTGTCAGTGCTTCTAATTTTGTTTTTCTAAGTCTCCTTATTTGCACATTTATACTCATTAGCATCCAAAATGATGTGCTACTCTAGTTAATTTCCCAACATGAAAAGCATTAGAAATCATCCCTACATTATCAGATGCCACAGGCAGTAAAGGAATTCCTAACTCATCTTGGTATTTCTCACCATTGGATAAACCGTCAGTTCCAAGGAATGGCTAATGGGGTGTTGAAATCTGCAGAGACACAAATGCTAATGCAGCAGCCAAATCCCTACGATTATCAGCTCAATCTGCAGCAGTTAGAATCCAACATCAATCCTTAGAATGTATTAAAATCTACTGTCGGAGCTGGCAGAAAAGCCTGTTATGTTGACCTTGAACAAAGCTTTTCCTGACAGCAATTCAGCATGAAGATGGGTGCCAAGACTTGATATTTTCCTGAAGAAGAGAGTGAAGAAAAGGCTGTTTAAGTTAAGAATTTAGTGCTATACACCATAAAAACAGAGTAAAAACACAGTGTGTGTGCCTTGTTCCAACACTCTGAAATAGTGGGACATTACATCAAGATAGGGGAGTAACAACCACCTAACACCCACATTTTGTGCTTAGCCACCATGGAAGCTTAAAGTTGCTAATGACTTTGTATTTCCTCACACAGAGGTTTCCTGCTAAAAATTGTGACAATGTGGTAAAATCTGGACCCAATTGTGTTTCTCAGGTCTCCTAGAAAATATCCAGGGCTCAAAATATACCAAAGTACATCCATCAGTACAGATATTTGCATCTGGCTTAACTCTTTGACATTAAGAGTTCCTGATTAACAAAAGGGGGAAAAAGGACAATTTTTGGAGGTAACTTAAATATTCCTTTTCTTTCTTTCTTTCTTTTTTTTATTACAAAACAAAGCAATAAATTACATCATGCAGGTAAACGAATGAACCATTTTTCATTGAGTTTCATTGTCTAGATGCCACTGCTATATCTGAAGAAAAACAAGGGCTTAGAAGAAAGAGATGTTATTTGTTCCATTACCTCTCTTTTTAAGTGAGTAGTTATTGTCTTTTCAACATTTAGGGAGTTGTCCTATAGAGATAGCCTGCATAAACCAAGCTGGATAAATTCCAGCTATTATAAAATATAATGACCAGGTTAGTTAGTTGGTGTTTCTAGGGATGACGGGCTGCCACACTTGTCACTGGAAATTTTAGCATCTGGGTAAATCAGGATAAATAATGCTAGAGGTAAGCAGATGATAACAAATCAACTTTACAATTCATGATGTGAAAATGCTGCAACAATAAGTCATTTTTATATAGTGTTTTGAGTTTTGCTAAGTACTTTATATGTATTATCTCATTTGACCCTCACAATAATCCTGTGAAATAGGTGCTATTGTTACCCCCATTTTACAGATGAAGGAAACTGAGGCAGAGCCCATGTCAAGTGAAATGACTTGCCCAGGGTCACACAACTGGTGTCTGAGGCATGATTCAAACTCAGTTCTTTCTGATCCAAGTCCAGTGCACTATTCACTGTACCCCTGAGATTAGTAAGACAAATATATTTGTTTGGTTGAGGGGGAATTAGTTACTACAGTGACTTTTGTGCTTCTGGAGAAATTTTTTTTGGGGGGCAGGATTGGTGAACTAGATTTGTGGTTTCATTGTAAAGAACTCACAATGAGCAAACTTGCTCTACATATGGAAAACAATAGCTGTTGGGACACCTGTATTCTTAGAGAGTCACCTGCAGAAGTAAGAGTTTGTGGCCTGCCCAGGGCCAGACAGCTAATATGTGTCAGAGGAGGGTCATCTTGGCTCAGAGGATTGCTTTTTACACATTACAGGCTATCTCTTGACCAAAGAGTGTCGGTCTTCCATTTTTTTTTTCCGGTTCCAATGCACAGGTGGGTAAATAGAGCTTTTGTAGAAGGATTCCCCATATAATTTTGCAGTTGAAAGAGGAGAGAATAGAGGTCATCTAGTCCAACCTTGTAATTTTATGAATGAGGGAAGGGAGACAAGCAGCGATTCACCCAAGATCACACACTAAGTTGACAGAGCTCAACTTTGAACTTAGGTCTTGTGATTCTCATTACACCATGGGCTCTCCACAAAGCAGGCACACAAAGTTGCCTCACACAGTGAGGATCCTCCAGTGACCAATCCACAGTTCCTGATTCACCCCATTTGCTGAAAACTTTCCTGGACAGAAACTCCTAGGCCCCCTTGAACTCTTGCATACATGGTTTTCTTGGGGATCAGATACAGAAACCAAACAATTTGCCTGCAAAAGGAACCAGGTGCAAAAAGGAATTACATTTGCAAAGCAGTATTTTATTTAGCCATATTAACTATAGCCTCCACAAGACATTTGCAAGTTATTATTCTGGTCTTTGTACTTAGGACCATGTAGAAAATACAGCCTTTCTGCAATAGTTTTGTGGTCCTTACAGCTATCATACCATCAGGGGTATGTTCTAGCAAGTGGAGGGCCAGGACCATGTCTGGTTAGTATTTGGTGATTTTATCTGGTGTCTCAATCAGTGCCCTACATTCACTAAATACTTACAGGGTAACTCTTGGGGATGATTCAAGGGTTGCCTTGGGCATGCAATTCTTCTGTGTTGCCTGTTCTAATAGACTTTTGTGTTTATCCAGAAGGTCAAAGGCAAGTACAAGAATTCATCTAAAAGGCACTTTTTTAGGTTTTTGAAGGATGGGTGATTCTGAGTCAACTGTGAGAACTTGACTATGGGAAATGTGACAGGCTTACTTTCGTCAAAGTAAGGTTTCAAGGAAGGCCTGACTCAAACCCTCTGCTGTCAATACATTTCCACTCCCTAAACCTAATGAATGCAGGCACCTATGGCTGCCAGCAATTGTCCATGGGCAAAGTATGATGGGGATGTGATCCTTATTAAAATAGCTAATAGGAAATTAATGAGAGGTTATCTTCTTGTCTTCAATCATCTCCTGGTGAGAGAAAGATTCTCTAGCAGAAATCATTATAGCTGCTCACAGTTACCTAAATTATCTTATTTTGAAATTGCTTAGAGTTTTCAAGTAGCAAACTCATTTCAAGTTATTAGCTACTACTGCTGAATGATGTAATGGCCTAAAGATGTTATTGGGTCTTTTTAATCTTATGGTCTAATCCAAATGTGAGAATTTAAAAATTTATTTCCTTACTGAGCTCATTGTTGATCTGTGGTGTTTGTCACACACACATTCACATATATGTATTATATATTTTATACATATATGTATATGTGGGTGTGGGTATATATGTATATATGTGTGTATATACATACATACATATATATGTATATATATACACATACGAATTGATTAAGTGAATTGTGTATCATAATCATATCGGGAATATGTATTATTCAGCTATTTCTTTCTTTTTTTTCTTATCTTATTTTCATGGATATCACTAAGGAAACCTGGATTGTTCTGGGGCATAATACAATTAGACTTAACAATTGCTTCTTATTATGTCTTTCTCCTTCTAGTCTCTTCCTTTTCCAGTTCACCCCATCCTGGCCGCCAAACTGATAGTCTGAGAACATAGATCTGATTCTGTCACTCTTTTTAAAAAATATTCTGAATTTATGAAATAAAATGAGAATTTCTATAACAGTGCAATAAAAAAGATGATTGTGATGATTGCATATGGAACGACAAAATGTTCAACTTGCTATTCCTTTCAAATATGCAACAAAATTATGTTGTAAATTTCTTTTTTTTTCTTCCTTCCTCTCTACTCCCTGCCCACTCCGATCGAAAGCCCTAGAGATAGCTTACCATTATACAAGACACCTCACTGGCTCCCTGTTGCTTCTAGTTATCAAAGGCAAATTACTCTGCATGACATACAAATCTCCACAAAATATGACTCCAACTTATCTTTCTAGACTGATTTCTTATTACTCCTCTTTCACACATGTTGTTCTGTTCAGTTATTTTTCAGGCATGTCTGACTCTTTGTAACTCCATTTGGGGTTTCCTTGGTAGAGATACTGGAATGGTTTGCCATTTCCTTCTTCAGCTCATTTTACAGATGAGAAAACTAAGGCAAACAGGTTTAGGTGACTTGCCCAGGGTCGCACATCTAATAAGTGTCTGAGGTCAGATTTGAATGTAGGAAGATGAGTCTTCCTGATTCCAGGACAAGCACTTTATCCACTGTGCCATTGGCCTACCTGCTATTCCCTATCCATGACATCTTCTTTTTTGTTTCCTTGTCTGCATGTATAGGTTGTCCTTCAGACTTGAAATATTCTTCCTCACATCTGTCTCTTGGAACTCCTAGATCTTTTCATCAGTCCAAGTGCTATAACCTACATGAAGCCTTTCCTGATTTCCCTCAGTTGCTAATGTTATCTCTACACCTAAAATACTGTGTATTATTTGCACATTTACTTATCTTTTTATTTTTTATTTTTATTTTAAAGTAAGAATTTGCAAAAAATAAATAAATCTCCAGTGGGTAGGGTATTTGGGGAAACATTTGATTTAGGAGATCATTCAGAATTTCTTGATTATTAGCTTGTTTTAGGTTGCCCCAGACCACTCCTTTCCACACTCATCTTTTATCCTATTGATTTTTCCGAAGTAGTAGAAGAAAAAAATGGTCAATCTTGGCATACCTCTTTAAGGGCATGACTAGATGACTTTAGTAAATCCTTTAAGCCCTTTAATTCTTGGCAATATTTTGTTCTCTGTGACTTTTGCAATAATACAAGGGCAATTTTTGATTCAGAAAAGTGAAAAGCACTTTGGCCTATTCCTCTTGATCCCCCACCCATGGCTAAATGCAATTGAGTTTCATGAATTACCTTCAAATTTTGTGGGCATAAGAAAAGTACCAACATTAGAAAATCTGATATGGAATAAAAACATACAAGGGCAATTTAACCAATCAGATAAAATCATAATAGATTATTAACTGAAATTGAACCTTTTCTATTGATTTACTGAGAAAGGCAGGCTTTTGTTGCAATGAGAAGTTTAGGATCATTGAAATTGCTTACCAATGGGAAAACTCATTTCTTTCACACCAATATTCTTCCTGGGGCCACTGGAAATGTTTACTTAACATAAGCTCCATAAATTCCAACTAAAACTGAAATGGATGATCAAAACAAGCCAGTCAGCTAACTAGCATTTATTAAACACCAGTTATGTTCCAGGCACTGTGGTAAGCAGTGAGGATACACAGAAAGGCAACCCACCTTCTGCCACAAAAATTAAAAACAAACAAATAAACAAAAATCAATCTGCTCTCAAGGAGCTCACAGTCTAATGGAGGAACCAATATGCAAACAGCTACTTACAAACAAGATATGTGCAGGATAAAGTGGGAGTAGTCTCAGAGAGGGGAATGGGTAAAGCTTCATGCAAAAGGTGAGACAAGGTGAGAATAAAAGGAAACCAGGCAAGATAGGAGGCAAAGAGGAGGAGGGAGAGCATTCCAGGCCAATGAAAATGCTCAGTTATTATTATCCTTATTTTTATAAACTAGAAAAGTGAAGCTCAGAAAAATGAAGTGATTTGCCCAAAGTCATAGTTTAGTAAAAGGGCAGTGAGGTGACACTGGATGGAGTACCAGGACTGGAGTTAAGAAGACTCATGTTCCAGAGTTCAAATCTAGCCTCAGACACTTTTGCTAGCTGTATGACCCTGGGCAAGTCACTTAACCCTGTTTGCCTCAGTTTCCTCATCTGTAAAATGATCTAGAGAAGGGACTGGCAAAACCACTCCAGTATCTTTGCCAAGAAGACCCCAAATTGGTTTACAAACAGTCAAAAATGACTGAACAACATTAGGCTGTAAGCTCCTAGAGAGCAGGGACTGCTTAGTAAACAATGCTTTGTAAAGGGCAGAGCCAGAAAGTGAACTCAGGTCTTTTGACTTCTAATTAAGTGCTATTCCTTTTACACAATGATATCTTTACAAATAGCTCTAGAAAACTTAATTTGAGGTCATCTATTTTTGTCTGGCCATTTTCAGTCAAGGAAACTGAGCCTAAGTGAATTCACATAACTTCCTCAAAGTCACTTAGTGTTAGAGTCAGGACTAGCACCCAAGTCTCTTGAACCCAATCCCTTTTTTCATAATACCTGTGTTCCAGTCACTTTTTGGGTTTTTGCTGCAATTATCCAGCTCTTCAAAGAAAAGGTCAGTACTAACTGCTGTTGGTCATCCACTGATACACAGTAGTTACAGAACTTAATGTGTTAAATTCCAAACTAGAATTCTTTGGTTGGAATTTAAATCCTTCTTGGTTGTTGAAGACTTTCTTTTTTTAGTATACTGTTGAAGTTTCTTCTATGCCCAGTATGTCTAGACAGATTTTTCAAACACTTATTAATACTATAAATCATTACTTTTGTTGGTAATAATGAATTGTAAAAGTCAATGAGTAATACACAGCTTTGATGTTTCAAATTTAGAGAGGTTTTACTCAAAAACAAAACAAAACAAAACAAACAAACAAACAAACAAACCAAAACACGGAAGTTTGCTCTTTGTTCCTCCTAGTAGGACTCCTGGATAAGAAAGCCTTAAGCTTGGTTAGGGACTTTTGCTTGATCCCAAAGGGCACAACGGGGAGTAGAAATTACAGAGGGGCAAATAAAACCTTGACAGAAGTGATCCTTCTTAGCAATTAGAACTGAACTGCATTGGGATTGGCTGCCTCTGGGAGTCCTGACTTTCTTTCACCAGAGGCTTTCAAGCAGAGACTGGGTGACCGATTACTGCTTGTATAATAGCAGGGCTTCTTTCTCAGGAGCAAGTTGGACTATATGACCTTGGAAGTCTCTTCCAGCTCTGAAATTTGGTGACCTTTGTAATTATTTTTTTTAAAGCGAGGTTTAATGCAATAACCTGAATTCAGAACAAATGACAGGAATGTGAGAGATTGTCTTATCTACTATCTTGTCTCTTAGGCAGAATTTTAGAATTTGTTGAGACCTCAGAAATGACCTTGTTTTCTAGTTTAACCTCCTTATGATAATCTTCCATTAGATTGTGGGCTCCTCAATAGCAAGAACTGTCTTTTGCCTTTCTTTATATCCTCAGCACTTAATACAGTGCCTGACACATAGTAGGTACTTTTATTGTTCTGTTGGTTTTGACTGTGATTGCATTTGGATTTTTCTTGGCAAAGATATTGAAATGGTTTGCTATTTCCTTTTCTAGCTCATTTTACAAAATAAGAAACTGAGGCAAACAGGGTTAAGTGACTTTCCCAGTCACACAGCTAGTAAATGTCTGCAGCCCATTTTGAAATCAGGTCTTCTTGACTCCAGACCAAAGCTCTATCTACTGTGACACCTAATAGGCACTTAATAAATGCTTATCGACCATCTGGCTATTGACTGACTTCAAAGGAAATGGAAACCTAAAGATATTAAATGACTTGCCCAACAGGATGAACTAGTTAGTTGCAGAGTTGACATTAAAATTCAGCTCTCTCTACTTACAAATAAATGACCGAATCTGAATTGATGGTCTTATTTTCCTTTATAAAGCATTGCCAGGAGTGAGCTCATTTAATTTCCACTCTGGAGCCCATCCCCAACATCCATGAAGCTTTTTCTTTTGTCCAGCAGTTTGCCATTTTAAAATTGAAATCAATTTGCTTTCAATTAGTCTTATGAGAACTTATAACATCTTCTTCATTAAGATTTACCTTAGTCTTCTCTTTGCCATCCCTGAAATCTCTTTCTTTTCTCAATTCATAGTACTCCTACACTACAAATTTGTGATTAATCATGTGTAACCTTATTATATCTAATACTAGTGTTCAGTCATTTTTTTCAGTTGTGTCTGACTCTTCATAACCTCATTAGGGGTTTTCTTGGCAAAGATCCTAGAGTGGTTTACTATTCCCTTCTCCAGTTCATTTTACAGATGAAGTGTCTGAGGCAAACAGGATTAAGTGACTTGCCCAGGGTCACTCAGCTAGTAAGTATCTGAGGCCAGATTTGAACTTGGAGATGAGTCTTCCTGATTCTACAATTCATGTTTTATCCACTGAACCACCTAGCTACCCCACCTAATATTACTATCTTGGTTTGTTTACCTTTTCCTATCCTGGTGTCTTGTCTCTTTAGCTAGATTATAAACTAGATGGTAATCTGTCTCACAATTTTGCATCCTTCTCTAGTACCCGTGCCCAGCAATTATCTGTTGATGGATAGATTAAACAACTTGATTTCTGTTAGTTTTGCATCCTTTAGCTTATTTTCTCTCTCTTTAATCATTGTTCAGAAAATTCAGTTGAATAAACATTGATGAAACTCCTACTGTGTTCAAGGCATTATGTTAGATTCTGGGCATACAACAATGAAAAATGACACAGTTATTCCCCTTGCACTGGGGATTATATGACAAAATAAATACTAAAATGTAGACCATGATAGGGGCACAGGAGAGATACAGAGTGCAATTTAAAATTTCAGGAGTGGGGACATCGCTTTTAGTAGGAGGTTTTGGGAAAATTTAATGGCAATGATGGCACCTGAAGTGGGTCTTACAGAAAGTATTGGTAGGAAAGGGGATAGCCTGTGGCAGAAAGGCAAATGATGTGGCTATTACAATATAATGCATGAGATCATAGATTTAGAGCTGAAAATGCCCTTGGATTTCATCTAGTCCAGTACTCAATTCAATTTCTAAAAAATAAACAGATTGATTCTGAGTTGTAAAATGGCTGCCAAAAATAACTTTTCCATAATGCTGTAGCTACACTACAATACATTTTTCCATTATGTTTGAATGTACATTGAAATAAAAATATAAAAACAAATCTTGTTAACACTGTTTGCCATTGTTCAGTAACGGGGGCAACAACAGCTAGATTTCATGGAAGGGACTTCTAGCACCACAAATGAAAATGAGTAAAAAGCTCAGTCCCTTAGCAATATACAATGAGTCAAACCTTTGACATTGGAACCAGTGTGTTTTGTCACTTAGCATTAACACAGATCATAAAAGTTATTAGTGTCAGAGGAATGGAACTCCCAGAATTCAAGCAGCTTTGCCAGCTGTGCATGAAACCTTCAACACAGTCTGTCAGTCTTTCCATCCATTCTTGCATATACTAGTTTTGGCTCTGGAAGGAAAGAAGGGGCTGAAATACCTTCTTTCAATTTCTGCTTCAAATAGAACACAGTGTTTAAGAGACAAACATGAGGACTGTTATATACAAACACAATTTCAAAGTATAATATTTGTGCAAGAAAAAGACTAAGACCAAAACATACATGTTTGCAGAGCTCCAAATTAAACAAATAATGTCAGACTCTTAGACAGCTTTCAGTTGATACTTGAGAGTAGGTGAAGCCAAACAAAACTAGAGGATTCATTCTTCCCTAAGTATTTTAAGAAAGCAAGCAAAGAGTATGACAGTAAAGCCAAATTCAGGGCTCTATAGGTCAGCATTGCTCCATTATATAGAAAAAACAACTGATCTGATTCTCCATAGACCTATGATATCAGGACATTGGAATGACATTCTTAATGATTACAATAATAATTAACTTCTCCATGATGCTTCAAAGTTTGCAAAGCACTTTGCAAATACTATTTCATTTTATATTCATGATAACCCTCTGAGGTAGGTCCCACTATTACCCCCAATTTATAAATGAGAAGTCTGAGGCAGACAGATTAAGTGACTTGCCAACTATCACATAGTTAGTATATGAGGCAAGATTTGGACACAGGTCTTCCTGATGCCAAAGTCTTGCATTCTTTTCACTGTCCTAGTATCCTTCAAAACTCAGTTCATATGCCTTTCTTGAACTTTCCAGCTTTGGGTATTTCCCTCTTGAAATTAACTTGTATTTACTTAGCTCTGCATACAATGCAATGTATGTATGTGTATATACACATACATTTAGGCATGTGTGTATACATAGACATATAATATACATTTACATGTATGACTGATATGTTGTTTCCCTTCCTCAAATGTAAACTTCTTGAGGGGAGAGGATGTTTTATTTTTGTCTCTATATTCCCAGTGCTTTGCACAGTGTTTGGCTCATAAGAGTTGCTCATTGATTGATTTCAGCATAATGAGCTTAAGATTAGATTGTGAGCTCCTTGGGACTATGTTTTGCCTCTTTTTTGTATCCTTAGCACTTAACATAGTGCCTGATACTTAGCAGGCATGTAATAGATGTTTATTGATTGATGAAGTCTTTCAAATTTGGTAGAATAGTTGAAGGTCAGCATTATGTTGAAATATTCTTTTATCCCTGCTGTAACTTAATTTACAACATGTTCCTTATTTTCTGTGTTTACACAGAAGTTCTTATAAAATACATAATCCTCTAGAATTGAGTCCACATTCTTCTTGGCAGGAAAATAAAATAGGGCCTTTGCTCTAATGATCAAGTCATCCACAAACCAGAGTTTCAGCTCTTTAGGACTCATTCAAGGGTCTTTAACCTATGTTCTCTGAACCTTATGTGTGTGTGTATGTATACACAATACATATTTTATATATATATATATATGTATGTCTCTGTATATATGTATGTATATGTATCTATTTATATGTATATATACATATGTACACATACATACACACACATATATATGTATGTATATAAACATATTATACACACACTCTGATAATGGTATTTTGATGAAGTTCATTACCTTTATAATCCTATGTATTGCATGTATTTAAAACAGTATTCTGAGTAGGTATCTACAAACTTCACCAGACTGCCAAAGAGCACCATAACACATAAAGTTAAGAACCTCTATGAATCCATTCACTTCAACACTGCTCATCAATATTTCTTTACTTTCACAGTAGAGTCCACTTGGTTCCTTCCCAAGGTGGCCAAGGTTCCTCACAGGTACTACAGCTGCCTTCTCTAGTTCCAGTTTTTGTTTGGTCTGACTGCTCTTCATTTTAAGATATTACTGTGGTAGGTCAGACTTCTTTCCTGGAGCTGCCCCCTCCTTCTGTCTCCTGATGGGTTTTTTGGAGTACCCTGCAGATTGGGATCCATATATTTGAGAATTCTGCTTTCTTGGACCCATTATCCCAGTTCTCATTCTGACTTGCTTTAGGTATTCTTTTCTCTTTTAGAAACCTATGCACTCTTGGTTTCCTGAGGTTGGGGACAGTCCATGGAAATATAATGCCTACTTATTATCTTGGGATTTGGGCTTCAGTTCCTGTTCTAGGACCATTTATAAATAACTCTCCACATTCCCTACCACTTGCAGCCCACATGCTCACCCAGGTCAGGCTCCATATTTGACCATATGCTGCCATCCTAACATCCTTAGCTCATTTATCAGGTACCAGCTGGTCTACCCTACTGCCTGGCAGCTCATAGCCTGCTTCCTTCCTTTAATTTATAGAAAAGGAAATTGAGGTCCAGAGAGGATAAGTAATTTATAAATGCCACACTAAGTGGTAGGGATGGGTGTCTAACTTAGGTCCTCTTGCTACTGTGCCATTCTACTTTGTGGAAGGAAAAACCATGAATGCATGAAGTAGGATGGTGGCATTGTGAGTTAAGAAAGGAAAAATGAAGAAGGGAAAGGAGAGGAGGGGTATGAGAGACATCATTTGGATGGAATGAACAAGACCTGGTGATTGAGGGAGGGAAGAGTCACTGATCAATCTCTTCCATATAACACCTTACAAATTCTTGAAGATGCAAGTACACCCAATTGTAAGTCTCCTCTTTTGTAGGCTAAACATCCCCAGTTTTGTCAACTGATCTTATTATGACATGGATTTGAGGTCCTTTGCCATTTTAGGTTGTCCTCCTTTGCACCTTTTTCAGTTTGTTAATGTCCTTTCTAAAATATGGCAGCAAAAATGAATACAAAACACTACATATAGTTGCACCACCATAGTATACAGCAGAAATATCATCTTCTTACTTCTGAATGGTACACCAAGGAAACAAGGATGTTAGGGCCTAATTACTAAGGCCTGGGCCCTGGATTTGGCGTGAGGGAGTGCAAGGGCCTTGAAGGCTCGAGATACCCGGAGGTGCTTTCTGCCAATTCACAAATTAACTTTTACTGTGCATTCCATATATATATATATATATATATATAGAAAAAAAAAAAAAAAAAAAAAAAAAAAAAAAAAGAGAGAGAGAGAGAGAGAGAGAGAGAGAGAGAGAGAGAGAGAGAGAGCGAGAGAGAGAGAGAGAGCAGACTCCTGGAAGAGGGGATTAAGGGAATTCGGATATTCAGGTAGCGGAGGAGTCATGTAGCAGCCATAGAATAAACCTGTTGAGCCTGATCCTGAGTCCTGGTGTTCTGTTGTGCGTTTTCCCCATAGCTGGATCTATGGGGCCGGAGACATCCAAAGACCTGGTTATAGGTAAGGTCGGCCTGTCAGGACTGCAGCCTGAGAGAACCCCACAAGTTGGCTACACTTTCTGGCCACTTTCTCCACATCCTGAGTTGAGAAGTTCTACATGTTCTCCCATTCAATAATTTTTTTCTGAACTTCTTCAGTAAGACCGTATTTCCAGTTTTGTAAAATTCCTTTCATAGATTTATATCCACTTTGTATAGGTTCATAATCTGGAAAATGACTGAGAAAGTAGGTATTATGAAATGATGAGTGCAGATGTGGAGAGACGGGGAAATAAAGAGGTGTATTCATAGTCCCAGAGAATTTACTCACCAGTTGTTTTGTTCAATAAATAATTTTCAGCTATAACTTCTCCTTCCAGGGGGTGACTCACAATATGGAGAATGTCTTAACCAACATGTGTTTAAGACAGAGCTCAGCTGAAATTATTTAGTTTTGTGATACTAAAACGAATACTACTCTGTTCCTATGACATGCTGGCTAATGTTATATCTTATTGTTGTATTTACCTTTCCAATAGGAATTTCACCATGTGACTTGGTGAAAGCAGAATATACCGTTTTAATGACCAGACACACTCAATGTAAAAATAACATCTGGGAACTTTAGTGAATTCCAAGTTGGATATGAATTAGCAATGTGATACTGCAAGCAAAAAATAAAAATAATAAAAAAAAAACCGAATGTGTTTTTTATTTTTCTAAGAGTCATAGTATTCAGGTCTGGGACTATGATAATCTTGTTGGGTCATACCTGAAGTAATGCTGTTGGTTCTGATCACCCCATTTTCAAAAAGACACTGATAATCTGGAGAGTGTTTAAAGTAGGGTAATGAGTAGGGCTAGAGGCCTTGAGTCTATGTAGTAGGACTATTTATGAAAGGGACTGGAAATGGAACTTTTTGCCCTGGAAAGTTAGGGAAGGGATATGATAGCTGTCTTCAGAAACCAGAAGGGCCTTCATGTAGAAGAAACATAAGTCTTGTTCTGTTTTGCCCTAGAAGGAAGAAGCAGTAGGTAGACACAGAGAAGATGGTGTTGGGCCAGTGGAAGGGAAAACTTTTTAACAGTGAGCTCCAAAGCAAAATGGACTGGATTGCCTTTGGAGCGTTATATCTGGAGCAACTGGGTTCCTTTTCATTGTAGGTCTTCAAGAAAAGATAGGAGAGCTACTTGCTGATGCAGTTGTAGGAGGATCTCTCCTTCAGGTATTGGTTCAATTCTATGTTGCTTTTAAATTTGATTTGCTAAATTTGTGACTTTGTATTCTTTTCAAAGACATTCCTGGTCCCTTTTCTCATGGTGCAGTTTCTTCCCAGAGGTCTCAACTGTTTATAAAGAATAAGGAGTATGTTAGGGGCGGCTAAGTGGTGCAGTGAACAGAGAACCGGCCCTGGAGTCAGGAGGTCTTGAGTTCAAATCCGGCCACAGACACTTAACACTTAACTAGCTGTGTGACCTTGGGCAAGTCACTTACCCCAATTGCCCTCCCCAAAAAAAAATAAGGAGTATGTGAGCCATAGGAGCTTTCTTTCTGCCTTTCACACTACTTGTGCAACTTTACCACTAATGACCAAAACCTGAAGCCTCCAGATTCTAAGGAATAATCTGCATGTTAGGGGGACACTAGTGATTACCTTAAATTGTAAACTCCTTGAGGACTGAGGCTGAATTTTGCCTCTTTTTGTATCTCCCAGGGCTTAGCACGGTGCCTGGCACTTAGGAGGTATTGAAATGTTTACTGACTGATTGATGTTAGTCTAGCTCCTAAGGGACCAATATTGGTTAGAGACATCAGTGGAGCAGAACCATAATCTTCTTTCCTCTGCAAATTTAGCTTTCCCTCTCAGCTAATTAGGCTTGTTGTATCATTGGTGAGGAAAAAAAATATGGTGGTTTAAAGCTTAAAAAAAGCCTCCTAACCTTCCTTTTTGTTTGTTTTTTAAACTGTCAATCCAACCCCTTACATGAAGGTCCAGTTTGCTTTAATATAAATGTGTACATTTAATTAAATCCTATCTATATTAGCTGAGTCCATAGGCCAGCTCAGCAATCCTGCAGAAAATAAAGGGTATATACATTCAGCTTCTGCTTAAGAGATTTTGGTGCAGAGCTATATCTAGGAGCTCAAAATCTCTATTGGCCATGCTGGAAAAGTGCCCTCAAGGGGTCAGTTCATAAAGCAGAAATTTGACTAAAGCTAAAGAAATTTCCTAATCCTTTGCTCTGTTAAAAAAAAACCAAACAAAAAACTTGACATTATTAGTAAAGAAAGCGACAACAACAGCAACACACTCACATTACACACAGCAAATTGATAGGGAAAACCAAAGGGAACAGTGAAGATTGCACATTGCAGAGATGGCAAGGTCACGTCATTTTCAAGAAATCACTGTACTGAATCAGCTAGAAATTCAGACTGCAGAGGAGAACGATGCAGGATGGGAATGAGTTTACATTTTTGCATGAATCTTTTTCTCCCTTTCTTCCCCCACTCCCAGCCTGCTGTGATCGACACTCCAGATTGGCTTTGCTTTAGGACTCCTCAGAGTCTGTTTGTTCAGTTTCCGGTGGTATCTCAGTACCGGGATACATAGTTTGTTTTGCTTGTGATGTTTGTAATGAACTGCCGCTGGGAACAAATTAATGAGTGTGTCAGCAATGGCAATGGAACCACATTACAATTCACGATCGCATCTATGAAAATGCCAGTTAAGCTCTGGGATAAGTATACACATAAAGCCAAAAAAAGTCTCCCTTTTTTTTTTTTACTAATAAGAAGGGAACTTGAAATAACATCATACTGCCCTAAGCAGGATTGCAGGAGTAAAATCCCTTACAAAAAAGCAGAGCTTTTCCAGTTCTATTTTTAATACTTAGACAGAAATAGATAAATGCACATGTCTTTCAATTTTACTATATCTATCTATATCTATATTATCTATAATCCAATTCACATCTATATACCTACATTTATATCTGTACTGTATATATTAATATATAATTAGGGTGACAAATTATGGAATATAAGATATTTTTAAAACGCACACATTATAGATATATATATCTGTATCTTAAATATGCATGTGTGAAAATAGCAATCTATTTCTAGATATCTTCCTACTTTGTTTCTTGAACTACCTTTCCCTCTTTCCCCCAACCCTCATTCCCCTTAGAACTAGGTTATGTACTTATGTGGTCTTTGATGTTTTTCTTCTTTATTGTACTCTCCAGAGCCTTTGGATTCTAAAGTTGAAATCCAATGAAAATATTTAGTACACAAAGACTTGAACTTGAAAGCTTATTGTGAGAGGAGAAGAAAAACTTTTCCCCTTAACTGTGACATGGATTTGAATCTGAAAAATGATGACAACAAGCAAGGCTTTTCTACCTCTCCTTCAAGCCTGTACTGAGCAGAATGTTAATATTTCCATGGGCTGATACTGCTGATAACTAGTGATGTTTTTTGATCTGATTTGTTCTTTCTTCTGGCAACATCAGGAAAAGGAATAAATTTTCTTTGACCCTGATAGTGCTAACACTAAATGATGATTTTGTGATAAATTGGATACTTAACGAATATCGTACTAAAATGTTAAGTGCAGTTTTAAGTAGAAGTAGGAGAGGAACAACCTATTAGAGGCAAGGTAATGTGCTAGCCACTGGCGATACAAAAATAAAGATGATATTGTCTTTGGATTTGTCTATTTATTAACAGAAATCAGTTTGAACTTTAGAACAGTTGGTAGAAAGGATTAATCAATATTTGAAACAATAATCCTTTTTTTTTTTTTTTTTTTTTTTGGTTTTTGGAGGGCAATTGGGTTTTTAAGTAACTTGCCCAAGGTCACA